>JAABNX020000002.1:21180051-21192621 GCA_015163995.2 Mormyrus lacerda | reverse complement strand
CCCCCCCGCCCGGTGATATCTCCACGCTCACCAGAACCGGGGCCAACCTTGCCGTTCCTGCCTCTCTGCTGCTGCTGCCCCCGCAGGCCATTTTTCACACTCCGTGAGTCACTGTTGTCCCAGAGCCGTGAGCCAGGATGGTTATGGCTGCCAATCTCGCGGAGTTTGATGGCTGCGTGTCGGTGATACCACTTCATGCCAAAATGAGATGGGAAGCCCTCTACCTCGCCACAGCCTCTGCTGGAGAATATCACGTGCCAGATATCCATCCCAGAAAGCATGGAGAGGAAATGCCGGAGCCTGCCCTCACTCTTTTGTCTTCGCTAATTGCCATCCGGGACTCAGAAAAAAGAAACAGCTATGATTCCAAGAAAAATAGGGTTCCCGACACTAAGGAAACCTTGGGCAGCAATCGAGAGACAGCCAATCGAGAGACAGCCTTCAGAGTCAGCTATCATCCATCAGATTGCTGGGAAAATGAATTAACTCCTCTTCCGCTGGATGCGGTCCAAAGCGGCTTCCCAGAGGACACACTGGGAATGTTCGGCACTGGCAAGGTCAGGTCTCTTCTGCTCAGTTTGCCGAATAGAGCTCGAAAAATGAATCCATTCATCTTGAAGCATTAATCAAGACAGTCGTGAGTTATGGAACACAGGCAATGTAAGTAAACGTCAATGACTGGATTCAAAGGGAGATGTGCAGCTTTGTAGCCAAGCTACTTTTAGCTTAGCAACTGTTAGCTATTGTTAGCTCAGCAACTGTTATTTTAGCTACCATTAGCTTAGGTTTTATTGCTATCGTTATTGCAATTCTAAACACTCAGTCAGGCTGAAGCACTTGTCTCCTTGCAAATGCAAGCTAGTTACTATTTACAAGAAGGACCTGCAGTAATTTGCCCAAAGGCCCCATTTTTTAAGATTTAAATGCCACCTCAGACTTAGGCCTGTAAAGATGCAGGGTTCCATTGTGGAGCTGGAGTGTGATTTTTAAAAAGTGCATTTCATAAAAAGAAAATCTTGTCAGTGGCCGTAGGCTAGCAACATAGAAATAAAAATGAAAGGAAGCTTTATTTGCTATCTGTACAAGTGCAATTGAATGCATTTCTGTTTTCCACATATCCCATCATGATCTCCATCTTAGGACACACTCACATAAAGTCAAGCTTGGGGTCTGAGCACAAGGTCAGCCGTGCATCCAGCTCCCCTGGAACATTTTTCAGGGGTTAAGGACCTTGATCAAAGGCCCAACAGAGATGTAGTTTCTCTGTCTGGATTAAAATTGATGACCTTCCGATCACAGATCCAAGTCCTAAACTATTAGCCACACACAGCCCCCCTCAACAAGCTATTTCTTGCATTCACTAACAAGAGCAATCCTGGGCAAAAGTCATGCCTGATGAAGACAAAACCCCAGGGGATGGACCATGGATGGACTCCCTGAAGATCAGGCCGTCACTGGCCAGAGCTATGAAAGCAAGTGAAGACCTAAGAAGGTATATGAGTGCCTGGACTCCCACAATCCTCCACTGCTCACCTGATCCGCGATGTTCTGTCAAGAGATCTTCGATGCTTCACAGCAGAAGCTTGTTTGATGGATCGTGCAAAGCCCTGTGGATGAAACCTTCAGGTCTGTGACAACAACCGGCTAGCCCTGAGGGCTCTGCGAGGAACCTGACATGGCTGTGTGATACAGACATTATGGAGGGAATTAATGCATCTGGAGACCGTTCAGACCAGCACACGGTGTGGAGGTTCTCTCCAGAAAAGACTGGCGAAGAAGCAGGAGTTTGACAATAGCCTGCAAAGAGAGGTGGTGTCCCGCCGGTCCTGTTCCACAGCTCAGAGCACCGACACCATCTCTCCAAACTGGCTGGTCTGGTTTGTGCCTCATTGCTCCTTCCTGTGAAGCTGAACACTCCTAACAGGCAGAGAATCGACCACTGCTGGAACCACCAGCTTCCACCAGGACCGATTTACTGGGGTGTGGGGATGAGTCAGCTGAGTCTTCAGCTCAAGGGACTGATCACTGACTCACTCTGACTCCAGGGCAGATGCAGCACGCACACACATGCACGCACACACAGGTTTCTATATATAATTTTTGTGGGAACCATCCATTCGTTTTTATGGGCAAAACGCTAATCCCATTTATGAGAACCTTAATCCCTAACCAGCCCTAACCATAACCTTAAGTAACCAAATAAAATAAAAGACTTTTGGCATTTTTAGTTTTTTGATTGCAGTCACAATCTTTTTAAAAATGAAAATGGTCCTCACTGTGTTAAAATAACAGATTTTTATCACATTTGTGGGAACCTTTGGTCCCCATAATGTAGAATACACACAGACACAAACACACACGGTCATGTATACCTGTCACAGTGTAAACAATGTAAAATCCACATATACACACAGTAGCAATGGATAATAGAAAATCACGAGAGTAAAATTAAAGAGTATGAATTAGTTATTCATTATGAACTCCTAAAATTGGTTACCTTACAGCCCCAATGTTTGGAAATAACAAACAAAAATGCAGTCAAGCTTGAAAAAAATGAAAAGCAAACTGGTCAAAGACAGGGAGACACAGAAGCGCGAGGAGCAGTGGGGGATTGTAGCCTTCCTGATAGTGTCAGTCCCCTTCCTCCTGACACCCCCCCACCCCCACCGCTCTTCCTTCCAGGTCATCAGCAGCTGCTCCAAATCGCCTGGCTCTCACAGGGTGTGATTAATTCTGGGTTAATGTCACACATTTTCAGCCTTTGTCCTAAACGTCACAGTCGTTCATTAGCACACCTGGGCCAGCTAATCTAAGCCTTAATTACTTGTCTAGTTGAATTATACTCCCAGTTTTGTCGGGACAGAGGAAAGTGTTGCAAAGTGTTGCCTCCAGAATTGCACTCAATACATTCAACTTTAAAAACCCCCATCTGTGAGTTGCCCTCTTTTACCCAGTTTCCACTTAGTTCTCATCTAAAAGTTCTCTAGTTTTTGTGTAATAAAAAAACTTGATTTGTCTCCTTAATAATCCGATATCATATCTGCCTTATTACCTTAACCATAGCATGTATGATTTCCTAACAGCACCAGAGACATTCCCTGCTAAAAAATTCAAAAATATGTATTTTGCATCATGTGGTGTAGTTTTGATAATATCTACAGTGGTGCAGGGGTACCTGAGGGATGTGTGGGGGCGAGATAGCTTAATAGTGACGATAATAAAGTGTAATGAAAGTATTCATGGATGAAAAGCAATCAGACTGCATAAGTTAAGGAAAGTTTATTTATATTTGACATATGAACACAAGCGACATGCAAATTGCTTTACGGAATAATGAAAAACCATAGACAAGATTTTAAATAATTACAGACATGGACAAATTTCTTAGTACCCTTACAGCTCATTGAAACAATGTTTCCTTTCTCTTGAAAAGTGATTCAATTAAAAGCTATTCTCTAATGTATACCTGCATGTCTTTAGTATCTGATAGAGTAAACCAATAAAATTGTGAAAAGAAATGATTTGTTGTTTATTTTACTAATATATGCCAAAATAGTACGGACGGATTTGTTGGCGTCCCTAAAGAGACTATTTATCCTTGCATTATAGTCGTGTTTTAAACTAAGTGTTTAACCTTAATCAGTATCACAGGTGCCTTCAAGCTTTTCATCAGCCATTCAGCCTATTTAAATGGAGAGAACCTGCTACTGTGTTGGTTGGTATCATTGTGTGGCACCACACTGAACATGGACCAGAGACAGCAGAGGAGAGAGCTGTCTGAGGAGATCAGAAAAGAGATTATAGATAACCACGTTAAAGGCTATAATACCATCTCCAAAAAGCTTCACGTTCCTGCGACCACAGCTGCCAATATTATTAAAAAGTATAAGGTTCATGGGATTGTAGCCAACTTCCCAGGACGTGGACACAAGAGGAAATGCAACCCCAGGTTGAACAGAAGGACAGTGTGGATGGCAGAAAAGAGCCAAGGAGACAAGCTGAACTCCAAGGTCAAGGTAATGATACTTTCTGATCGCAGCATCAGTCGCATTTTGAGCAATAATGGGCTCCATGGAAGACGACTCACTCAGGCTCCACGATTGGCAGAAACACATAAAAAGATTAGAATTCACCAAAATACGTGTTGACAAGCGCCAAACTTTCTGGGAGAATGTCCTTTGGACTGATGAGGCAAAACTGAACCTTTTTATCCAGTCACATAAGCTCTATGTTTACAGAAGGAAACATGTAGCTCTAAAAGAAAAGAACACCATACCTACTGTGAAACACGGAGGGGCTCAGGTTTGTTTTGGGGCTGCTTTGCTGCATCTGACACGGGGAACCTTGAATCTGTGCAGGACATAATGAAGTCTCAAGACTATCAAGGCATCCTGGAGAGAAACACACTGCCCAGTGTCAGAAAGCTCAGCCTCAGTCACAGGTTGTGGGTCCTCCAACAGGATAATGACCCAAAACATACAGCTAAAAGCACTCAAGAATGGCTGACTCGGACTATTTGTAAATAGCCCTCCATGAGCCCAGATCTTAATCCTATTGAACATCTATGGAAAGATCTGAAAATTGCAGTGTGAAGATGACACCCTTCAAACCTGAGACAGCTTGAGCAGTTTGCTCAGGAAGAGTGGGCCAAACTACCTGTTGGCAAATGCAGACGTCGCATTGTGAAGTACAGAGATCACTTGTTGGCAGTGATTGCTGCAAAAGTTGGTGCCACAAAATTATTAGATTACGGGTACCATCTTTTTTGTCCATGCCATTTTCATTTGTTTTAATTCTATGAAATATTCAACTGAATCAATAATCAAAGTCTGGTTTGTGTTAAATACGGAATAAACAATAAGGGCTGCCATTAATCTTTTCTCACTTTCAAGTTATTTCAGAAAGAGTTTTTTTTTTTTTTTTGTGGAAGGGCACCAACCAATTTGTCCACATCTGTATAAAATTCCTGAAGGCATTCTTAGGTCTTGCCTTCTTAGGTCTTCAGCATGTGGTTCTCTTTGATAAAAATGAATAAAGGAAGATACAATAAAAACAGGCACGATTCAAATAATTACTAAAACAAGAAAGGAAAAAATGGACACTATAGTGCAGTATATGACCTGACCTGTCAGTCAAAAGCCTTTGGATTTAAAACCAGCTACTGTAACAATGACTAACAGTGGATATCAGAGTGCAACAGTAGTTCAGAGCATGTCAGAGATCTTCTGTAACCAGAACCTACAAATGTTAAATGCTTAGATACTCGGTGGCCCATTGCCACCAAGATGAGTTTTAGTCAATATCCTCTCTAAAAATAAATGTAATTAAGTAATTAAACTCAGGAAGGATGGTGTTCATTGAGTGCCGTGACACACGGGAAACAGACGGGGGCAGAAAATGAATGCTGACACGTCTGACCTAGATTGGGTTCAGAAGCAAGCGGTGATAAAGGTTAGGGGGCGCCATTGGCCCCTCTGATCTACATACTGACCCATCCATCCTAAGCTCCCAAAGATCAGTGCCATGCTCATCCATGACAGGCTCATGCAGGACAGACGCACGTATCGATCTGTCAAGGAGAGCGCTCAGCTTCAGAAAGACGACTTCACTGTGAGGATCCTTCATACCGCTGGCATAATCTTCTTTCACTCGTCATGATTCACTATGATTTATCACAGGCTTATTTTTAAATAAATATAAGAATCTGTACCATCAAAATGTGTCTACATGAGTCTCCCGACCCCCAAGTTAAAACACACAGCTTTTATAAATAATGGTTTTCTTCTTTTTTCGCTTTTATCACTGTGAAAGTTGATCTGTGTCCAACCCAGGTCAGGTTTGTAGGGAGGATAATGTTTTGATTAAATAATAATGCGTGTCAGACACCTGCCACTGACATTAGCTGTTCTAACCCAGTGTAGCTCTGCACTCATATGCTGAAATTAACACCTTTACAGACTTGTCATGGTTCACCTGCTAAGGTTGGCCATACTCCAGAAAAACCAGAGACTGGGTGACGTTTGCTGACTTTCTAGCGCTTTCTGTACTGCCCTGAGTCAGGGCTGTTTTTAGGTGAGCTTTAGGGATTCTACGCTAATTCATCTATAGCCCTGTAGCTTAGAAAGTCCATGCATCCCATCTAACCCTGGTCAGCCAATGAGGAGCTTCACAGGGTCAGCTGAGCAATAAAGGGAGAGCCGGGGATGTTTGGCAGACATGAGCAAAGCTGCAGCCTGATTGAAAGTTGAATTTTAAGCTGAAGGTAGTTGGTTCAAATCCCGGTAAGGCCTGATTTTTTTTTTTTCAGTGCTTCTATATGTTGTCCAGTTACATAACTGCCTAGAAATTGTTCGGCAAAATGTAGGTTTAGTGTACATTCAATTCACTCATATACAGAGTATGAGTGTTGCAGGATACTACCGAGTTTTGAAACTTTCAGTCATTGCTGAGGATTGAGCTGTGATGGTACAGTTGAAACCCAGGGTAGCTGTGAATCAGAAATGCATGAATTGCATTAACCAATCAGTGCTGAAGCTTACTGTACCGTGACACGACATGATTGGACACCATTATCCAATCAGTGCTAAGGCTGGCTGCATTGTGGTGGTATAATGAAAACTCAGGGCAGCAATGTCATCCAATAAGTGCTGAGGCTGGCTGCATTGTGATGGTTTAATGAAAACTCAGGATAGCTACCTCATCCAATCAGTGCGAGTCTGGCTGCCGTGTGACCGAATCATCTGCGAATGCCGCGCTGACCTTGCGGCATGGGAGGGGGTAATGACCAGATGGCCATCCTCCAGTCAGCCAGAACAAACATCAAACAAGCCAGGATGATCTGGAGATGTCAGTAACACAGTATCTTGTAATAGAAAAGGTTTCAGCAATGAAACCACCCACAGAGGCATTGATGCGCAGATTAGATTGACGATAAACGACAATGTGCTGCTGAGCTATGGAAACATGCTGGACTCTAAACAGGCAGCCTGTGAACAACGATGCAGGCTGAGTTTATGCTTGGCAGTCAGGAGACAATGGCCCCAAGGGATTCGCAATTGTAAATTATACATGCAAATAATTATAGAACTTGGAAAAGTTCTGCCATATTTCTAAGCCCTAATGCAACATTGCAATTTGATGCCAGCAAGCAGACGTACCTGCTGCACCTACAGTACTGTAGATAAGTCTTGTAGGAGAGCCCCGTGACATCATTTTTTTTGTTTCTGGGCTCCCTCTCAAAAATCATTTATATGCCCCCCATCATGCTTGAGAATCTAAATAAATAGCTAATAAGCAGAAACAGAAGATGGCAGCTACGTAGCTGGTCAACAAAACATGCTGCTTCCACATCTCTTAAATAAGGAACATGTTTATTTAATATTTAGTGTAGTGACTGTTTGTGGCCAAATGGGTGCGCCTCAAGGTTGAGGGCCCCACAGAAATGAATGGTTTGAGTGCCAGTGAACACTGGCGCTGGAGAAGGTGGTAGATGAGAACAGAGTGCCTGTCAGGTTCGTTAAATTAGAAAAGTGAAATGTGCAGTGTATTGATGCAGATATCTAACGCCACTGTTTAACGACTGCTTCACAAAAAATCAGGTAGATATTCTTTTAAAAAATTTTCATAATGAACCTGCTGTTATACAGCATATGTCTATGATGCTGTTTTCCTGGTGTGTATGTAGATGACGATCTCACAGAAAATAATAACTGAGGGGCTTGAGATATAATTGATCCAGCATCGTCAATTAATAAACAGACAAACAACAGCTACTCCAGTAATTTCAGCCAATCATTGATAAAAGCTCCATTCCCATATTAGGCATCACCCAACTTTATCTTTATATGCCGTGTCTGTAAATGTTTGGGTTACTTATTAATTTATTTATTTTGGGGGGGGGGGGGGTGTTTACATTTCAAGATGCATTTAATTTGAAATAAATTGTAATTGTCATGGCCTCTTGCAGCATATGCACTCAGTAAATTGCATAATTTCATCCCTAATATGTATAAACACGTAAATCTCTTAAAACCTGCACAGCTGAATCTTAGCTGTCATGCATAATAAATCATTACACATTCATTCGCTGTTTTGTGTCTCTCACATTAAAATCATATGACGGTGTTCTCTTTCATAATAAGGCGAATGGCAGCGGACACTTCGGATCATATGTAAGAATAGGCACCAGCTGACCATCCACCGGAGAGCAAAGCATTCCTTTTTTTAATCATGATGAAAATAAATTCAAGCACCGGGTTATTTGGAGAAAGGCTCCCCAGGACATCAGCATGGATCCATGGTGAGTTCCTGATCATGTGATGCTGTCTTTGTTCCCTTTGAAGTGGAGAAGAAAGAACTGTGGGTAATGTTCATGTGGAGATAATTTAGCTTGAGACGGAGTCTTGTGTCCTCTCCCCGATTGAGGGACTCTCCTTTCCTGACACTGCGTTGACCGCTGTGATCTTTATCTCTCCAGGCAACATTTTGTCTTGCATACTTTTTTTCTAATTTGCTCTATGAAAACCATTAATGTTGTCTGTGTGCGTTGCCAGAATACACGCCCAATCTATCTGTCCGCCAATTAAATAGTTTATCTTACTGATTGACTAACCAGGTTGGTAATTTGTGCCGACATGATTAATTACAGTCAATTAGGTAAACAGATGGCAGCCTTCTGTAAAAGGAAAGCCTGATTTCCATTATTAATGCCTTGCATTTGGCTGCCGGAGAGGACCACAAACATTGGGTGGGGGGTGGGCACCCCAAAACAGTGGGTAGGGGGCTGGCTTTGCTGCTGCTTATGGCAGAAAGCTTGGAAACTGTGAAATAATTCACTGTAGCCTGATAGCTTTGCTAAAATTCCCATGTTTTGCTTCAGACGTAATGATCTGACTCAGTAAGAGGGCATTCCGGTTTCTTCATCCAGCTAACAAAAGGATACAGTATAAAATCGATATATTATAGATCACACACAAGTAAGATTGCGGACTGTGTTTAATACTGGGCTTGTAGATGAGAACACCAGAGAGTTTGCTTATGCAGATGGCATATTTCAGATGTCTTCACAATTGCCTTGAAACAGAATGTCCAGAAGCACAATGCATCTGCACATTGCATTCAGTTAGATCACTCTAAGGTACATGCTTCTTCTGGCATTACAATGAGACAGAAGGTCAGGCCTCCACATCTCTGTCACTCTGCACTTATCTCGTAAGTCAGCGTAAGGTCAGCGTCACGCATCTTATACACCTTTTAATAGATGTTCTTCCATCTCTTCAGCTGGTGCATATTCATATTGGACACATGATCATCTCAATAACAAACAGGGATGTTGGGCGTCATTATAACAAGTGGGCCGCTGCTACGACCTAAAATAGAAAAGAGTCCTGGTCTTGGGGTCTTTCACAGGGCATTAGCTTGATCTTCAGAAAAACAGCTCACGTGAATGACATCAATATTGAGCGCTGAAGGGGAAGAGGCCTGACCTATCTGGTGTCCTCCTGTCGGGAGAGAGCCAAACGGCTGGCTGATGGAACCTTTGGCCTTTTCACCATCTCAACAAGTGCATAATTATGAATTTGAGCTCTACCTCCTGCCCCTTTCCCATACACGCCACCCCAGGCCAAAACCCAAACGAGAACCACAAACGCTCTTTCAATGTTTACACTAAAAAAAAACAGACAAAACTGGCACATCTGAGTCAAACTGGAGTTTAAATAAAGCATGAACAACGCAGATTTTACGGAGCCTTCATTAAATTTCACAAGGTCCTAAAACTCGCCGTGATGCTGCTGCCCTCAGATTGGGAGGCAATGAAAGAAGCAGTGAGATGTGGAGTATAACCGAGAATTTTATACTCTGCTGAGTGGCGCTGGGGTTGAAATGTCCCCCTGGGTAGCCTGCTCTGTTAATGGGCAGCACAGGCCATTTTAATGCCTCTTACACATTCATAGAGCAATATACAGATTTAACATTTCACGCCGGCTTTGTCGGGCTTTTATGTCCCAGCCTTCAGCATCTAAGCAGGGGGAGGAACTGGCCAAACAAGAGTCAGAGCTTTCTGAGCATAGCAGTCTGTTTGCGTGCTCTTTGACGTGAAATCACAGGAAAGGGCATGACATCACTTCCTGTGCCATTCCTCACAAGTGTGCAGCTGCGGTGAAGAACGAACAAGACCGAACATGCATGTTGATGCTTCCATGTCCCACTCTCGCCAGTGTGGGGAAGCACTGCAAAAGGCCAGTAGGATGTTGGGTTACATCTCTAGGTGTGTGGCATTTAAGTCAAAGGAGGTAATGCTACGATTATAGAATTATACCTTAAAACGGACATTGTTGCCTTGGAAAGGGTTCAACATAGGGCTACAAGAACGATTCCTGGTCCTAGAAACAGCTGAATCTGTTTAGCCTTGAGCAAAGGAGACTAAGGGGGGACATGATCCAGGTATATAAGATCCTAACAAGTCCGGATGCTGTACAGCCAAATAACTATTTCAATATAAGTTTAAATGCTAGAACTTGTGGCCATAAATAGAACTTAGTGGGAGAACATTTTTAAATTAATTTGAGAAAGCACTTCTTTACACAGCATGTAGTGAGGGTATGGAATAGTCTTCCTGTTAGTGGAGCACAAGCTAAAACCCTGGGTTCCTTTAAATCAGAACTAGATTTAGATCAGAGCTATTTCTTGAGTTTTCCCCAAACGAGCTTGATGGGCTGAATGGCCTCCTCTTGTTTGTAAATTTTGTTTATATGTAACATCTTTGTGGGGGGTCCAGACCAAACCAGCTGTATTTTTTCTCGCTATTGCAGGTCACTGATTGAACAGGAATGACATCATTTTAAAAAACATTAATTACAGCACTAGATGATTAGGTTAGTTGTAGTTGAGCTAAATCCATGGTGTACCATATAGATACAATCAGAGAAAAAATGATTCAAGGATGTTAGAGCGTGCCCAGTTTCCAATATTCTCCTACCTTATTGCAACACAATAAAAACCAGGGTAGTTTTAATTCAAAAAGCATACAGCACAGTTATGTGGGTGTAGGAAACTCATTGACATGAAACTGTAATTCTCAGTCGTGTTAGAGAAATCTCTGCTGTTACAGCGAGTAATTTGACATTTAATGAAGATGACTGTTCAGAAGAGGATATTTTGTGTAAAAAATGCATAGCATTCTTTTTTTCTGTGCATGGAGATGGAGCATTCATCTAACCCAGGGATCAGAAAGATCAGTTTGAAGATGTTTCTGAGCCTGATGGTCTGTATCTTGTTGCAGGATCAAGACCTTTGCATATTGCTACGCTTGTTACGATTCAGTGGATTAATGAAGCAGCAGTACAATAGGAATTGGTACATCTTGGTACTGTATGGTACAGTTTGGAAAGATTTGGTACAGCTTTGTAAAACGTGTTACAGTTTGGTAATGCTTGATAGGGCTTGGTAAGACTTAGTGGAGCTTGTTAAAGATAAATAGAGCTCGGTTGGACTAGTTATGTGTTGGTGTTTTAATATTTTCGTAATGCTTGGTACAATGGATTGAAAAAAGTATGAAGTACTAAAGGCTGGTCTTTGCTGAGGTTTTCACAGATGAGTCTGCAGCAGAGCGCGATGTTCCCTTAACGAGGAAAGCGAATTGCGGAAGCAGCAGGGGCTATGAAATGTTCTGGTACAGGCGGTAAAAGCAGGGCGGCTATATGAATTGCATCAAAAGCTCTTCAAGAAGATGTAAACAATCGTTCACAATTTCTGTTGAAATAACGGCGAGACGGCCAAGTGAACAAGCTTCTCCCCCGATATTGGCTCTCACGCTCTCACTGAATTCTTACCTGCAGGATTATTATATTACTCTCCATAGTCATGTTTCAAAAAGTCCCTTCAGGTCCAAAGCCAGCCTGCCTGAAACTGGGTCATCTCTGGCCTGGGGTTAAGAACTACTTTGCAACATTACTTTGCAATTTTTTATTATTATTTTTTTTCAAGAAACCAATGAAATAGCTTTCTTTCAGAGACAGGGGAAGCTTTTGAGGGATGAAAGGGCATCATATTCTTGGTAAATTAAGCCATGAGCAGACAGGGGTCACACGGGAATGTGACCTCAGCGCGACCCCCTTCTCGTTTGGAATTCTCCACTTTATTGTGTTTTTTTTTTCTTTTTTTCACCAGCAAAGAGCGAGTCTGTCGGTGCAGTATCCATTCGGATCGTAGCCACGATTTTGTGGAACAATATTTAAAATACGATGCAAGAAAAGAAGAGGGTTCGTGTCCTCTGCCTGCCTGCTGCTGTGTCTTGGAGGCAGAAGCGTGACGTACATCTGTGCACAAGAAAACATGCCCAGCTTATGAAGATGTGAAATGTAGGGAGTGTAAGGTATTCTCATTAGATTCCCTCTCCAGCTTCAAGAAATGCCTCAAGACCCATCTATTCTGGGAACACCTGCATTACCCTACACCGCTCCATGTTCCCCAAATGTTCTCATTGCTCATTCTGCAGATTAGATTAGTTGTTTTATTATGTTCTTGCTTTGTAGATGTAGTGTGGAAGATGTTGTGTATAGGGTGACCACC
>JAABNX020000002.1:21096951-21108983 GCA_015163995.2 Mormyrus lacerda | reverse complement strand
CCGAAGTCCAGGTAGAAGTACTGACTCACAGACATAAACCCGAAATCCAGCCATCAGTACTGACTCACAGACATAAATCCGAAGTCCAGGCAGAAGTACTGACTCAAGCATACTGTATGAACCCAATATCCAGGTAAGACTTACTGACTCACAGACATAAACCCGGAATCCGCCAGCCAGCTTCAGTACTGTGAATGCCATGAACCTTGAACCCGACTTAGTCTGGTCCTCCTCAAACATGTTCTTTCAGGCACAGCACACAATAGGAGCCCAGAGTTATTAGTGAGAGACAGCATTTGGGGCCATTATATATACACAGTAAAATCCAATAAAGATCCTTCCTGAACCATTAAAAAAGCAAGCAAAGATAAAAAATAAAAGAGCAATATGGTTGTGGCTAATACCTGTTGCTGAAATAGAGATAAGTCATAGAGAGTATGGAACAGAAAATAGCTCAAGATTAATCTGCAGCGTCAATTTGCACATAGGAGAAAAGGGACCTTGGCTGCCTTTTAGCTTTATGGTTCTGGAAGCTACCGCCTCAGTGATATATGCACTGCAAGGCTATGTATATTCAGCAATTTTTTCTTGTTTTTCAGGCAGAATGGTCTTGACTTGTTTCTGTATTGCACATTAGCATTTTCATCAAAGTCCAAACAGCCATGCTATAAATATAAATCTTAATTTTACCACGCAAGCAGAAAACACTGCAACTCATGGATGGATGGATTGCACCAACAGTTTTTCACACTGTCGCAGTATAAACATGTCCAAGACCAGGACCAATGACAGTTGTGTCAGTCGGTCCCTGCCATGGCCCTGTTGTGTGTGAGATCCCCATTTTGCCAGCAGGTGTCATTGGCCATCTAATTCTTTGCTCCGAGCATGTTCTCCTGTTCTGTGGGTAGTTGTGTCACTTAATGGGCAAAGTGGATGGCTGTGTTATCCACACTTCCTTCTTGTCATGGGTTTAAGGGTAACCTGTTTAACCTGTTTAAATGTTTATTATTTAGCTTTTAGGAGTCTTTGTATATCATTAGCAATATATTGGTGTATTCCTGTACAGATCCTTCTTCTTGTCCCTTTGTAGTTTTTCCTATTTGTAGTAATGTTCAGTAACATTAGAAGGTGAATTACAGTATGGAATAGTCTTCCTGATAACGTAGTGCAAGCTGAATCCTTGGGTTCCTTTAAATCTGAGCTAGATAAGATTTTAACAACTCTGAGCTATTAGTTAAGTTCTCCCCAAGCGAGCTTGATGGGCCGAATGGCCTCCTCTCGTTTGTATAGTTCTTATGTTCTGCTTTCCTGTAGAGTTGAGTATTGCTCAGTAAAATCCTTTCTTTGTCTGAGAGCCGTACTGTGGATCCTCATTCCACCAGCGTGACAGTGGACAGTGAACCTCTCATGCTTCCTTATCATAGATTTGAGTTCTTACCAAAACCCAAATCATACCACATTTCTAATGAATCCACCCCATTCAAATCCCATCCCATGGTATCCAGTGTCCTCCTGAGAGTGTCCTGCAAGTCACTGCATCCCAGAGATCTGACAATTCAGACTCATTACTTTCCCTCACCGATTGGTCAATTAGTCCACTTCCCAGCTAGTAGTAGGTTTATACTGTCCCTCTTCAGCTTCCCTCCATCCGAGCTGAAAGTAGGCCGAGCTGTAATTGTGGCACCCTGTGACCACAGGGCTACTGTCGGCTGCACATCACGCAAAGTGACACCGACGCTGACAGCAGGCCTGGGGATTCTGGGAGGTAGGGGGGTGGGATAGGACCAAATGCCAGACAGCAGCACCCTGAAAAGCCATGGGAGCATCCTCCCCGGGGGGTTCCACCCCTTTTTTGGATATTCCTGAGCTGCCCTTGACCTTTATCCACACACCTGTCACCAAATCGCAGCCATCAGTACCGATCATTCCTGTAGGTGACAGGGGCGGCTGCCTAGGACTCCCTCTTCTGGGGGGAGGCAGAGCTAGCCAGCTGACTTCACTTTTTTTTGCAAAGGGGGGTGCCAGTGATGAATCTTGCTTAGGGCACCACATGGTCTTCAGCAGGTACATGTACAAGCACCCATGTGTCATTCAGATATGCAGATCGGCCTTGACTGCTGGGACGCTCGCTCTTTCCTGCCAGTCGGCTGGTTTGGGGCTCCCTCAACTTCTGGCGCGGACATTACCTTGTCACTTTGAGCCGCCGCTGCGGTAATTTTTAATGGGATGTTGAGTGTCTTTCAGATGTGCAAATGAATGCCAAGGCAGTAAACGTGGCCCAGAAAATGCTTAGATGCCCTCCCGGCATAAACGAGGCTTCACACGCACTCCGTCGCTCTCCTCTCTTACTTTACCGTCAGCAATAAATTCTGCCTTAATCACGTTCATGTTTTTTGGTCTTAACAGCACTTAAAACCCATAACAGCAACTGGTAATAGATGGCTGGGCAATAATATTTCAGGTGGTTTCCTCACCTACGTGGATCAGGACTTTATAGGGGCTATTTCAGCAGACCTCCATGCCACTACTGAAGATCGCTAATGCTTATTAGCTTCGTGCGCTCATGTGTGTAGTTAGAAGTCAGCAGAACTGCACCTTTTTACCCCCCCCCCACCCCCTGCACATGACTGGTGACACATTAAGTGAAGCTCTGGTGAACAGTGCACCTGCAGGCCCCCCCTCCAATGGGCGTGGTCGTATATATGCCAGGAGCTGTATTGATTACACGTTGTTGTCATTTCCAGTTCAGTTACGGAGGGGCTCTGTGTTATCACTGCAGTGTATTCAGGGTTCAGTAAGACGGCGCCTTTGGAGCTGGACTTCAGCGTTCTCTGTTCTGTTCTACTCTTAGGACGTCCTGAACCTTTCGGTAGCAATAATTAACATTATAAATGGGGAGGATGCAAGTACCTCTAGATACCTTCTAAGCAACATTATGCTAAATGATGCCATATTTTATTCATTAAATTCACTATTAAATTTACCTCAAAGTGCTCATGAGCTAAGCTATGGCAAGGACACTGATGTTACCTGGAGAGGGTGTCAAGCTGCCATTATTCACACGAGGAGTGCAAGGGGAGGGCATCAACTCCTCTTCCCAGGCAGACCCAGGCTGAGCTCTCTCTCACCCCGCCTGCACTCCCAGCTTGTACCCGATTCTGGAGGAGCAGGCTTACTGGAGGGGCTTCTGTCGTCAGGGTTGATACTCTGCGGGAGGTGAGCAGTAGAGACAGCCAGACAGACGCTCACCTATGGGGGATACCCAAAGAGGCCTCGCCTCCTGGGTGTCACAGATGAGAATAGATCCGTCTGTGCCATCAGTCATGAACAAGAGGGAAGAAGTTATAGTCAAGTGAGTCGCAAAACATCTCACCCCCTACCACACGCAAACGACTGAAATATACAATAATGTAAAGCTCCAAATTGTCCCACACTGAATTCCAAAGGTAGATATTTAATGGGGGTCCGAGGCAGAAGGCTAACTACTTCTGCACCTGTGGCTGTTACATCTGTCCCGAGGAATAACCTCAAAATAAACGACAGACAGAGGGATGAGGTCCCAAACTTTTTTATTTTTCGTGAAAGATGCTAGCTGCTATGGTAGGAGAGGCTGCCGTGCCCCGCAGACCTTGCCCCTGCCTCCCACAGCCGCAAGATAATGAAGAAATCGACTCCCCGCCCCGCAAAACTGTCAGCAGTTTGTAACGGTTGACCCGATTGTTGGTGCTATCTGAGGGAATCACCGGGCTTTCATTAAAGTGCCCCCCCCTCCCCTCGAGTATTTCCTCTGAGAGGGAAAAAAGAATCAGCCAGAGCTTTTCACAGGTGTGGGGGCTGTTTCCTAACGGGTCTCTCTATTCCAGCCATTTCGTAGGAGAAGGAGCAGTATCTCCGCACAGCCCAAATGTCTGGAACCCAGGGGCAAGGCTGACACCCCCCTGCTGCCCCCAGCAGCTGCTTCCAGCACTGCTTGAGTCAGTTTAATATTTCTTGACACATGCCATGAGATGCTGGAAATGACACTGGGAGATAGCAGCGGAGTTGCAGGCTGTGAGCTGCTCGTTTGGGAGGATCCAGTCTGCTCTGGAAAAAGGGTCTTTTAGCTGTGAGCCTGTGGGAGCTGTGAGCTGTGACCTCATGAGCTCCCCCCAACCCCCCTCACATGTAACCCCACTACACCCAGGCTAACTGTTTCCCGGCTGCCTCTTTCAGCCAGAGACCTGGAACCTTCCACGCACGAGAGTCCCTGCATCTGTTCATCAGAAGCCCCAAAAACCAGGCTGCTCTCATTAGTGCCTAGAAGCCATTAAAAGGATTTCCCAGTGACCCGTGGAATTTCGATCATATACGATATCAAAATGTAATCAAAAGGAATGGCTAATCTGACGAGATAACAGAATATCTGCAAGGAAGCTGCTCGATGCGTTGGATTCGCTCAATCTATCAGCCCGGGAGGGGAATTTGAGAAAATCCTCTGAGGGTCCTGCACTGAAATTCGAGATTTTGCAACGAGAGCTAAAAAATAACGAAGCTGTCCAACTCACAGCAATGTTAGGAGTGAAGGAAAGAATTTCTGTAAGGATGAGGTCATGGTTTGATGCCACTATTGAAGCTGGAAATCGCTCCTGCTGTGATATATCATTGGTGGTCTTTATCAGAATGTTAACATTAAGCTAAGAGGTTCACTTAAAACATATTTAGCAGTAGAGTAACAGCATGCATTTAACCTTAGAGGTTACTTTTCAATTCAATTCAAGTCAGCACATACA
Source organism: Mormyrus lacerda (assembly GCA_015163995.2). Lineage (NCBI taxonomy): Eukaryota > Metazoa > Chordata > Actinopteri > Osteoglossiformes > Mormyridae > Mormyrus > Mormyrus lacerda. Next base: position 21,104,214 of record JAABNX020000002.1, on the reverse strand, counting down.
TGCATATCCATTTACATATATGTAACAGTTTTATTACCTTGTAATTAGTCTGTAGGGTTTGTAAACTACCACATCAGTTTTAATGTAGGTAATGTTAGGTTTATAATGGAGTAACATAGATTTGACGTAAGATTTCTTGAGTAACCAGGAGAGTCTGGAAGCGTGTCACGCTACAGTATATGCCTGAGAGTTTGCATGCCTGTACTTTAAGATAACGCTGAGATGTTAGTTAAGTTCTCCCCAAACGAGCTTGATGGGCCGAATGACTCCCTCTCGTTTGTAAATTTCTTAAGTTCTTCTTATAACAATGGATTAATAATAGGTAAACTTTTGCCTATTAGTCAAAGAGGTTTACTTTAGTTTAACATTAGCTTAATAGTAGGCTAGCGTTTTACAAACAGACTATTAGGCTAACAGGTTTATGTTAACGTTATCTTAATATTAAGCTAATATTGAGCTGGCTTGAGGCTATTAGCTTAACGTTACTATGTTTAGGTTAACATTATGTCCATAGCAGACTAACATTAGCCCAAGGTTAGGCTAACATTAGTTTACCACTACAGCATTTTTTGTTCTCTTTCTTTTCAGTGTATCATGAATCCACAAGCCATAGTCAACATCATCGGCACTAATCGTATTGTAAATGAGATTAAAAACCATCCATTCTTCAACCTGCATCCTCATATGTAGAACTTTTACAGTGATTAAACCATCAGGTGTTGGGATGGGCAGCATTTGCATATTAAACCAGGGTGTGACGCATTAGCGCTTTGGAAGGTTTATAAACACAGCTGCTCTGTACGGCTACATAGCCTGGGCTCAGGTCCTGACAGCGCTGAGTTACTGGACAGGGGCGGGGGCACAGGGGAGATTTTTGAAGTGGGGGGGAATAAAAAATGAGCAAAAGGCCTCATCTTTTAAGCGTACGCAGCCGTGCTCGATGAATCATTCGGCATGATTAGGGCTGATGGTTTAATACACTAAACATTTTATTTGACACTGGCTAACATGCATACAATATTACTTTAGATGCTTTTCCACTGGCATATAGGAATGGAGTTAAACCCGAGCTGTACAGTACCACAAATACAGTATAGTTACAGCATTTTCCCAGCCTGCTTCAGTTTTCCACTGCAGAAGGGTCAGCTTTTTAAAGGCACTGCCGGGTTTTAAGCTACTTAAAACTGAAGAGACATTTATTTACAGTGTACACTATGATTATGTGCAAGCTTCCACTAGCATGTGTGTGAGAATCGTCATGTTAGGTTAGCATCAAACGCTAGCAGAATTAGCATTGCTTGCGTAAATTTGCATTATGAATCCATTCCATTTAGCTGTTCTGTAGTACTTTTTATGTAGAGTTTGGAAATGTTCAAGTTCCAAGTTATTGGAAATGCATGAGTACATCATGATGGACTATACTACATGTCCTCAACTAAGATGTAAGACCAAATATTTACATTTACGGGTTCCATTTTTCATCCTTACCTGAGGACAGCAGTAATGGCGGGCTTTGTGGAGGTTCTTCTCAGAGATGTGCACAGGACTTGCACCTGCGCGACCCAAGCACACAAGCAGTTTTAAGCTTTGGCCCAATGGATCATTCTGCTTTAGTGGTGCAGTTTTTCTAATTGAGTCTGTTCAGCTAAAAAACTTGAACACAGGACAGAAAATAGTATATTAACCCTACATGAAAATTTTAGGTCAAAGCAGCTACACCCTTGTGACACTTTTTTCAGTGTACTAATAATGAATAATATATAGAATACACCCTTTTTCCTTCAGATAATCCTTGCGCCCCAATATACTGTAATGTTACATAATATGTGAGGACACATTCTTTTGCTTTGATTTTTTTTGCTTTAACAGACATATTTTAACATTAGGTGAAACTTGGGATAAGTCCGTTTTCTTTGCTGAAGTAAATTAAATTACCCTATCAAAAAAAAATCAAAACCATGTTGACAACTACATCCAATATAGGCTTGGTATAAATTAAGCCTGTATAGAGTTTATGCCTACTTACATTCCTTATGTCTACTTATTTGCTTATTGCTTTACATATTTGATTACTCCTGTCAAGTGCTGGGCCCCCTAAATCTGCTTGGGTATCCATGTCCCTGTTCCTAGGTATACCTTTAAGTAAAGGTGCATGTACACATTAATAATATGCAGACAGGAAGTGTTTTCATCCAGAAATCACTGCTATTTAAATTGTAGGCAGTGGATTTACAAACAGCTCCTTATTGTTGTCATACCCCTCATAAGAATGTGGAACACAGCTGACAGTGCTCCCCTGCACGTGATTCAAGCCCTGCCAGATCCTGCGAGCAGTGCAATGTATTACCGAGTGCTCTGTGAGGTGTACTAAGCTTTCTGACCTGTGTCTTCTGTTCAGCTTTGATCTGCCCTGCCTGCTGTGCCCGGTAACCCTGTAATGAGCCTACGTAACTTAAAACCTACTTATACTTATACCTTGCCTGTGTCCTCCTCAAACTTCGCCCTACTGTTATCCCTGTGTGTAGAGTCTGCATTTGCATCTCCAGCTTCAGATCTTTTGGACTATGAACTCTAGACTCTGACTTTGCCTGCTCTTACTGTGTATCTGTGGAAGGTGTCTAGTAAACAACCAAGACCTCTCAGTCCATCAGCAACTGTTCTGTCTGTTACGGAATACCTTGCCAAATACCATGGATCCCTCTGAGATGCAGACCGAGCTACACCCAGATTGCTGAGCTCACAGACTCTGGTCGGACAGCTCCAGCAGGGTATGGCCACCGCCACTCTGCTACTGACAACTCCACTCCAACAATCTTCTGTGATGTCTGTGGTGATGTCGACCTAGTACGACAGCAACCCTGACACCTGCCGGGCCTTTCAGATGCAGCAAGGGCTGTATATCAATCACCACCCGGAGCTGTTCCCCGATGACCAAGACCACGTGCATTTTGTGATCTTGCTGCTGAGTGGCTGAGCATTGGAGTGGATGACTATGCTCTGGGCTGAGATCAGGGCACTGCCACAGTCCTCTAGTGAGTTCCAGAGTTTTTGATCATCCGGCCATAGGGCGTAGCTGGGTCAACGGGGACTGTGTGGTCAGCGCCGGGGAACAGATCAGCCACACTGCTGATTTGGGATTGCTTACTGGTGTTGTACAGATGGGGGCTAAATTCAGAGCTGTAGGCAGAGACTGCCTTCCAGGGAGCCGCCTGTTCTTTCAAGGAATACATGCAGCTGTTGATCGCTATGGACAGCATTAGCCATGAACAGCGCCATTCCCACTCAAATGCTGACAACCGACACGCTTCTTCCACTCCCAGGGTGACAGGGTCAGAACCAATGCAACCCGAGGGGGTTCCTCTATCTCCAGTAGAGTGATTGTGAAGGTATCAGATGCAGTTGTGTCTCTACTATGAGGAACCAGTACATGTGATCTGGACCTGCCCTATGCGCCCAGTGAGAGGACAACCTGACACCGGCCCAGCATAGCATTCCCTGGGAGCCGTTGCCAGCCCCCCTTACCATTCTAGGTGTCTACGGCTCCAGTTGTGTCACTCATTAAATCGCCCCTCTAAAGATGCAGGTAGGGGCTGTTCACGTGGAATCTATCCAGCTCCTGGTTCTCCGTCTGGTTCAATGAATCATCCGAGGACACTCCTGGCTGCCAGAGCACAATCCCCATTTATACTGGAAGGTAGGAGAGATTTGGTCCTGGTCCAATGAGTGTCTTGTGTTGTCATGCAGAGTGTCATCAGTGGAGAGCCCCCAACTTGAGGGTAGGTCTACCATTCTGCCTCAGTATCAGGAGTTCTGGGAGGTCAAAGGCATTTAGCCTCCCTCCACACCGTCCCTCAGATTGTACCATCGAGCTGATTTAGGGAGTGGTGCTCCCTAGGGGCTGCTTGTACTCCCTCTCCTATCCCAAGGAGGAGGTCATGTGATCTTACAACCAGTAGTACCTCATGCAAGGTATAATTTGTTCATCCACCTCCTCTGTAACCTCTGGCATCTTCTTTGTTAAGAAGAAGGATGGCAGACCACACCCCTGCAGTGATTACCAGGCCCTGAATGCCTGAATGACAAAGAACGACTGAAATACACATCCACTCATCCCCTTGGCCCTGGAGCTGCTTTGATTGGTGCAGATTTTTACCAAACTGTACCTGCAAATTGCCTATAATTTGATTCACATCCAGCCAGGGGATGAGTGGAAAACTTAACTTATTACGTCAACCAGTCAGTATTTGGTGATGCCATATGGATTGGCAAATATTCCTTCCATATTCCAGTCTTTCATAGGTGAGGTCTTAGGGGATATGTGGAACCCGCTTTGTCATTGTTTATTGACGACATTCTAATCTACTCTGACTCATTGGAGCACCACTTACACCATGTCCAGAGTGTGCTTCAAAGACCACCACCGCTACATCTAGGGAAAGAAATATGAGTTTCATAAAAACTACAGCTATCAAGTTTCTAGGGTACCGGATTTAACCTGAAGGAGTGGAAATGGACAAGAAGGTAAAGGCTGTCCGGGATTAGCCAGAACCCCGCACAGTGATGGAATTGCAGTGCTTCCTGGGTTTATCAAGGGGTTCATCTCTATGGCTGGCCCTCTGTCCGACCTTCTCCAAGCCTGAGGATCCAAGCTGCAGTGGACCTCTCTGCCTTCTGACAATGAAGGAAGTGTTCTATTCTGCCCCAGTTCTGTGACAGCTTGACCTGTTGCAACTCTTCGTCATGGAGGTGGACACTTCCAAAGCTGGAATCAGTGTCGCCCTGTCCCAGCGCAACCCAGAGATCAGTAAGACCCATCTCTGCACCTTCTATAAAAAAAAAAGAAAAAATGCCCATGAAGCTAAACTATGATGTGAAAAACTGGGAACACCCGGCCATTAAGGCTGCCCTGGAAGAGTGGTGACATTAGCTAGAGCGGGCCCTACACCCCTTCCAAGTGCTTACCGATCACTGGAACCTGGAATATCTCCACAGTACTATGAAGACGAATTAATACCAGGCCCGATGGGCACTCTTCTTCACACTCCCAGATTTCCACGCTCCCAGAGCCTCCCCGCTCCCATTTTGCCATTAGCAATTGAAGAAGATCAATCAACAACATCCTCCTCCCACTGATTGTCCCCCAGGGAGGATGTTCATCAGTGGGCATCCAGGTGTGGCTGTGACCACCCGACTGGTTTCCTGCAGATACTGGTTGCCTGGCTGGTGTTGTGAGGTGGAGCAATATGTCAGTTCCTGCCCCATGTGTGCTCAGAACAAGATACCTCCCCTGCTATCAGCTGGCCTTCTGCAACCCCTTCCCACACCATCCCAGTCATGGTCCCACATCTCCCTAGACTTTATCACTGATCTGCCACCTTCCCACAGTTGCACCACCATCTTGATGATGGTAGATCATTTCTTCAAGATGACTGGTTTCGATGTCCAGGCTTCTATCCACCTCTGATGTAGCTGACCTGCTGTTCACTTTAGTGTTTTGATACTACGGGGTCCCTGAGGATATTATCTCAGATTGTGGTCCTCAAGATATTCCACTCCCTCTGCCTGAATGTTACCCTGAGCATCACCTTAGCATGTCATCCCCAGTCCAATGGCATTGCAGACAGGACAAACCAGGAGGTCGGGAAGATGCTCTGGCTGATGTGCGCCTCCCATCCTTCTGAATGGTCTTAGTACTTCCTTTGGGTAGAGTACGTCAGGAACCTCCTAATCCAGCCCTCCATGAACCTCTTTCCCTTTCAGCCTCCACTCTTCCCATGGGATGGGATTTCTAGCCCAGCAACGTCCCATCAGTAGAGAAGTAGTATCAGCAGAGTCAGGTCTGGAAGCAGCCTCTGCCAATAATCCAGCCTCCAGAAATGTCACGCTGGCCACCGATGCAGACCCAGCCCAACTGTCCACCCCAGCCAATGGGATTGGCTCTCCACCCAAAACCTCCGCATGACAATTAGCCATTAGTTGGCCCTGAAGTATATCGACCCTTTCCATGCCCTGAAATGACTGGGGACCATTACCTACCATTTACAGTTACCTCAAGTGTATCGTATCACCCTGTTCTTCCATGTGTCTCTTTTAAAGCCTGTGCATTACAGCCTAGCACATCCACCCTCCATTGATTCCATTAGAGGATAGAGAGGCCTTCTCTTCCAGGCCTTCCTGGAGTCCCACTGCCGGTGAGGCCAATTGCAATACCTGGTGGACTGGGATGGTTATGGCCCGAAGGAAGATTCATGGGTACCTACTGTACCACAGATGTCCTAGACCCAGAACTGATTGCCCAGTTCCACCAAGATCATCCAGACTGGCTTGCTCCACGTTCCCCATCAAACCCCTCGGCCTCCAGGAGGAAGCCAACAGGGGGGATCTGTCATGCAGAGTTTTCAGCACACAAATCACTACTGTTTAAATTGTAGACAGTGGATTTACACACAGTTCCTTATTGTTGTCATGAGAATGAGGAACACGCAGCTGACAGCACTCACCTGCACCTGATTTAAGCCCTGTCAGGTCCTGCGATCAGTGCGAGGTATTACCGAGGTTCCTATATGCATACTAAGTGTTCTGACCTATGTCTCCCGTCCAGTTTCAACCTAATTTGTTTGCCATGCCCAACCTGCCTTCCAGCCCTGCCCTGCCTCCACCCTGCCTCTCTTCTCCTCCAACTCCCCCCTCGTGTTCTCCCTGTGTGTAGAGTCTGCGTCTCCGTATTGATCTCCCTACTGTAGCTTCAGAGTCTCCATTATGGACTCTCAAGTGTGACTTTGACTGCTCCCTTACTGTTTGTCTGTGGAGGGTGTCTAATAAACAACTTAGACCTCTCAGTCTGAGTGCAGATGTTCTGTCCTCTGAGTCTGTGTGCGGATGTTCTGTCCTCTCAGTCTGTGTGCGGGTGTTCTGTCCTCTCAGTCTGAGTGCGGATGTTCTGTCCTCTCAGTCTGTGTGCGGGTGTTCTGTCCTCTCAGTCTGAGTGCGGATGTTCTGTCCTCTGAGTCTGCGTGCGGGTGTTCTGTTCTCTGAGTCTGCGTGCGGGTGTTCAGTCCTCTGAGTCTGTGTGCAGATGTTCTGTCCTCTCAGTCTTTGTGCGGGTGTTCTGTCCTCTCAGTCTGAGTGCGGGTGTTCTGTCCTCTGAGTCTGAGTGCGGATGTTCTGTCCTCTGAGTCTGCGTGCGGGTGTTCTGTCCTCTGAGTCTGCGTGCGGGTGTTCAGTCCTCTGAGTCTGTGTGCGGGTGTTCTGACATCTCATTCT
>JAABNX020000002.1:21075973-21096851 GCA_015163995.2 Mormyrus lacerda | reverse complement strand
TCTGTGTGCGAGTGTTCTGTCCTCTCAGTCAGTGTGCGGGTGTTCTGTCCTCTGAGTCTGCGTGCGGGTGTTCTGTCTTCTGAGTCTGTGTGTGGGTGTTCTGTCCTTTGAGTCTGCGTGCGGGTGTTCAGTTCTCTGAGTCTGTGTGCGGATGTTCTGTCCTCTCAGTCTGTGTGCGAGTGTTCTGTCCTCTCAGTCAGTGTGCGGGTGTTCTGTCCTCTGAGTCTGCGTGCGGGTGTTCTGTCCTCTCAGTCTGTGTGCGGGTGTTCTGTCTGTTACAATTCGCAGGCTGCTTCCAAATCGTGTTAAGACAGTTTAAATCATACTTTTTTTTTCTTAAGCTATACTGTGCAGTTTTCCCATCCTGCAGCCCATACTTCTGCCAGTGTGCACTGGGTTATTTGTGTGAGGGAAAAAGAAGGTCTTTGCAGTTACTCCAGTCTGCAATCTATAAGTGAGAGGGGCAGATGAGTAGTCTGAAAGGGGTGGGGGGAGAGAAATGGGGAAGAGGGCAGTCCAGTCATTTGTAAAGTGCAGCAATCAAACAGATTGCATCGGGCCTCGCTGCTTTCAGTATCCCGCTTCATTATTGTAATGAATGGCGTCCGGCAGAGCCTCTAGTGACGGGTCAGCATGGCCACATGCCCTCTGTGCTTGCCTTTCCCCTCCAGGGAACAGTTCCTGTTGGCCGCCTGACCTTACAGCAGTTGGCTCGAGTTTTAATGAATCAGAATGGTGTGAAGTGATGGGAAAGGTGATGGGTTTTATAACCCAGGTGGTGCCTTAACACCCAGGAGTTCTTTAACCTTGAAGACAACAGCTGTATGAACAGGCGGAGGTGGCAAAACTTTGACTGATGGAGGTTGCTACGGGTCAAACTAAGACACTGCCGACTCCTGGCCCATGGAACACATTATCCAGCACTTTCACCAGGTTGATGTGGTGCTCAGAAATGAGCAACACTTGTGCAGCTGGCCTCTGCGAATGGAGCAATGAAGTAGATGATGATTATGATGTTATTTATGCTGATACTGATGGTGCCCGTGATGGTAACATCTTACACGATCACAAAGTTCTTGTTTTTCTGTTGTAGACGAAGCTCTATATAGTGGAGGTCCTCAAAGGAGTACTCTGTCTTGCCTCTGAAGAGGACATCAAAGCCAAATGCTGTAGGGGGCGTGGTTTTTGGACTCCTCATCCTGGTATTGGTTCTCTCTTTCTTCAGGGAATCCGAATCACTTAAAAACAGTCTTACCTAATAAATGATGGAGCCTTGGGCAGTGTGTGAAGTAAAGACATTTGAGCAATACTGCATTGTGCTCTTAAAGGGGAAAATACCAGTGACCAGTAAGTGAGACTGTGAATCTGACCAGTAAGTGAGACTGTAAATCAGAAATCGACATGGATGCTGTCATGTGATCTCCCCTCCCCGTGACAGAAAATGTCTGCCATGTTTTGCAGTGAATCACAGAAAAGACAAAAAGCAGCAGGGCTCTCCGGGGCTCGAGGTGAATTTGCGGGTTGGAGAGGGACCCGTACAGCATCTCAGGGGATGTTTATGAGTCTCTGGTGTCACCTTGTGGTCAAGACATGAAATCATTAACAGACACACAGGCCGAGCTAATGTCCACTCCGGGGACAGTTACAGAAATGACAGCTACTGTACATGGCCCCTGTTTGCACTGTCCTGCTTTTTTTTGAGTGACTCATCTGCACAAGGGTGACATCAAAGCCATCTCTCACTCCATAAAGGCTTCTTTGGGCTTCTACATTAGCTTCTCTCACTCTCCCATCAGCTCATTTATGGGGCTTGTATATTCTGCACAATTTTGCAAAGGTGCGATTTCCACAACACATACTTTGCTCAAGGGTGCAGCAGTACACTATCATCGTAGCACAGAACTGAGTTTTAATTATGAATAGCTACTCACCACTGAACTAGTCCCTATGTTAAAGTACCTGGCTAGTAAACGTGCTCTAGAGTATCATCTTCACACGGAGGGAGAGTGCCACCCGTCCCCCAGGATATTTCTCTGCGTGGCCGGCGTCAGCCGCATGTTCCCTCAAACCTCAACCCAATCCATGTGACGCAACGCCGGAGTGAGTCAGCCTTTCCTGCCAGAAGCTGCTCTGAGAAGATTCCGGAAAGCCTGTGGGGACTGACATGAACAGCCAGGGACGAAACGGGCTCATTAAACGGTGAGACGGTCACGTCACCGGCACCATTCGCGTCAGCACGTTCGCCAGAACAGCACGACCCAAATGGGCCGTGAAAAGGGAACGAGAGTAAAATCGCTGAGAGGGTCGACGGAGAATGAGGATGAAAACATGGGATCTTCTAAAAGAGGAATGATAAAGTAGACAAAGGTGGCAATAAAGACGAAGGGATCGAAGTGGGCTGTTTGATCAAGCTATCAGCCTCCCCCCCCCACCCCGCACTCACTTCCGAGGAAGGTGACATCAATTCCAGGCTGATAAAAAGTAACACATATTTTCTCCACGTCTGCCATTAATCTTTCCTTGCATTTCACTGGGAATGATCACCACTACAGAAGGTGATTAAATGTCTCTGCGTCTATATCCAGCCCATAAAAACGGCACGCCAGCATTCCTTGCTGTAATGGAAAAGTGGCACCGCGCTCGATTCCAGCCCAGCCTATTGTTATTGGGAGAAGTCTCAGTAAGCGCATTACTGACAAACTTGCTGCTTCTTCCCACTGTTCATAATGGTTTTTTCAGAAGAAATAAAGCCCTTTTAGAGCTACTGTTGTGATGGCAGCAGTAAACAGATCGGGGCTTTCACAGCTTGGACGAATATGTCCTCGTCTCTGTCAGAAGGGGAAGACTCTAGAACAATACCGTTACTTTGTTAGTGGGGATGGATCCAGCCGGGTTTTCTCCTTGTGATATCCGTATAATTACGCCTATGGCTCAGCTATCCACAGAGCGGATGGGAAACTACGAGTGGCAAAGCCGGTCCGATCAGATATCGGACGCGTTTGGGCAGGAGCAGGAGCGAAGGATTAGGCCTGGCCTGTTTCAAATGAGTGCGCGGGTCTGCCAGCGCCTTCCCGCGGAGTGCAACAATTGAGGTTACCATTTCCGTGGCTGATTGCCAAGTGGGCAGGCTAACGCTTCTCTGAGCAAACCGGAACAGACAGGACTCCTCTCCCAATGTGGGTGATACCTTAGAACCACTGACAGCTCTGTGGGGCACAGGAGATGTTTTCATTTATTTTGACTACATATTAGCTTAGCGGGTGGTCTCTCTCTTCAAAATGACTCTTCAGCTATTTATAGAGCTGTATCTTGTAAAAATCTGAAATAGTTCAGTTATTTTACACAAAATCGACCACTAAAGAGTACAACAGCAGGGTTCCACTTGGGCTTTAACAGTCATTCAAGGGTTCATTTCTTCATCAGGAGAGCTGTTGCACTTTAGAAAAGTAGGCAAAAACCTTGAGTGGGTGTTTTTACCTTGTGCTGATTCTGGGAGGTTTATTACTGCTGTTTTACAGCGATGTGTCTTCCTTTGTCTCCTTACCAGTGAGCAAATTGCTCAGTAGCTAAATCTCAGCACTTTCAAAGGTCCCCCTGAGATAGTGGTCATTTTTCCTGACACAAACAATCAAAAGAAGAGTACTTCATAAAATGTAGCTTGTATTCCAGTACAGTTGCTTCCATTGTCCAAAGTATTGACCAAGGTTATCTATTATGACATCACCTTATCATGCCAATAATCCTGTGTTGCATTTACATATATTTAATGTAGCCATGCTCTTATGCTATAAGATATTCAGTGTATTAATGAATAGGCCACTACAGGCTACATAAGCATACAGTAAGTACCAAAAAAGATGAAAATAAGATACAGCACATTTCAGTAAGTGTGCTGAGTGTTGTGCAGTGTGGATGTTAGATGAAATGTTACATATGACAACATAATTCTGTAAATATCCATGGAAAACAGGGTGAGTCAACACTCACATTGAGGACTCAAGATCAGACAGCAGAGCTAGAATCAGCTTCATAAAAAGACGAAGACAAGAGTGCAACGACAGGATCACGAACATATTCAGGATGTGGTGGGAACTTTGAGCTGGAGAGGCAGCTGAGTGGAACGCTTCCCCTCCTCGAAAAGCGAGAGGCATTTGGCACAGCCGTCATGGGGAGGTTTGTTTCAACACATGGGGCCAAGAGCGAAACCAAATGGCATTTTAATTTTTGACCCGTCAGACCCGGAACTGTCAATTGAGCTGATGTAAGGAATCGAGTACGGGGACGAGACCTTAATGAGACTCTGGAGTTATAGTGCTATTTCCCCGGCTGCCTCATATACCAAGAATTACCTCATATACCAAGAATTACCTCATATACCAAGAGGAAGGTCTGGAATTTCAGATGAGCTTCTGACAGGTGGCCGACGTATGGAGATCCGGAGGGAAAGGGATGTGCGAGTCTGGGGCGGCTGAACACAAGTTCAGAGGTTAGGATGAGCCCAGCTCGAAATGAGGGGCATGGGTGAGAGATGATCATAGCTGGGCCAGCAATTAGGCTGAAGGATTTAATCTGCAGACGTAAAGTCAATGTTGCTATGTTATGGGATAGGCTGAGGTTCTTCTTAAGGGTGACAAGGTTTATGACTATCCTTCTTTATGTATTTGGTCTGTCTGCTTTCTGATATCACACTGCTGTTTCAGCTTGACCTTCTCTTTCAAAAACCCCACACAGCCAGGAAAGACGTGATTTCAGCCCGGAACCTTCTATCCTCGGGGCATGATGTTTATGGGATCATGGTGGATGGGATATCAAAGCCCACAAACTGACAAAGCCGCACGGACCTAAAGCTGGCCGTCGTGCTGAAGAATCCAGAACCACGGGATCCTAATCTATCGAACCTGCCACAAGGGCTGCAGAAAGCCAGGGCGAGATACTATACACGAGTCACCACCTGGGGAGTCAGCGTGCACAGCAGCACCGAGGAGGAATGCCAGCGCTTTTAGGCTGGCTAATCGCTTTTTTAGGAGGGGAGCGGAGCTCTGGGGAAAAGTCATTATGCTTCACGGTTGGCGAGACCAGCTGTTGATTGGACGGCGGGAATGAGTGCTTTTGATCACGCGGAGAAGGGACACGTATTGGAATCATACAGAGAGTTTGGTTAAATAACTGCTTTCAATAAAACAGCTTCAGTTAAAACTTGGATAGAGCGTAAGATAAGAAGTGTGTTTGAGGACAGTCTGAGGGTGCTCCCTACTGACCTGACAGCAGAACCAAAATGTACTTTTACATCACCTGAGCCAGCAGATTGTCATAAAAATTATGCACCTATGACTAGTCCTGCATATTCCGAACTTTGACAGTTGTTTCTGTGTCTGGCCTCTGGGGGAGAAAGTTTGGGTTCTGTTTTAATTGTAACTGTAGCCGGAAGGTTTGTGGTTCATATCCCATGAAGCACCAGCAAGCCACAGCAGTATAATTGGGTCCATAATAACCCTGAAAAGATGATGCTCACTGCTCGTACAGTGCAGTGCCCTAGATGGTCACCTTCATGTGCTCCAGGCTAACAGCAACCCGGATGCTCCAAGTGCAGCTCATCCACACAGGGAGTCGAGGAGAGGATGTTATCCAGTACTGCCATTCTGCATTAACTGAACATCAGAGTAATCAGTGCGGAAATGAGGCCTGCAGTGGCCTTCAGTGGGAGGGGCTTACCTCCTGCGGACGATCGCCGCTCGGCTTGGCCCCATGGGGAAACAGGAAGTGACCGATGAGAAGCGGCTAAACCTGACAGACAGAGCACACACGTCTGGATGGTGTCCATGGTGGACAGTGGGCAACATCTAAGCTGGAACCCTGGTTCAGTCCCATGTAAGGGTGACATTGTGGATGCGACTTACAAACCGTAACATTGTGGATACTCTATGGTGAGTAGCCGGCGTGGAGAACTGACTCATTGATGAACTTTGGTTTTGCCCTTGATCAAACTTTGCACCTTCTGTTTAGTAAGCAAGCCCACTCTTCCTTTGTCTATAATGTTGGCGTACCCAGGGGGGTGGGCGGCCAGTTGACTTTGGACCCCCAGAGGTTTTTTTCTCCTTACTTGAGAGTTTTTGCTACCTCTCCTCCATTGTCATCTGGCTTTTATTTTTTTATTTCTTTCTTTCCATTTCTTTGCATTGTTCTCTCTGTGGTGTCGCACTTATCACAACACACCCATGTAAGGCGCCTTGGGGTAACCTGTTGTGAATGGCGCTATATAGAAATGAATTGAATTGAATTAAATCGAGAGGGGCGCGTACTAGGGCCCTGCCGAGGGAAGTGGCCGGACTGGCTGGTATGTCTTCTTTCTTTTGAAGGTTAATTTTTTCCACAGGTTGCTGGTTTTTAGCTTTTTTGCTGGGGAGGCTTAAGGGGCTGCAAGCCACAGCGGCAACCAAACACCTGGTACATCACTGTGGGACGTCTTTGTGTTACACTGTGTAGATGCCTAATGCAGAAACAAACTCATATAGATGTGTGTGTGTGTGTGTGTGTGTGTGTCTCAGAAAAATGTACTGGCTATATTTTCATTCAAATGATCAGAGATAAACCACAGAAACGCAACAAAAACTCTTCTAAGTCCTACTAGAGAATGTACTCTTCTACTTACAAGGGCAGAGAATAAAACATGTAATTTATACTCATTCTACTGATCAACAATGGCACAGAAAGAATCCATGACAGTTTGCCAATTCTCCATTCAAAATAACACCTTTTCAGTAGCAAAAATCAAGTGAACCAGGAGGTAATGCAACAACTGGAATGAATCACTTTAGAAATGAATGACATTAAAGGTGCAGCCCCACAGCACCACGATGAGCAATAACATAACAGGCTTACATCAGCCCTCAGGAAGGGGCCCCTGAAGGGAGCATGCTGATTGGATGTGCATAACCTCCAGTAGGAGGGCAGGAATGAGCATGTTCGGTCATGAATCAGGTGCCAAAAAGTCTATAGCTCAGATACATCTGTGCGATTAGGAATTAAGGGCTTTATTAAACCTGTGTTCAGACAGACTAAAAGAGTAACAGCACAATTCGAACCAAAACTGAGAAAGGCAACAAGAAAAAGAAAGGTTATAATTTAGAAAGTATAACACTCTTCTGAACAAAACTAGCAAGACGTTACCTAGATCTACCAAGTGCCCAAGCCCAAGTTCATTAATGTATCAGACCCAGTTTGGCCTTATGGTATATATGCCCTGAATATGCATGCAATTAACCCTCAAGCAACATCACGCATTACATTACTGTGCAGGTCATGGTGCAAAAAGCTAACCAAAACTGAAAGGCTTTTCTTGCTGGAATGAACGAAGACATCTATGTTATAAATGATGAGTACTTGTGAGTACTCATAACCCGAAGCAGGTTAGGAAAATTACCCTAAATATGAGGAATAATGAATATTCAGGAATTAGGAAATACTTAAAGTTTATACCAAGCCAGCCACTGTGAGGAGATTATTTTATTATAGCTTGAAGGTGAAGTGGTGTCCTGTTTTCTGTAGTATTTACAAAGCACACAGACACTTCAGATCCACAAGTAGCATGTTAAAAAACAGCTTAAGCACATTCATTATTGTAATTCAGAGGGAATTAGCGAAAAGAAGAGCTCATTTACGGAACAGAAGGGCAATTAATGGTTAGCATCTCACCATTCAGCAGAATATCTCCAGAAACAATAGTCACAAGTCTCTGAGATGATATATCTTTAAGGCCGGGTGCAAGCTTCAGCGGCATCACCAGTTAATGGGCCACTTGTTGGATAACCTCGCCGCCCTCCTGTCGCCATGGGAAACATGATGTTTTTAGTATAAGCTCTGTTTCCCTGAAAGACTCCAGCACCACAGAGGATCTTGTGGCAATCGTTCACTCTCTTTGCATCAGGGCGTCATGCAAAGGCAATCAGGGAACCAGCGAGTCTGGAGGACATGTGACTCCACTGTCAACACCGGCCCGTCTGGCAGCCTGTCAATGCATTAATTAAGCATTCCAATCTGTTTCCCGCTGGAGAATCGGCTGCTTAGGAACTCAGGCGGGCGAATTGGCCGGATCGCAGAGAGCCGTGGCTCCCGTGGAAAGCGAGGACATGGCCTACCTTGCGGACACTTGCCTAATTCCCCATCAAACGCCCCGATCCGCAGTGCTGTTTGGAACCGGCCTGCACGTTGAAATATTCATCACATCCGCGTTTCAGGCCAGATGGCGCCACGTCGCAAAACAAGCCGTAATCTGACAGCTTCTGTGCCGAAACCTCTGTTGTCGATCTGTCAAATTGGTCTTTTCATCCACCCTGCAGAGCACACCGGGGGGGAGACAGCTGTGTCACCCTTTGTCAGGCATATATATATATAAATCCCGGGAAGCCAATGAGGAGTTCTCCATGCATAAAAACTGGACTTGAGTGATTCCCCCACCTTGGTTAAGGCATGTTCCTGAGGGCCGTAGGGGACCACACGGATAATGCTTCAATTCGGAACCAGGGTGTGTCCTCCGCTAGTCCAGAGGCCCATGGCAGCAGAACAAAGCTGTTTGCCCAAGTGGGGAATAATCAGCCAGGGGACCTCAGCTGTCCTGTGTGATGAGTCACCATCAGTGGGCACATGACATGGGACACGGCCCTCAGATTCCAGGCAAGAATTCTGTAGCCTGGATACCAGACAATCTGAGGCGATTAATATGCAACACCCAGGGCGGATAGCAGGCCACTCACAGTCTGTAAAGCACGGTCTCCAAGCAAGACATTCATATAAATCATCTGTCCTACTCTCATATGTTTCTAAAAACACATTCTCAGATTAGGGTCACATTAAGCTGCAAGCTGGGGTAGGAAAGTTGCACACATGAACACATACTGCAAGCATGCACACGCCACACACATATTGACACAAGACACTGACACACACAAGCACACACACCTGAGATAAGTCATCACAGGCCAAGCACACACGCATACACACACACACACGCACACACACACCTGAGATGCCTCTCTTCACAGGACAGGCACACACACAAATGCACACCACACACGCGCATGCACACAGACGCATGAACGAACACAAACGCACATGGACAGATACACATCCATCCACACACATACGTACACACACACACACACACGCATCCCTGAGAAGCGTGCGTGTTGTGAAAATAGTGCTAGCAAACTGGAGTATCAAGAGACTGCAACATGAAAAAGAAACTCCAAAAAATCATATGTCATAATGTGCATGATGTTTATTTTAAAATATTGCTCCTCATCTAAGCAAAAACACCCCAGTGCATGTAAATGTTTTAGGACAGTTGCAATACATGATGAAATCTCTATTTCATCATTTTCGTTCTTCGAACACTTGCATGGAAATCTGTTTTTTACAGAAAAACGTGACACCTGTGTTATTTTTAGCTAACGGGACAGCTCTGTGTCATTCGCTAACCCTACACACTCCCTCCCTGCACTTACTGGGCAGATATTATTGGCCTCTTTTCAGTCAGGAACCTGTCCAAATAGCCAGAGCATCTTAGATCAGTATGAGGTCCACATCAGTCCCAGAGTAGCCAAACTTTTCTGCCAGATTTAGCGATGAGTAATTAGGGTTTTGGGATATTCAATCCAATGAGACGTTAACATTTGATGATCACTGGGAGCTGGTTTGGGGTTCAGGCTCCAGCAGTATGATCACAGCAGTGTAAGCTATCCTGTGGTTGGTAAGCGCTGCCTGTATGTTTACTGTAGACTTACCCATTATGGCTTATCACCATAAACACCCAGCTATTAATCCACCCCTCCATTCACAAGTGTGAAAAATCATTAAATCTATGCAAAAGAAAATCCAATTAAACTCCTTTTTAAAACATTTTGTCAAGGAACATTTTATGTAGTAACTTGTGCCTTCTTTGGATTTGCTCTTTGGAGTGTCCATGTGTCGCACAGGTAAAATTCCCATGGTGTGTCTTGGGGCATTGCCTAGAAAAACTTTGACTAATCCCAGAATGCACTGCAAAGCTTTTTTTTTGCCTGGGCTTCAGCCAGAGTTGCCGCTCCAGTGACTCTTCGTTAAAGCGTGCCATTTATTTGCCTGCGCTGAGATTAATCGAGTAATCAGTGTCCCTCGTTCCCCTGGGGGTCTCTGAGATGCAGTAGCCTGGACAAGCACACAGAATAGCATTTACACTACACGAAGGACAGCGTTTGAAAAGGTCCCATTACAGAACGATCCAGTGGAGTGAGAAATCAAGTGTGAAATGCTAATTTGCTAACTGGGACAGCAATGCATGTCACTGATTTATGGTGGTACCTGGGAGGGGGGCCTCCTGCCTCCTCACGACCAGTGGTGGTATTTACAACCAC
Organism: Mormyrus lacerda; assembly: GCA_015163995.2. Taxonomy (NCBI): domain Eukaryota; kingdom Metazoa; phylum Chordata; class Actinopteri; order Osteoglossiformes; family Mormyridae; genus Mormyrus; species Mormyrus lacerda. The sequence continues at coordinate 21,086,463 of JAABNX020000002.1, read as the reverse complement.
TCAGACTGCACATTTGCATGGGGCAATTTAGTTTTTGTGCCACCCTGTGTGGTAAATATTAAATAAGCACTTACAATGAATAAATATTTAGGACATGCTGCAGTAGCTTGTTCTGCTAATTAGCAAGTGCTAGCTACCATCTACTGACTCTGTGACTCCTTAGGTCGTTATTTGGTTGTTGAAACTTTGCGGAGGGGGGGGGGGGATATTTTCCAGTGGGGCCCAGAAACAACAAACTCAGCCCTGCCCATGGCACGCATGTTATTTGACACTGTCCATTTCTAAACTCGTGACTGTACAGGGCATCACAGGGATGTTAGATCCCAGCTCATCCATGCATCAAACAGCCCTGAAAGGACACAAAATCACGGCAAACAGTCTCTTATTTGTGCTCTATCTGAGTCACTACATATTTCACTGAAATGCTAGAAGATGAAAGATAATCGGCTTCTCCCAGAGGAGAAAATGGTGCCTTTTAATTGCCACGCCGCATTCTGCAAAGCAAGAGGAGCGACTTCCAAAACCTTTGATATTACCACAGTTTTGTTTGCTTTTCATTTATTTATCTTCCAAAAGATCCTCTCAACAATACGTTTTTTTTGTTTTACTCAGAAAATAGGCCACATACCCCGGCATTGTTGTGCCCTCAAATGCTTCCAAATTGAAAGATCCTGCCAAATCACTTATTGGTGCAAGAGACTCACACACAGGCAGCCATTTATTATTCATGCCCTTGTAAGTGGAGCCGGGCTAGTTAGCTTACCCTAAGCAGCCAGCCTCAGCAGTCCTTTGTGTTGAGGTGACTACCTCGGCCTGACAAACAACAGGATTGGCTCTGAGGCATCATTAAAAAGCAGACTTGCCTTTTTCAGAGTCAAAGCATTAGTACAGCAGCCAGTTGCAATGAGAGGTGACCCTGCCAGCTGGGTGGAATTAGCAATTAGCATGCTACGTTAGCGGTCAGTGTTATTCCTTTAAGTTTGCTGGAATCTGATCCGTGATACGTGATCCTTCCGGGGCCCTCATCCAAGATGGCCACGTGCAGGCGTGACAGGGTCCTTCCCGTTGAAAGTGCACGATTGCAACAGCGTTTTAACCTTGGAGCCTAACCCTTCCGCACCAACATTATGCATTCGTGCTGCCTGGAGCAGAGCCAAGAATTTGTTGGATGTGAGTCATGGAGAGATGAGACACTGGCATAGGGGTCAGTACACACAGCACTGTTTGCAGTGGACCCTTATATTAGTTTGCTGTTATTATTAATTATTCATTTGAAAAATGACCCACAGCCGTATGAGAGCCGCGTTCTTCCTGAGGACTGGAACCCACACCCCACTAGTCAGAGGTGCGACCTTTATACACAAAATCGATGTTCATAATCATCATCCTAATGAGAACATAGCAAATGGCAGGACGGTCGCTCTCAGTGCTTGACTTTGTTTTGGACGGAGCTGTTTGCCAAATATCCTGCAATGGTTGAAGCTCATGGATTCCACGTTTGTCCTTGAACAGGAAATGAAGCAGGTAGCTTCCTCCACAGCACCACCCAGTGGCAGGTCACCGGAGCTGTCAGTGGGGGGGGTGCTGCTTCGGTATGCATCTCGCTCATTGTTCCTGTGCTTTGGTGTCAATTAATAAAGTTCCTTCCCAGGGGGCTGTGGGAGGAACCCTGGCCCCTCTCGCAGAGGGAGAAAGTTAAGCTTGCGATGAGTTGCTCTTATATCGATTTCCTGTCTGCAGTGATACCGCCCCTCCCCACATTCCAGTCCCCCCAGCCGCCCTGTCTGTGTTATTGCTGGGGGGTGTCGAGGGGGTGGGAGGATTCCCCTCCTCTGTAGTGCGGACACCCAGCAAGAGCAATTAGTGCTGAATTTGACTGCATTTCGTTTGTCTCACACGGATGATGAGCATTGCTGGCCTGAGCGATGCAGCTGCAGCACCTGCGGAGATTCGCGACACGGGATGAAGGATTGAGACCTGACTTTTCACTTTCACATAAAGCCTACAGTTCTACCCCCAGGGACAGATTAATGCATAGGCCAAGCCACAGCAAACATCAAAGTCCCATCCTGCCTCAGGAAAAATGGAGCGGTTAGTTAAATCAGCAGCACCTGAATGTCCATGCTGATGTCAGCCTACGGCACCCAGATACGTTAACCCCCCCCCCCCCACACACACACACACACACACACACACACATACAGACACACACATGCCTTATTCATAAGAGTTTGCTAGGATAATACGGCATTCAGTACTCATGAATGCAGCAGCATATGAAGACCCGGACAAGCCCATCACTGGAAAGAAGATTAAACTATATCTCTCTGATTAATGGAATACAAGCCGTTTCCAAAATAGTGGGGACGCTGTTTAAAATGCAAATAAAAGCAGAATGCAATGGTTTGTAGCTATACAGACCCATATTTAATTGAAAGTAGAACAAAAACAACATAGGAAAATTCATTGTTTTATGATCATATGTTCATTTTGAATTTGATGCGAGCAACGTGTTTCAATAAAGTTGAGACAAGAGCAACAAAAGACTGAAAAAGTTGTGCAATGCTAAAACAAAAAACTGCTGGTTCAATATCCAACAACTTATTAGGTAAATTTGCAATGGGTGACTAAGATGACTGGATATAAAAAGAGCCTCCCAGAGAGGCAGAGTCACTGTGCAGTGAAGATGGGGAGAGGTTCAGCACTGTGCAGTGAAGATGGGGAGAGGTTCAGCACTGTGCAGTGAAGACGGGGAGAGGTTCATCACTCTGTGAAAGACTGTGTGGGTAAATGGTGCAACAAATTAAGAATAATGTTCCCCAATGTAAAATCATCAAAAATCAATCTCATAAAGAATTTGGGAATTTCATCATCTACAGTACATAATATCATCAAAAGATTCAGAGAACCTGGAGAAATCTCTGTATGCGAGGGACAAAGCTGAAAACCAGTATTGGATATCTGTGATCTTCGGGTCCTTAGGCAGCACTGCATTAAAAACAGATACAAATCTATAGTGGAAATTGTTGCAAGGGCTCAGGAACACTTACAAAAACCATTGTCTGAGAACACAGTTCATCACTGCATCCACAAATGCAGGATGAAACTCTACCATACAAAGAAGAAACCATATCTAAACATTATTCAGAAATGTTGCTGACTTCTCTGAGCCTGAGGTCATTTAAGATGAACTAAGGCAAAATGGAAAACTGTCCTGTAGTCTGATGAATCAAAATTTCTTTTTGTAAATCATGGACGCCCCATGCACTAGAGTAAAGAGGGGAGGGACCAGCCAGCTGGGTATCAGTGGACAATTCAGAAGCCAGCATCCGTGATGGCATGGGGTGCATTAGTGCCCATGGCTTGGGTAGCTAGTACCTCTGGGAAGGCGCTTTTAATGCTGAACAATATATATATAAGTTTTGTAGCAATATGCTGCCATCCAGAAAACATCTTTCTCATAGAAGGCCTTGTATATTTCAGCAAGACAATGTAAAACCACATTCTGAACGTATTACAACAGCATGGCTCCATAGTAGAAGAGTCCGTGTGCTAGACTGGCTGCCTGCAGTCCAGACCTGTCACCCATCGAAAACATTTGGTGCACCATGAAATGAAAAATACAACAAAGGAGAGCCTGAACTGTTCAGCAGCTGAAATCTTATATCAGGCAAGAATGGGACAGCATTTCACTCCATCAACTGGTCTCCCCAGTTCCCAAAGATTTACAGAGTGTTGTTAAAAGAAGAGGTGATGCAACACAGTGGTAAACATGCCCCTGTCCCAACTTTTTTGAAACATGTAACTGGCATCAAATTCAAATTGCGCATATACAGCTGTGGAAAAAATTAAGAGACCACGCTATACTTTTAAACAAATCTACAAATCCTGGTTTAATTGTAGGTCTCCCAGCATTTAGTGATTAATTGTCATTGGTGACACACTACAATGAAATGTGTTCTCTGCATTTAACCCATATGTGATGTCATAGCAGGGGGCATCTAATTCAGCACCCAGGGAGCAGTACCTTTGGTCAGGGTATCTCACTGGTGCCTTGCTGGTCAGGGATTTGAACCTGCAATCATTCAATTACAAGTGCACGTCCCTAACCATCAAGCCACCACTGCCCAGAAGGCAACACAGCAAGGAAGGCTGCTTCCAGGTTCAAAATTTCTAAGACAGCATAACCCAAGAACACGGCGAAGCACAAGACACTGGGAATGACCGGAAACCAGCCAGATAAACAGCTGAAGAGACCTTCTAATGCCAGAGATGACCTTTAACTTATCTGACAATTTTCTGTGAATTATAGGATGACATCAAGTGACCTTCAAAAGGAATGGGAAGCATTAAGTGCAGGTGTGAGGTGCACTGCTAGGACAGTTCATATCAGGCTCCTAGAAGCAGGACTGAAGACCCATAAAGAAGGAAGAAGCCCTTCATGAATGAGGTGCAACAAATTGAGAAATGAGTGAAACAAAAAATTGTGCTATGGTCTCTTAATGTTTTCCAGAGCTGTATTTGTCATAAACAATACAATTTCTCAGTTTCAGCATTTTATATGTCATCTTTGTTCTAATTTCAGTTACCTAAGGGTTTATATGATTTGTAAATCATTGCATTTTGTTTTTATTTATATTTTACACAGCGTCCCAACTTTTTAGGAAAGGACGTTGTATATATGAAAGCCATGTGATGCTATTAAGCTGGCAGTCAGTTTAGGCAAGGCAGGTAGAGGCTGTTAATTGGCTTATTTTGACAAAATGTCACCACCTCATTTACTCGATATTAGTAATGAACAGGTTGTTTGGCTTGTCGAGCCCCATTTGTTCTCTGTTATCGTGTTTTTAAATGTGTAACCAAGAATATTACAGAAATTTCCATTATGGACAGAGAATTATTATAGAAGACTTGTAGAGGAAATATGAAGTAAAATGTCCTAATGGTGTATAAACAAGGCCCAGGTAAACAGAACAGATCATGGTAAGTTTTTACCATACTCTAAGGGCCTGTACTACGAAGCAGGGTTACTGCCTTATCAGGGTAACTTGTCGGATTTAAGGTAGTCTGGGCAAAACGTAAGTGAACGAATATGAAGTCCATTTAAACTGTGGTACCTTAAATCCGACAAATTACCCCAATAAGCCAGTAACCCCACTTCGTAGTACAGGCCACTGGTATTACATTATTTTATTTTTTTTTTATGATTATTATGTTTATTAAGTCGTTGTGTTAAAACTCCCACATGCCACTGTGGGTCACTGACTGTAATCTTTCAGTTTTAAAACATGAAGAGAGTGAGGCGTCACCAGCAGAGAGGAGTATGTGGGGGCCGCGATCCCAAGGCTTGCATGTGTATGGGCCGTGATCCCAAGGCACGCGTGTGTGTGGGCCAAGAAACTAAGGCTTGCGTGTGTATGGGCCACGATCCCAAGGCGCATGTGTGTATCTTCAACAAAAAAAACGCCTCTTGACATGCAAATTAGCTGAAAAAGTTCCCCTTGTAGACTCCCCACTCTTCCAGGGCTGCTTCTCTTGTCTGGTTGGAAGTTGAGAGTCGAGCTCATCTCGGCATCTGCAGGCTGAGAATGGTGATCACCATATGGCACATGGCCCTCTTCATCACACCTAGAGGTCTTCCTTGAGTTAAAACGTCAGTGTTTTGATCTGAAATCAATAATCATGCAAAATCCAAACCCAACAACCACAGCCAGTCCTAGACAGGCACGAGAGGTAAGCTTTGTTTTGAAAGTAAAGCAAACTGATCATAAACACCAACAAATAATGCTTAAGCTGAGGGTCCATATTTTCCAACCTTACACTGAAACCAAAATCATAGACTTCATTAATCCTCAAAAGCGTATCTTCTGTGTTAAATTTTTCACTATTTCAAATTATTATGCAGTTCAAAATGAAAACCAGAGCAGATTTTCCAGGCGGGAATTCAGTGTCTCTGATAACGGACCGCTCGCCTCTGAAATATTAAAGCCCGCAGCTGCATTTGTGTTTCGGCGGAAGCCCTTTAATCACGAGCGGAGAAACGCAGGATGTCCGGTGCATTTTTCCTGCATTGTTAACAAGTACCACGTTAAATGCATCCTCTCCCTGATATAACATTGCCCTGGCATTAATGCTCCTTTTGCTCTGACTCCGTCTTCTGCTCTTTCTCATTGTCTGGCACCTTTTTCATCATCATTTGCCCGAATAGTTGCCATTGTGGAATGAAGCACAATGAAGAAGCCCCCTCCCCCGCTCCTTGGGTTGAGTCTCGGCATCTAAGGGAGACCATTATTAAGGCGCGGCGAGGCGAGGCGGCCCGCTCTCATCTCACCCCAGCACCGACGAGGGCTACTGCAGTCCCTAACTGGGTTGCCGCCATTTTAGTGTGTGTGCTTCGGCATCCGGGGGACCTGACGCCTGGCGCCGCCACGGAAGAATCAGAAATGGATCAAAGGCGGAAACGGTGTCACCTGCTCAGTTCCCCTCGTGGGGATCCTGTCTGCCGGGTGAAAGACGTAAACAAACGCGGGAAGGCCATGATGAAACTCAGTGCAATGCAGATACATCGAGGGCACAGAAATGCACTAGGAAAATCATCACCTGCCGCAGGGCACACAAGCCTACAGAAGAGTGCTTTGGGAACCGCAGAGCTCAGAGGAACTCCCCGGTATGGCCCCTGTGCGGCCAGAGAGAGCGACTCTGATATCCATCACTGTAAACGCTCATACCCTCAGACCATCAGAAATGAAGATATCTGTAGTTCATTAAACATCATCTGTGCTTAAATGCCCATTTATGCGCTGATTATACCCTGTATGTAAAACTGTCTTTGACTTCAGGACAGAGCTAACACACACTCCGATAATGTTTGATCAACGCACAGTGCACTTTACTGGACAGAGTAATAATACCCCAACATCATAAACGTACAGTACACTTTACTGGACAGAGTAATACTTTGCACATTGCCCTTTGCCATATTTCCTATTTCAGCATTTTCATCTGTTCATTTCATATTTGATTCATTAATAGGAACCTATCCAGTTCCTATTACATGTTTACTTTGATGTTTTGTGAGTGCCTTTGTCTTGTTTTGTGCTGTCTAATCCTGTTAAATGTTACTGACTGAAGTAGGAATTCCTATGTACTGATGTACCAAAGGCAAATGAAGAATCTTGAATCTTGCTGTTAACACAGAATTTAATTCAGTTTATCTTTAAATATAATACTATATACTATTGTATAGTACTGTGCAGAAGTCTTAGACAGCCAAAGAAAATTATGTTTAAATGATCTTCAGGTGTAAAACTATGGCAATATGCCTGTCAAAGTATGTTAACGTAGCCACTTTCAAAACTTCAGGTAAAATCACCCCAATATTTGCAGCAATCCTCCACACACTCAACCGCACATCTCATATAGCTAATTAATAAAAAAAATATTAATTAGCTATATGAGAATTTAAAAAAAATAAATACTTTTTTAAGTAAATTAAGTAATTAAGTGAGCTGGTGGTGATATTTAGCAAATACACGGAATGACTGAGGTGCCCCTGAGGACTGAAGCAGTGATAATCAAACCATTAAAGAAGACATTAACTTTTTGTAAAACAGAAGAACGTTTTACTAGTTTTTATTGTGTTATTCTAAATTTGCACATGTTCTAATGCTAAAGTGTTTTTTTGTTCTGAGCAAAAATGCTACTCTACATTTTTTGACTGCCTTAGACTTTTGCGCAGTACTGCATGTAAAACGTTCTTCAACTTACATTGTTAACACCCTCTGCTGTAAACAGAATTCCATGCCATCCATCCAGCCACCCATTTCTGCCGCTTGTCAGAGGTTAGGTCGTGGAGGCATCAGTCTAAGCAGTGATGCCCAGACCTCCCTCTCACCAGTGACATCCTCCAGCTCCTCCTGGGGAAAACCAAGGAATTCCCAGGCCAGAGGAGATATATAATCTCTCATTAGGCTCCATGTCCCCTGACTCCCTTGGGATGAACGAGAAGTTTTGTCAGAGGTGTGAGTTAAAGACCTGCCGGACAGGGGCCTCCATCAGATGCTGCCAGCTTACCCTCACTATGTCTTTGGATCTACCGGGTCTATCCGGCATCTTCCCCCGCCATCGGATCCACCACCAGATGGGCGATCAGTTGACAGTTCAGCTCCTCTCTTCACCCGAGTGTGCAAAACATTCTGGCACAGACCCGACGACACGATTACAAAATCGATCATCAAACCGCGGCCTGGGATGCTCTGGTGCCAGATGCACTTATGAACGCTCTTATGTTCGAACAAGGTGTTTGTTATGGACAAACCGTGGTCAGCACAGTGCTCGGACTCTGATCAGGCAGGCCATTCTTCCCAATCCCTCTAAGAGCAATGGAATCCCCAGAATGGCTTCCAGCGCCCCCTCCAAGGCCTCCATGAAGGCCGGATACTCCGAAACGGTGCTTGGCGAGTATGCACAGACAACAATCAAAGCCCAACCCCCAACTCAAAGTCGAAGGGAGGCGATCTGGCCTCATCTCCCCAGTCTGAGCGGGATTACATGGTCCCTTGTGTTATTTATCATCATCAGAGTTTTCTGAATTGCACTTAGTCTGGCAGCTTACCTAAGGCCAATTTGCTTTGGGAGTACCTACGAGGGGCAATTGCACCCAACAGCATAGCTACTGGGATCATGAAGCCTCCACCATGATAAGGTGATGATTCATGGAGCGGAGGTGGCGATTTATGGAGGGGAGGAGGGCAATACCATTTATTTTTATTTAGCGCCTTTGCCAAAATGGTTGGGTAATCATCTCAATTTATGTGTAAGTAAGCCCAGTGTTTTATGGTGGGCTTGGCGAGGGGGTGGTGGAAATCACAAAAAAGTGGGGTTGTTTCTCCCGTGGAAACAGGAAACATTTCAGCCAATCAGAAGGCTCCCACTGTGAGTGGCCTTCCATCACAGTCAGCTCTTTTTGAAACTCCCCAGCAATGCACCTTATTTCCACGCTTATTTACATGGACTGCAGTTATTTTTCCCTTTGCCAATGACAGCGCTGACTCCTCTGAGCCGCATTCATTTCCAGTTTGGCACCAGAGGAGCTAATTACACACTTTATTCTGCACACATTTACGCACTTTATACTAATTGTTTTGGTGAAGTGATCACCTGCCATATTTTATCTAGGCCATTGTTTTTTTTTTTTCGTTTACTTACTTATTTATATTTTTTTCACTTACAAAATTGTTCACAGAAATGGTTCATTAATCCGTCCCCTTCCAATATTTCAACCTTCACTAGTCCCAAATACTCACTGTAAGCATTAGAGGTGCAGCACAGTTGTGTTAAAGAGTTTGTGCTTATGTACGCCATATATCTGATAACAGCTAATTGTACTCCGGGTCACGGGACCCCAGAAGCCTATCCCATCCAGCTCAGGGAGCAAGGCTGCAGTCCACACTGGATGAGGTGTCAGTCCATCACAGGACACAGACACAAGCTCATGCTAGTTTTACTTACAGTACACAAAAATGTTCTGAGGGCAGAATTAAAAATGATTGGTTCAGACAGTTAACCAATCAGATTGTAGAGGAGGTGGGTCCAAGCAACTAGAGGACGTGCGGCCAACCAGTCATATGTCTTGTTAATGCCTTCTCTGGTTGATTGGACCCACCTTCTGTGCAATGTGATTGGTTGTGATTGCCATTTCTCGTTCAGACCTCATAACATTTTTACATAAGTAAAACTCCCACAAGAAACACACAACCCTGTCCTGGGTGATCTGTGACTTAGTGGGTTAGGCTTGTGATCAAGAGGTTGCTGGCTCAAATCCCATGATTGGTGGACTGATGCCACCATTGGGCCCTTGAGTAAAAGGTTCCTGGGACAGTCTGCTTTTGACATTTGTTGTTTTATATAAAGGTGTGAAAGCATGCAGGAATCATGCAAATGCCACACACACAGAGCAGAGGCTGGGTTCAGACCCATTACCCCCAGATGGCACTATGGTATTTGGTTACTTATTTACTCTGTTTACTTGCTTTGTTTAAAGTTGTTCAGGGGAGAGCAGCAGATCACTGGCATCTCATTCTAATTACAAAGCATAATGGAAATTGATTGAGAATCCTGACTGCGGTGCATTACCATGACTCACCCATACTGCTACATCAAGCTGTCATCTCTCTCATGTTTTAATGAAGATAAATCCCCTGATCGTTCAAATGATTTTTATTTCAATTACATTTCAGTTGAATTGGATTTCATCCTGTATTTGAGGGAGGGGGCATTATGCATCCAAAATCCTACATGAGGAGGGCTACCCAGTTTTGGATTTCCTGAAAAGACTAATTCCATTCTGGGACCTAGCTGGCTCAGAGCAGAGTGATCAGGTAAACATGATTTGGCTGAACGTTTCACTGCATTTTCAGTTAGCTCAACGCGGGAGATGATTAAGACGTCACTGCATTTCCAGTTAGCTCAACGCGGGAGATGATTAAGAC
>JAABNX020000002.1:21050517-21069829 GCA_015163995.2 Mormyrus lacerda | reverse complement strand
TCTCTCTCTCTTCCTCTCTTTATGGGGAGCGAAAGAATGTCACCAGAAGGTCAAAATAACAGGGTTTTATCACATATACCTTTGGTCCTCACAATGTAATGTATACATGATCACACACTCACACACACACACACACAAACATTATTTAAATGTTTAAAGCAGGTGTAACTGCTTGTTACCATGACCACCAAGGGTTAACAGTCAATAGCTGTTTCTATTGAGGCATCAAAATCTTTGAAGTCTGACACAGAAGCCCCGGAGGTTCGCTCTGCATGACGGCAAGGCAACCCTAGCGCCTCACAGTGGCCGTTTTGTGGCATATCCCATCACCTGTAACTGAGGCATGGACTTGCATGTGCTAAGCACGCTGCCTGCATGTGTGCTGCAAGACGGACGTCGTAAAACCTGATTCCCCGAGATGGGGCGTCTTAATTGGGTGAGTGTCTTCCCCTCCATAACTGCCCTTGATCAAATCTTGTTGCTCTGCCCATCCACAAGCAAAGCCATCGGATCTTAAACCCCAAATGAATGATGAATTAGGGTTTAGGCTTGGAAAGAGATTATGCTGGGATCATATGTTAGGGTCCAACAGCTTGTTATGAGAAACAGATACCCAAGCGGTGCAGAGTGCTCTATTATCCCACCCCCTAGAATATTTCCCTCTATATTGCTTTGGGGACCACAGAGAATCCAAACAGTGACATGTGCTATTTTTTCCCATTATATTACAGATTAGCCCTAAATAATGGATTAAGGACATAATCAATAATGCATACTCGTATCTGTGTTTATCCCCAGGCTGTACAGTCGCTTAAATTTGCTGACAAAAGCTGAAAGCGTCTTTGCAGACTAAAAAAAATCACACTAGATTATTCATGCTAGATGAAAGGACCCTGCAGTCGTTGACTGGCGCGGTCAGTCGTTTTTTTCTTGTCGTCCTTGTATGTAACATCTACATTTTAATAAGGTATTTATCAGGCTGGTAATATCTTCTAATGTTCAACAACAAGCTTCCACTGAGAACTCTGAGAACATAACTGCTGTCTCAACTTAACTTACCTTTCTACAAGTGAAATTCCATTAAGTGCCTGTATTTATTATTTCCCAAGCTACAATGAAAAGTAATCAGATTGCTTTCTGTAGAGAGCGGACAGTAACCTAATTTCAGTCTTTGACAACAGAAAAGCAGGACATTGGACACATCCATCCCTGCAGAGATTCACATTAAGTGAAATTAACCCAACGGTATTTGCATTGGAAAGACAATTTAACTTTGGGGGACTTTTTCATGAGTGACAGAAGCCACTAGGGCCAGACATTTTTCCATTTTTATGGGAGTAAACAGACGATGGTGACAGGAGCTTCCGGTCTGTTCGCTCCTCCACCAGCCGGGTGTTTAATTGGGATCAATGAACCAAAAGGGCAACTCCAAAGCTGCCTGGATATTTGCTGATAACGGACAGTAACAAAAAATGACCATAGGAAATAGCTTATTTAATTCCTACAAATAGTCATAGCAAATACTCTTTGGAAAAAGGGGGCTTTGATTTTAAAAAGCACTTTCCAGGAGTTGGCAATAAATGTTCACATCCTGGGGTTTGTTTAAGCTGTATTTTCCTGGCTGAAAAGACCCCAACATTTATTAAAAAAAGATTATTTTCATCTCAAAGGATAGCTATGAATGTTTTATTCCAGAATCATCTTCAGTCTTGGATGTTTTCGTTCCATTTGGAAAGAAGGTTGCCCCCAATGTTGGTAGGAATATGCAACTCCATGGACCCCTCTTAAGTGCTGCTTTTCTGTAAAGAGGGTTCAGAAGGATGCATTCCATCGCAGCCTGACCCTCAAATCTGTGGGTCGATGACAGGGTGTCAGGATCATGGGTGAGAGGTTGTGATTTCGCTTCCCAATTTGACCTTCATTTGGGGTCATGAGACCATGGAACCTAAGCAGAAAGATACATTTACACAAACACATAGTCATCAAACAAGAAACAGCTGTGGAAAAACATCACCTCAGAAGCTAGGAGAACATTGTACTGGGTTACCATTCCAAGGGACAAGTTGTCACCATCCTAAGTCCTTTGGTGACAGAATGAACTTCACATCAGACCTGCAGAATATCTTCCCTGTTGGAAGGAAAAACCTCCATCTTGGGCTCAGTCCCTTAAGTATTATCTCTGTCATCCCAGGATGCATCTATATTGATGAGCCCCATTTATCCTCCCTGATAGCTGTTGCTTACTCTGTTCTCTTTTGCTTCATCCCTGGTAACCGAGGTCGAAGCGTTGGGGTCCGTCTCCTGCTGAGCATACCAAGTCCCGTGTGACGTGGTTCTGTTCCTGGCCCCAACCCGAGACGGTGTCACTCCTCATTCATGTTGCTGTGCTACACTAGAACATATATCGTTCTGGATGGAATCAGCTACAATGCCCATACCCACAAGTTTAACTGCAGCAGGTAGTGCCTGCCTCCATCTCAGTGCTTGTGGATTCACATGGAGTTTTAAAGTTCTATAGAAACATATAAATCCTGGAAGATTCGGGGAGGGGGGGGGGGTGCAAAATCTAATGGGGGGCCCAAGGTAACATGTCTAGAGATTTTCTAGCTATGCTCCTATCTCAGAATAGAATACTGACACTTTATTCATGACTGTGATCAAATTATTATTATTATTTTTTGTCTACTCATTTTGCTCTCCCGGAGAGACATACACACACACATATAGGTGAAAGGAAGTCTGGGAGTTGCAGTGCAGAACCAGCCTTATATCCAGTGCTCCCAGAGCAGTGTTTCCCAAACCAGTCCTCGGGGAACCCTGGACGGTCCACGATTTTGCTTCCTCTCAGCTCCCAGTGCACCTATACCAAGTGTTTGGTGTTCCTGATTGGCTGAGAGCTGAGAGGGAACAAAAACGTGGACTGTCCGGGGTTCCCTGAGGACTGGGTTGGGAGACACTGTCTAAGTGCAATTGGAGGGTGGGGGGGAGGGTCAGGGCCAGGTCCACTGGTAATATCACTCCGGCAGCCCTGGGATTTGAACTAGTGACCTTCTGGCCACAAGTACTGAGTCTAGACCTGCTGAGCCTTACCTGCCCCCCATGAGCTTTATACCGGTTTCCTCAGGGTATATTCTTACTCTGCTCTGCCCTCTGCACCTTCCCCCCGGTGCTGGATAAGACGGTGAGAGATGGTTGGAAATTTAAATGTGAGATATTCAAGTTTCTATCAAAAAACATCTTTCAACGTCTACACAACAGTCAAATACACTTAGAAAAACAGACCATAGCTTACTGCTATAATTACCCACAGCTTTAGTTCCTAAGTGGCACAGCAAAGACCGGCATGCAGGTTTCCAATCAGGAATGGCCCTGGGCATCAGGGTGTTCTTTTTGCCACATTTACCGTACGGGGTGAGTCTAAAACCACACAGAAACCCGCAGTTCCATTGTAATGAACCTGCAAAATAGGAACTCTCCACTTTGTTAATGGCTGGAGACTGAATTTAAAAGCAAAAGCCTGATTTTATGGATCTGATAATCACAGATTTATAATCCTTAGTAAAACCAATCAGTCACACCTGGCTTACCAAGCCGTAGACGGTTTCTCCCAGAAAAGCTCACGGCAGTGCAGTCCAGCAACTGGTCAGGCTTGCAGAATTGCAGCACGTCAGTGTGACACAGCACACCGCATGCAGCGATGGCAGCACTCCATCGTGCGCTGGACATTCTACACTCCTGCTCGGTGGTCCAGCTCTGGAGCCATTGCACACTCTTCACCGGTGACCACCCCAAGAAAAGAGGGTGGTGTGCAGCTCAGTGGTCGTCGGTTCAGATCACATACTCGGTAGAGTAGCCATGTCTACGTTGGGCCTTGAGCAATTTATTTATATTATGCCCCAGGGGTGCTGGATGGACGGCTGACCCTGTGCTCAGATCGCAAGCTTTGCTCTCACCTCTATACGTGCGTGTGTCTTAAAAAGGAGAGCATGATGGGATACGTGAAAACTAACACACCCCATTGTTACGTTGTGCCTATACTTCTGCAAATAGAAAATAATTTATTACGGGCTCTGACCATCCATGCCATTTGCCTTCCCACATGTCCGGATGGTGCCCGGGGTGGGCACCTTCTGAGCTGGAGTCCTAGTCCAGTCCCAAGAAGGAGGTGACATCGTGGATATGGACGACCTTGAGCATCATCGGGGCGACCTTCAAGGGCCGGCATGGAGGACTGATGGATTCATTGTTGGACTTTGGCTTGCTACCAAGTCCTCATTCCGAGCAAGCATGCTCACTCTTAATTTCTTGTAATGTTAGCATGCCCAGGGGGGTTGGGCAGCTAATTGATCTTGGACCCCCAGAGGTTTTTTTTCTCCCTGCGTGGGAGTTTTTGGTTCCTCTCCTCCGTTGTCAATTGGTTTTCTTTCTTCTTTCTTTCTTTTCTATTCTGTCTTTCTTTTCTCTTATGTGTCTCATTTTATATGTAATATCAATGTGTTCAAACACACCCATGTAAAGCGCCCTGGGACAACTCTGTTGTGAAGGACGCTATATAAAAATAAACTGAATTGAATTTCTTAGCTTTCTGTCATAATCCTTTGCACTCCTAAAGGCAGAGGTGTACGGGTTATGAGTGCCCTCACTACAGCAGAAGCCCAACCACTCATATTCAGGAGAAGAATGACAAGGTATGTTAAGCACAAGGTGTACAAGGGTTTGTATTTCAAGAGCATGACATCATTGCAAAGATAATAAGGCAATGCAGGAATTTTATATGGCCACTAGATGGCTACAAGAGCAACGCACAAAGGAATCCCATCAGACCTGGGGAAAACTGTGCACACTAATAACAGAGGTGGTATCCAAACCTTCAGGGAAGTACAGTGCTAACCACTTAGTCATTATGTCCTCCCAAGAGAGACAGATAAATTAAAAATGTGCTACAGTGCACAATAATATGCCTGTACAAATGTACACCTCTACCTGTCTCTAGAAAACATGAATCCTTCTGCCAGAAATATTATTTTATCAAAAAAAAGAATATAGTGAGACTAAGTATTTCAATCTGTATTTTCCTTACATTTTATATTCCAGTCAGCACAACTCATATCCTGCAATTAAGTCCAAGTATTTGTAAATAAATAACTATAGCCGACCTTTCATCTAGCTCTGAGTTAATGAGTTACCTTTAGGATGTAGGTGATTTATAGTGATAACTTCTGTAGCTTGTATGGAGTGACTTTTGCAATTGAGCTAAATTAAATGAAGTACACTTTAGTGACATCTAGTGGGAACAGACGGACAACACAGGGCAGTCAGCATTGATTTTCAAATTGATTTTTCATTTATTTTAGAGTCAATGAGCAGAAAAATAAAGATCGTGAGCATACATTTGTTTTTAACTTTTTGTGCTCTTCCTGTGATCATTGAAAATACCATACCTTTCTCGGTTTTTAATGCGAACTGAACAGTGTAGGCATGAGTACCAGTTACAGAGGACGGTTGTCTTACTTCGGCCCAGCATTGCCACCCTTGAAAGTACCAGAATGTGTATCAAAATCAAGGGAAATGGCCTGATAAAGTTACAAATTACACACATACACATAATATCATGCATAATATCACGTATGGTGTGTACATATAATTTACATCAACAAAGCAATCTTTCGCGGCGTATCGCCAGGATGACTTGACCTTCATTCGTTCGCTCGCCTTCATTCGAAAGTGAGACTGACAAATAAGCGTTGTTCTGCTTATACGTTGAGTGTGCGCGGCACCATTTTGGATCCACTTCCGCATCATTTAACTCGTTAATCATATGCGCTGATAAGAGCCAACATGGCCACCACCACCACCCGCTCCGTAGACGTGTGATCCGGGGCACCCTCTAGACAAGAGCATGGTCTAATCATGTGGCAAGATTATTTCTATTAAATATTGTTGTTAATTAAAAATAATAATTTTAATATAACAGGCTACATCGTAGTACTGAAAGTATTAGTGTTTTCATAAATAAATAAACCGTTAAGCTTAAAAATGCACTCAAAATCTCCATGATCACGTGTGGAAGGCGAATGTGGGGTATCACGTGATAAGGTAAAGGAATGGCGAAGATCCTGATCACGTGTCATGGGTGCTTTCTGAGTGCCGTGTTGACGTGACTATTCGTGTTCTTTCTGTGTATCGTCTGTGAATGTATTGGAATAATAAAAGTGGGAGTTTTTGAGGCTGACCCTGATCACGTGTCGTAGGTCCTGTCAGAATCTGTGGAGTTTTCTTGACTTAACATTCTTTATGTGTGTCGGCTGTGAATATAATATTGAATAATAAAAAGAGGGAGTGTGCGAAGCCGACCCTGCTCACGTGTCTGGGGGCGCTCTCTGGTTCTGTAGTGTTTACTTGACTGCTAACATTCTGTGCATCATTTTGTGAATATAATATCGAAGTCTTTGAAGTCGATCCTTGTCACGTGTCGGGGGTGCGCGCAGGACCTGTGGCGTTTACGTGACTTCTTTCTGTGTGTCGGCTGTGAATATAATGTTGAATAATAAAAGAGGGAGTATTTGAAGTCGACCCTGGTCACGTGTCGGGGGTGCTCTCCGGGCCTGCCGTGTTTACATCGCTGCGCTCAGGAGCGGCCGGCGGGGTGGACTTGCTTCTTGTATCCGCGCTATGCGCGTCGTCTTTCGCCGTCGGTCGGTTAAAAAGCCGGTCGCGCTACCCGCTACGCCGAGCAAGTAAGACATCGCTGAGGAGAAGGAGCCGAAGCGTCGCCGCGGTTCCGGCGGCGGGCTGGGGGGTGCTGGTGTCCGACTCCGTTAGCTAGCTAGCGTCTGACTGGCTGCATCTATGGAGGAGCTGGCCGTGGAAGTCCGAGGGGTGAGCGGAGCCTTCTACAAGGTGGGTACCCTTCCTCGGAACACATCTCTCCACCACCGACGGGGGCTGCCTGGCTACGCAGGCCGATTCCCAATAACTGGGTGTCGCTGTACGGCTGCGGCCCGCTTCGACGCCCTGGCGGAAAGGTTCCCGGGGGTGGAGGCTTCGAGCAGGGCATAGGCTCTCCATTGCTCCGGGAACAAGACATAACTGTGAATCAGTTTCGTACATTTTTAGTCATGCATTGATGGCATTTTGTTATTTTATCGACGTACCAGCCATGCCAGGCCGTCTGCCTTCTTACCTGTTCGGCTACGTACTGCTTTGGTACCGGTTTTATGAATTCGTCCACGGAAAATTTGCATGCCGCAGCCCAGTTTTGCATATCGCAATGTTTCATGCATGTGTATCGCAACGCGCCTTCTGCAAAGATACGTTTGTGATAATTGCTTCCAGTAAATGGGGCAGGTTTTAAAGCAGGGTGCTATTCCTGGCGGTACACAACAGTTAATGGAACAGGGAATATAGCGCCCGTCCCTGTTTCACTGGGATAAGGAATATAGGGTCTGTCCTTCTTTCACTGGGATTGGGAATATAGCGCCTGTCCCTTTTACATCTACTGATGTATATTTTTAAGTGTTAAATTTGATTGATGCATTTTTTAATTATTATTAATGTCCCTTATATATATGTTAACTGTTCACAGTTTGGAACACTTCGATGCAAACTGTACCAAATATAACCGTGTATGTGACAATCAAAAATTTGGAAAGAACCTTTGGATGCTGTGTACCTCCTCAGTAGAGGTATATTTGCTGTAAATGGTGTGTTAGGTGCTGATGTGAATTCCTGTGCTCTGAGCACCTAAATTAGGTTTAAAATGGGACAGGTCTCTTATTTTGGTCAGAAGACCTTTTACTGTATAAAGAGTCTCGGCCTATATGTTGTTGTTGTTAAACTTTGTCCTGACTTTGCATTCCAGGCTTTCGTGAAAGACGTGCTCGAATCGTCCGTTACTGTGGCCTTCGAGAATAAGTGAGTACTAAACCGTGCTTCGCCAAAAAGTAAAATGTGCTATTTATTGCGTTTAGCACATCATTTTAATTGCTTGTAATTGGCCGCTGGGGGCATTTCCCCTAGAAGATAGACAGTTTGAGGTCGTGTTTCGGTTTGGCCAAGTGCGTGTTTGAGTTAAGCGTGGTATCCAGCCCGGCTCTGGCCGGATCCGTGGAAGTAAATTTGATCACAGCAGGATATTGCTACAGGCTACATGGAGGGAGAGTTGGAGAGCATATTGATTTATCTTCCTTTTCCTGTCATGCTTTTCAGACCGATGGCTTCTCCTAGTGTTCTTTTTTTATTACTTTATTTAAATTTTTAATCCTTGTTTTTGCCTCCTCCCTCAGCTGGCAGCCGGAGCGCCAGGTTCCCTTCCACGATGTCCGCTTTCTCCCACCTACGGGCTTTCAGAAGGAGATCAATGAGAGCGACGAGGTCGAGGTACGCACCGCGAGCCAGGACCTTTGGGGCCCGGCTGAGAGGCGGCACGGCAGGGAGATGCCTACGCTAATTAGCAAACGCTCTGCATGGGAATTGTGAATTCTGTCAATGGAGACATCTCTGGGTTTAAAAAAAAAATGAGGGGGGTGTTTTAATACTTAACGTATGATGTGTAACACTGCAGGAATGAATGACCGTGACTTTACTAAATAACACGTGCGATATAAGTAAGCCTTGTCTGACCATTCAGAGCAGCTTGTAGTAAACAACACACAAATAATAAATACAATTGTTATCGTTTTCACATTCAAAAGCCTGAACATAATGTTTTTGAGCAGAATTCCAGTTTGGACCTGAAGATCAGAGCCGTTGCTGCGTAGCAAGAAGTTTGTCTCTGCGGTAGTTGTAGAGAAATGCTCTCTGTAATGCCTCCGTTTGTCGCCAGGTGTACTCCAGAGCCAACGACAAGGAGCCTTGCGGCTGGTGGCTGGCCAAGGTTAGGATGGTGAAAGGAGAGGTGAGCTGTTCTGACCTCCGCGTTTGGAGAGAGTTCCCCGACTCTCGCTTTCACACAGTGTATATTTTCAATAGAATCGGGCCGTTTTTAAAAGGTGTTATTGTCCCCTCCCCCGCAGTTTTACGTGATCGAGTACGCGGCCTGCGACGCCACGCTCAACGAGATCGTCACGCTGGAGAGGTTGCGGCCCGTCAACCCCAACAAGGCGGCCACCAAGAGCACCTTCCTCAAGGTGCGGCTGGATGTGCCGGAGGACCTGCGGCAGATGTAAGAGGCTCCGCCGAATGCACAGCTACTGCTCACGGCCGCTCCAATGAAATTGCTTCCCGCTCACTCCATAAAAGAAAATCATATGCATTCTATTTAAATTTTTGCTTAAACTGGAGCCTGGCACCAAAATAACTGAGCAGCCAAATCCACATTCAAGCTGTAAGATGCACTAACAAAATTAAAGAAACCATCTGTCAAATTAATTTAATCTCAGGCCTAATAAATAAAAAATATAAGCTACAAGAGGTGCTAGTTTTATACCTGAATTGTTAGGCAAATCCTTTAATTATGACTTAAATAAAATTGATTTGCCTTAAATGATTTAGATTCCTTGCATAATACGCGTATGGTTTGCATAAAATTAGCCTGTATTTCCTGTCAAATGTCCTTTAAATAAACTACCAAGGAGAATTGTCGGTCATGCTTCAAATGCGTTGTGTGAGCGGGTCCGGTACCCCTCCGCTATGCGGAAGTGGGCCGAGACAGAGCGAGAGAAGGCTTTTCCAAATATGCCGTTCCTAACTCAGCCAAAATCCGTCCACTCCCACTCCATGCTCGCTCTGCTCACATGCCCAGATGGAAACTGGCCATTTGTGTCTGTTTGCAGATCAGCACATTTTGTGACTTAAGGAAGAAGATCATCATTTTCTTTTCTGTTATGACAGTAAACAGTGTTACATTTCTGAACCGAAGGTGTTCCTTAAGTTAATGTGCTGAGTGCTGCCCATGCATACTGGCTGTCCCTGCACCTCCCTTTCTGTGGCCCAGAGACCTTGAAATTACAGGCTACGCGCTCAGCCTCTAGTGCTGCCTTCTCAGCAGTAGTGCTGCTTTCGTCCTCTAGGTGTGCGAAGGACTCTGTGCACAAAGACTTCAAGAAGGCCGTGGGTGGCTTCAGCGTCTCGTATGATTCCGAGAAGAAGCAGCTGGTCATCCTGGTAAGCCTGCGCGGGCCGCCCATCCTGCCCCGAGGGAGCTCAGCCCAGCCGCCCGTTGTCCCATTTCATTGTCTGTCCCGCTCCAGTCGGTCAACGAGGTGACGAGCAAGCGGGCGGCCATGCTGAGCGACATGCACTTCAGGAGTCTGCGCACCAAGCTGACCCTGATGCAGCGGAACGAGGAAGCCAGCCGGCAGCTGGAGGTATCTCAGCCCTGCTCCCCAGGCATCTCACTCGCTCTTCAGCCAGGCCGTAGTGTCTTTAATAAATGTGTCTGACTTTAACCCTGGGGAAGTTTTCGTGAAACACGGCATATAGGGAAAAATATGTCCATTGGCTAAAATGATCATACAGACCCAGTGAACTCAAAATCAGGTGTTTTGTAAAAAATAACTTCCTAGTCCGTGTTATAAATGTGCCATATACGACCTGCTGGACTGTTCATGCTGTTCCAACTTGTTAGTTTCACCAATGAAATAAGGATGGAAAAGAAGGAAAAACCAAATCTTTGTAACATTCTCATTTTCAAAATACATTTAATAATAATACATTTTATTTATAGAGCGCTTTTCAAGATACTCAAAGACGCTTTATTGAGTTTTCCTTTTCATCATTCACCATGTGCTGGCAAACACATGCTTCAAACATGCCAACCCATCAAGAAACAGGTCAAGTGAACAGACCTGCAAAAAGGTGTAATACACACAGAAAGTTTACTTGTGGTGGGTTGTAAGGTCTGGTGCACCACCTGTATTCCCTCTGTTTTTGTCTGAGGCTGATGTTGAGCACATGGAACATGATCATCACAGTTGCCAGAAAAGTTTCAAGACATCCAAAACCTAGTCGTACATGTTCTATTACATGTAAACATTGTAACTGATGATGCAAAATTTTTATCACTTATCTATTAACTTGACAGGTGAATCTTTGCAGCATGTACAGCAACAACCTCAAAACGTGTTGGGGTTAATATTTATTGTGGGAAAACAATCTGGTTAATTCAGTCAGTAATCACTAAATGTCACTGTTACTGGGTCATATATGGTACAATGGACTGTAAAGCAAAAAAAAAAAAAAAATTCACTTTGATGAGTAGGTTGAATGTAAGGCAGAAATAAAATGAATATGATCCCGTGGGTTCCCCAGGGTTATATTGCGAAAAGTACCGCCACACCACCAACATGTTTTTATGTTTTGTCCAGCTGGCAGCCGGAGCGACAGGTCTTCTCTTTAAAAGATGTTTTAAGGCTTTAAAGGTCTGTCTCTTTCTTCACTGCCGCTTCAGTGCTTATCGTTTCCATGATTTACCAAAATGGCAAATGCCCCGATACCAAATTCAATAAACACAGATATGCAAAAAATTATACAGATGACTAATTTGTGGGAGTCACAATACGCATCTCATTAATATTTTAGGCATACTACTAATGTGTTTACCAAATAGCGACTGTAAGAAAACATCAGTGTAGTATTGCGATCATGCAAGCCTGAGAGAGGCCACAGTTGTTCCAAGAAAAACTTGGCGTTTACCGCCACGAAACCACGTATTTGTGTTAGGCCCCTAAGGTTTAGGCCCCCTGTTGGCCACGAAGAGTCACTACCCTAAATATTAAATGCACTCTTTATTTTGGAAGTGCTGAAGCAGCATGTTTTGCTAACCAGCTAGCAAAGCTATGATCTGCCTGTAGTCACTAGCGATTTTAGTTTTTCCAGATATCTAAACGGTGGGGAGGGGACTGGGTGCTGTTACATTTTATAGACCATCTTCCATTCTGGCTGGATGTACATGGTAAGTCTCCTGACGCTGGTGCCCTTCAGCGGTGTCGTCAGCTATCTGAATAGGTCATGTGTGAAGAGCTTCTTTAAGCATTCTGTATCTTTAAGCGAATTTGGGTGGGGGTTCCACTATGCAGAGCTCCCGGCAGCTGGCCTCCCGCTTCCACGAGCAGTTTTCTGTCCGGGACGACCTGATGGGCCTCGCCATCGGCACCCACGGCGCCAACATCCAGCAGGCCCGGAAGGTCGCCGGGGTCACCACCATCGACCTGGACGAGGAGACTTGCACCTTCCACATCTATGGAGAGGTACCGTCATTTTTGTCAGTTGTTTTGATCGATGAGTCATTTGTGGTTCCTTGAGCGAGATCAGACAGGCCGTTTGTTTTTCTTGACGGGGAAACAAAACCTAACACCAACTGTGTGTCTGTGGTGAGGGGGGGGGGTTGTTTGGTTACCCCTTGGCCTCTGGAAACGAAGCAGCTGCGTAGAACTCCTGGGAGAAGATCCAGCAGACTAGCAGTCGCGGGATGAGTATGCGGCGAGTGGGCCGCCAACTCCGCTAGTTTCTCAGACCCGCCGTGTGGTGGCAGCTAATTCTGGCAGTTCATTTTAAACTGGTACCAGTGGTTTCCTGCTGTAGGACCAGGAGGCCGTGCGGAAAGCCCGAAGCTATCTCGAATTCTCTGAAGATGTCATCAAAGTTCCCCGGAACTTAGTAGGTATGTAGAAAGGCCCTCTGTCGCCGCCCTCTCTTGTTCGCCGGATCTTCCATCATTGACTCATTACCACCACCCTCCTCCCCGGTCTTGTTAGGGAAAGTCATCGGTAAAAGTGGCAAGCTTATCCAGGAGGTTGTGGACAAATCCGGAGTGGTCAGGGTGAGGATCGAGGCTGAAAACGACAAGAAGCCACCGCCGGCAGACGAGGTGAGTAGGCGTGGCCGGCCGGCCGGCGGCATTCTGATGTGGGCCTCCTCAGCCGGCCGTGCGGTATCGTGACAGGCCTCTCTCCATGACGTGCCCTGCAGCAGGGCATGGTGCCGTTCGTCTTCGTGGGAACCAAGGAGAGCATCTCGAATGCCCGCGTCCTGCTGGATTATCATCTCAACTACCTGAAGGTGAGGGGGGGGGATTCTTCAGGCGGGTGATCTTGCTCTGCCAGTGCGTGCAGATCTAGTGACCGTGATCCCCTCCGGCCCCCACAGGAGGTCGACCAGCTCCGTATGGAGCTGCTGCAGATCGACGAGCAGCTCCGCCAGATCGGCGGGGGGCCCAGGGCCTCGGCAGGACGGCCCGACAAGGAGAAGGGCTTTGGTGTGGACGACGGTGCCGGCCCCCCCCGGGGGGGGAAGCCCTTTGGCCGTGGGGGGCGTGGTCGACGGGGTCCCGCCTTCACCTCAGGTACTTGCCTGTCAGCTAGTGAGGTTTCAGGTCTGTGCTGTCTGAAGGGGTGGGACCAACCGGTTATCTTAATGAAAAATGGAAAACTCCCAGGCAGCAGTCTCTTATGAGGCAGTTGGGCTTGTTTAATTTACAGCCTTAGCTGTCAGTTTGAGAAAAGCATGGTGTGAGTGATGCTTTCCCGTGGGTAAAGACCTGTCTAATCTGACCTGGTGAAGTTTGAATGTGTGCCGTAGGATTCATCTGCTCTGCTGTCGTTTGATTTGGTTCAATCTGCCGAGGCTCCATGGGACATGATACCGTGATCTGAGATCCAGACGGTTTCCTGACTGCCAGCTTCGCCGACTGTTCTGTGCCATAGGAGATAGTCCAGTGTGCTGTTGGCTCCGCCCCTCGTTGCTCATAGGCTGCTCGAGTTCAGCTTCCGCCCATGTGATTTAATGTACTGAAGTGCCACCCCGTGCTCCCTCAGGTACCAACTCTGAAGCCTCCAATGCTTCAGAGACCGAGTCGGACCACCGGGACGAGCTGAGCGACTGGTCCCTGGCCCCCACCGATGAGGAGAGCAGAGGCTTCCCTCGTCATGGAGATGGGCGCAAGAGGGGCATGGGCCTTCGAGGACGTGGTGGGAGGGGCCGTGGGGGAGGGGGCTACAAAGGTCAGTGATGTTTCCTGTGGGGCATCCCAACTATATCTGGTCTCGGTTGTGGTGGTTGCAGTATCCATTAGCTATTAGCCTTCAGGATCCCTTAGCTTTTAGCACTGCAGCTGCTTGTGTGCCTTTTTTGTCAAGCTGGTGTGTGTTTAGCTGCAAGGATTTTTCGCCTGTCTTTTGCCAACATGTGCTGTAGCTTTTTCCGTTGGGCCTGTAGGTGTGTGTGTGAATCCCGTGCAGCACTTGGCTAACCAGCCCTGCTGCATAACACAGCCTGACAGTATGAATAAGTCAGGAGCTGGTATTCAGCTCTTTAATGATGGGCCGTCTGCTTTTAAGGTCCTGACGACGTGCAGTGGAATGATTCCCGCCCACGCAGTTCCAGAGATGTGAAATCCAGGCCCCAGGAAGACTCCCTGCAGGTGGGAATGCGTGAGTCTTTGAAATGGGGGTTTGGTGCAGTTTCACATACTCGCCACTGGGTGTCAGCATTAGTTATATGTCGGGCATCCCGCCCCCCCCTAATTTCCGGTTGTTACCCAGTGCTGACATCATCACATACTGAGTGTACAGAGGGTCCAGCTCGTTTACATAAACTTTATCGTCGGTTGACATTCGTCAAATGTTTGCATGTGAGCACCCCCAGGGCGCATGCTTGTGCTGCCCACTGATGTGCTTTGTCCACCTTCTCTCCGGTGCCCGCAGATTCGTATTGACGGAAATAACGAGAGGAGCGTCCACACAAAGGCCCTCCAAGGCCCCACCCCTGGAGCCGAGATGGGTGGTGGGGGCCACCGGCAGAGGCCCGCCAAGGAGCGGGGCCTGAAGAAGGCAGAGGGACCTGAAGGGTCTCAGATGCTGGTGAACGGAGTGTCGTAGTTCACCAGCCACTCCCTCGCTCTCCTCCCCTCTCGCCTCCCCACACTGCTCTGTCAAATTCAGACGCTTGTTCATTAGAGACTCATTAGGCCAAAGAGAACGGGATTGGTAGGGCTATTTCGACACACTGGGGGAGGGTGGGCGCACGTCACATTACTGTGTCTCCAGCACTTGCTTCAATGGAAGGGGGGGTGGGTTGATGGTGGTGGTGTGTGCGGGTCACTTCCTGACCACAGAGAGCGCGTTCGGTTTTAGCTAAAGGTAAACAGGAGCCAATTAGCAGGTGGATTACAGGCTATAATACTCTGTGTGCTCTTTAACATCTAAAGTGAGCTGTTATTACTATTATTACTGTTTATTTGTTCCTCCCCCCCACCCACACTGTAGAGGTTGATGAATAAGTTGTGTGGCTTTTTAGCATTGCCATTCTTTGATGCCCCACACTGGTAGCAGATCACATGCTCGTTCCAATGTGATGTCACTGCTTTGACATTATTCGAAGAAAAAAAAAAAAAAAAAAAAAAGGAAAAAAAATCCTGTCTGATTTGTGCCTTTAATCTGTTGTGGGTAGTATCGTGATTGAACGTCTAAATCAGGGAAGAAGGCTGAGGATAACACTAATGTAATATACTTGTATTTAGAGATGCCTGTTCCGCTGATATTTTTCTTTCCTCAGACTGCATGCGTTTCATTACCATTTTTTTTTTTTTTTTTTTTACATTGGGCAAAAAAACGGAATCGCTCGTGTTATCAAATACTGGTTTTTCCATTAGCCTCGCACTGAAATCTCCAAGGAAGCTGGCGATAGGGCGGTTCGTTTGCCCGGGGAGTCCCAGGACGCCCACTGTCAGAAGACGGAGGGATTCTCTCGACTTTGCTTTGCGGCTCGTGTGGATGAACCGAATGTAGCGCAAGGCTCGGCATCAAATGGGTGTCTGCTGATTAACGCGCGATCGTCTAATATTTCAGTTTCCTTTTTCCTTTTCTTTTAATTAAAACCGTGCTGAAAGGCAGTTTAGGCATAAAAGGGCAAGACTTCTGTTTGTGAGCTATAAGACTAGGTTGCTTCGTAGGGGATCGCTTTTACCTTCGGTTAAGTAGACATTCTGCTACCCGCTTTGTGACTAATGTCCTTGTACAGTGTTTATATTTGACAGGACTGTAGAAGCACTGACCAGGATTCAGTGGCTCTGGCGGGTGGGCTCACAGACATCGACTGTGAGATCATTCTCAGTCCCACGCCCCTTACTGATTTCACTGAAAGCACGAGGGTTTCGGCTAAGCTTGGCTCTCATTGGATGGAGATGAGCTGGAGTTCAGGTGTGTGCATGTGTGTGCACGCCTGTCAGATACACTGTCAAGTTCTGTCGGATAAAAGGCCGCATCCAAGCTATTGGACGGCTGCAACACTGTATATTATACCATTGTTTAAAAAATAGATGCTGTTATTTTGGATTTCAACATGTAAGGTAGGCCTTTTCTTCCCGTGTCATTTTGCAGGTGTTTTCTTTAAAAGTATGAAATGTAATAAATCAGATGTGGTATTTAAAATCCTTTGGCGTGCGCCGTCTGCAGTGTTTAAAAATCGGGCAGCGGTTTTCCGGCTGATTGTTCCTTTGGGGCCCGGCCGTTTCGGTGAGAGACTCACTTCGCTCCTCGTGGACCGTCTGTCTTACATGATCAGTGCTTGTGCATTAAACCTTAGTTTACTTTCGAGGACTTGAAGCTGTTTAGAGCCACGCCTCTTTTGACTTTCTCTGCCCTTTCCTTTATTATATTTGTAATATAAACATCTGACGTTACAAGCAACTTCCAGTTTGCAACTGCTGTCAAATTCCGTCCAACACCGTGCTCACTTGGTGCCGCCGGTCCAGTAGTATTGGGTCGTGATCTGCTTGCCGTCCAGTGGAGGAATGGCAGCTTGGACATGAGAGTGCTTTTACCAGATGTGACTTGTGAATTTCTACCACAGGGTAACCAGCCCGGCGTGATTGGTGAACCCGCACTTGGGGATAAATGGTGCCTCGTGATTGGTGAAACCACACCTCAGAATATCTGGCGCCGTGTGATTGGTGAACCCGCACCTCGGGATAACCGGCGCCATGTGATTGGTGAACCCGCACCTCGGGATAACCGGCGCCGCGTGATTGGTGAACCCGCACCTCGGGATAACTGGCGCCGCGTCATTGGTGAACCCGCTCCTCGTGATAACTGGCGCCGCGTGATTGGTGAACCCGCACCTCGGGATAACCGGCGCCGCGTGATTGGTGAACCCGCACCTCGGGATAACCGCCGGCCGTGTGATTGGTGTATCCGCACCTCGGGATAACCGGCTCGATGTGACTCGTGTCACTTCCAACACCAGGCTAGCAGATCTGTCATCTTTCACGTCCGTTGTGCGGAGCAGTAAGTGGACTTTTGGTGCTGTGGTGCCAGTCTGTGACACCTTCTGCAGGAGATATCCAGTGAAGGCGTTGGCGACTGGAGAATCACACCTCTGGGCTGCCGCTTGACGGGTCCTGCCAGGCCGTTTACCATCAGTGTTCTTAACGCCTGTGCGCGCGGCACAGAGAGCAAGCAGATGGTCCTCGGAAATGTCCTCTAAGTGTTGCCAAACGGGACGATTTGTAGTTATTTATTTTGGGAATGTATATGAATTAAAAGATTAAAAAAATAATCCGATGTTTCTTGCACACGTTGTAGGCTGTCGTGGTATAAAACTTCAAACAGAAACGTTGTAGATACTGAACTGAGGTAGACTGACCTTGTATATTACTGCACTTTGGGCAATATTTTCTCTGTACATATTAGCAGAACCAATTTGGGTTTTATGTTGACATTGTTTGGTTATAGTGCAATATATTTTGTATGCAAGCAGTTTCAATAAATAAAGGTTGATCTTTCTCTGCTAATTTGGTTTCATGTGTCTCTGTGACATTGTTAAATCATTACTAGGAAATTCAGCATCAGTATGGCTGTACGATGCATCAACGCATTTGTATTTTATTCATTAAAAAAAAAAAGAAGTTTATCATGGGCAGCCCAGTGGTTGGCACAGTCACCTCACCCCTCTGGCACCTGTGTGGAGTCTGCATGTTCTCCCTGTGTTGTGGGGTTTCCTTCAGGTACAGTCAAAAACCATGCTGAGGTGAACTAGAGTTACCAGTCTGTAGGTATGAATTGTGTGTGTTTGGCATCCTGCATTATTCCCTGCCTTGTGTCTGTCGCTCCTGTGTTGAGCCACTAGATGGCAATGTTTTACTGCCTAGAGGTTCCACTTGCCGTGTTGGGTGATCAGTGTTTTCTACTATTTCTCGGGAGAGATTGTCTGTTCGAATGGCTCCGACAGCCTCTGACAGAGCAGCCCTGGCTAAGAGATGCATCCC
Source organism: Mormyrus lacerda (assembly GCA_015163995.2). Classification (NCBI taxonomy): domain Eukaryota; kingdom Metazoa; phylum Chordata; class Actinopteri; order Osteoglossiformes; family Mormyridae; genus Mormyrus; species Mormyrus lacerda. The sequence goes on along the minus strand of JAABNX020000002.1, from coordinate 21,051,627 downwards.
AATTATTTCTAGCGAAAAAAAAAAAAAAAGGGGGGGGGGGTGCGTACAGTTTCGGCCTCCCGCTGGCCTCACTGTGGAATTAGAGCTGTCATCCACGTACTCCGGAGCCTGACCTACTTTCGCATGCTCTCTCACTCTCTCCCCATGACATCAATGAGCGCGGGCTGGGCGCGGACCCCGCATCACACCGGCGCGGGTGGGCTCTGAGGATGCCGAGCGCCACCTGCCCGACCCCTTGGCCGGGCATCTCAGCAGGATCGTTAAGAAGTGCAGGGGAAATTGATGATGGCACTTAGAATGGTGCCTGGAGTGTCGTTTAATTAGCATATAATGGCAGAGCCTGTGCATCCATTACAGTCTCGTATTAGTCGAATGGGCATCCGGCTCTGAGTAACTAATGCCGGTGTTTTGCAGGAGTGGGGGCGGGGGGGCAGGGCATAGCTCGTTACTTGGGGGGCGAACACAGAGTCCGCTTGAAGATTTGTCCTGCCTGCTGCCCCATGCCTAGCTTTTATTTTGAAAGATTTATTTAGGAAGGTGATAATCAGTAAGCAGTGAAATTCAGTACCTACTTGGGGGGGGGGGGACCTTCTGCATCTCCTGCAGTGTGATGCTCAAGTGACTTTGGAATGACCTTATAAATATGTCCATGTGTGGTGCTTCTACCGCTTCCATTTTTCTCCACTGTCTTTTGTTTTGCCCCGTTTTTTTGGGGGGAGGGGCTCTTTTGTTCTCATTTTCCCGAATGAGCCCCTCCAACTTTTTTGGCACCGGCTGGCCCCTCGTTTAGGAAGGACTTCACAGGCCGCGAGTGTGAGGCGCTGGCGTCTCTCCCCATTATCACGCTGCCAGCCGCCCTGCCAATGCCGCGGCTGGGCTTTGCCATCCTGGGTGCCCGTGGATGCCAGCGCCTTCCAGCAGCGCGTTCACAAAACGCTGCCCTTTCAGATCATCTCTTATTGTAAACATCATCCGTGGGAGGCGACGTGCTTGTCTCCCAGACTCGGTGCCAGCTGGTCTCCAGTGTGGTGTTTTAATTCTAGCAGATTTTTACTAGAAATTCCTGCTCCACAATTCCCAGTCCCAATATTTATTTATTTACCCCCCCCC
>JAABNX020000002.1:21037386-21048776 GCA_015163995.2 Mormyrus lacerda | reverse complement strand
CGCTGCAGATTTCCGTGGGACATGCTACTTTGAGGCACGGATATACCACCTGCTCCCCGGCCCCTGACTCCCTCTGGCCTGATTGGCAGTCCGGTTTGATCGCTTTGGCTGTCTGACATGCCACTCCTGTGCCCAGCCTCAGAGCCCTCTGTTAGTCCAGACAGCAAGTTTTTTTTTTTTTTTTGGTGGGGGGTGATAAATTCTTTCATTCTGGCTTCTGTGAAACACGACCCAGTGATTGGCTTCTCTCCAGGGGCATGTGACCCCTCCCCCAGCACTTACCAAGCGATCGGACCCTCCCCGCTAATTCATCACTGTCCTAGCCCCTTTGGCCCTGGACCGCGAGGGCCTGCTGGAGTGTTCAGGCCCGCCGTGGGACGGGGCTCCGCGTGCCAGTAGAGATGTCAAGAAACTCGAAATAAAGGGAGGAAAATAGAACAGAGCCCATAAAAGCTCATTAGGAAGGAACACACAGTGCTGTGCTGTTCCTGTTCAATCCAAACACCCCATAAACTTTTTGGACTCTACCATTTGAATTAGGGCTAGGCGTCTAGCTTTTTGGCATCCAAATGGAAACTCTGGGTGACGCAGCCTCGTGCTACAGAAAGTAGACCTGAAGGGGGCGCCATTGCGCTGGGGGGGGGTGTGTTTTTGCCCGTTGACACCATCCATGTCCTGGTAGGTGGTACTGGAGAGTTCCCTCCCATTTGTTCCGTTCTACCATCCGGTTCTCGTCTCATTCTCGTCACGGCCGTTTCTTAGGGGAGACAGTCATCTCCTTTGTGAATGTATGTTCAGAGCAATGAGCCTGGTTTTAAACAAAACCTAACGTCGCTGTTCAGACTTAATTTAGCATTAAGCAAAACAGAATCCTGTCTGGCTCCTGAAAGCCCCCATTGTCCATGCACAGGTGAAGCGGGATCATCTGAGGAGAGCACGGCGACGGCGTAGGCCAGCATATCCATTGTTCATGTTTTTGTGAACGTGAGCAGGGCAGCAGAGCAGCCGTCAGCTTATTCAGAGTGTCTGTTATGCAGAGGCAGGATGGTGATTTTTCAGTAATATTTGGCACTGAATACCTGGTGATCATGTTTTGGGCAACGATGGCAGAATAAATGGGATGGGGGCTTCCAGTGTGTTTGGGCACCTTTCTGCTTCTTCCAAGATTTACTCACTTTATAAAGGTCCGTTTGGGCCAGCGACCCGCCGTCCTCTCGCTCTCTGCGATACGCCCTTCCCTAAGCCCGCGACTCTGTTCTGTCGCTTCCCGGTTAGTCTGCTTCACCCGCACACTCGCCTTTGGGATGCACTTTGGCATAGCGTCAGTACCCTGGAAAGTCGGAATCGGGTAGAAATGGGACGCGCTACAATATGGCTGACTTCATGGTGAGCAGGCTAATTAGGAGACGACCGAGTGTAAAGCAGGCTTGGATTTCACAAGTCTTGGTCACATGGTCCAGTTCATCCTTAAAGCCCTCGTGTCACCTTAAGGTTATGAAGACGTCTTATGTCAGTATCTGAAGCTTATTTTAAATATTGTATATAATTCAAATTTTAAATGTAATTTAAATTTACAGGCAGCTCTCAACTATGTAAATCCAGAATTATGCAAAAAAATGTAGAAAGATATACAAGAGTTTAAGTACCACTAATACAAAAAAAAGCTTACTTTATTTTTTCATTTATTTAATGTTATTTAATAAATGTGTTTTTGTTTTAAGACAGGGATGACTAATCTTATCTGCAGTGGGTCAGTGTGTATGCAGGTTTTTGGGATAACCATTAGGTCAGCTGTTCAAACCCAGGTGTGAGGACTCTGCAGCCAACCAGTCCTCTAATTAGTAATCTAATTAGGGTGTTGCAATGAAAACCCGCACACACAGCGGCCCTATCTGGATACGATTATAAGGTGTCTTGAAATGGTATGGGCGAGTTTAATGTGACTTCTGCAAAATCTGACTTATGTAAGGTTTTGAGGGACTTGCGTCAGTCGAAACCCGCCTATATACATATACAGCTGCCAAATCTATAATGGAAACATGGTAATAGTCACACTTCAGGAGAAAGAAAGTAAATGTGATTTTACAGTTTATGATTCTAATTCAAAAGGAGCCAGTGGTTGCTTCCAACTAACATAGGAAGTTACCTGACATCCCCGCTGCTAGTCTGAACATTTTGGCCGTATGCGCGTTCTACTGCACACTCGCAGGAAATGAGTGCAGTGTTTAATCACTGCACATCCTATGCTTTCTCTTTTCTTTAGGGTTAATGGCAGGGCTAGTCAGAGTGGACTTGGTGTCACCCTCCCCCAACTGGTTCAGCTGGTAACTGCGGTAAGTCAAACGCATAAACGAAACTGAAACCTGCTCCGCTTGCCGCCTGCCCGTTAAGGTCATACACGAAGCGGGGCTGTAGAAACACCAGCTCTGTGTTTTTGGGACCGCATGCCAGTTCTGAAATGATTAGCCGAAACGGTCCCCGTTCAGGTGTCGATTTGCATACGCTGTCGGCGACCTGATTTCCTTCTGGGTCCCTCTGGCAGTTGCGAGAATTCTGGAGGGCGGCTTCACTGCTGCCTGCGTCACTCACTGACATAAAGCCTTATTGCGTTTATGCTGAAGTTATGATATTATTACATGCTGCCGCATAATTAGCCAGACAGGCTGGACGCGAACTCCAGCAGCCAGCGCTCTAATTAAATCCTGCAGCCTTCCGAGGTGCTGCTACTTTTCAGAAATGCATCCAGCAGGTTCCGTGGCCCGCATCCCTGCACCCTCTGTTGCTGCAGTGGTATCGTTCTGACCCCCCCCCCCCACGCATTTGCGTGTATCAGCTGTGTTGCGGCTGTTCTGCCTCGATCAGGGACTGGAATCGCTTCAAGGACATTTAGTAATTAGTCAAATTTGCATTGTGTACATCCTACGCGCCCCTCATCCCGTGTTTTGACGCGCTGAAGCCGCCAGCCTGCGCTTGCATGCTCGCCACTGGCAAAAACGACGAGCACTGGGGCTGGCCAGAAGCTTCCAGAAGAAGGCTTTGTGCATGGCTTCCTATATGTCTTCCTCGCGTGCTGCTGTTACACCCCCCCTCCCCGCCGCACCGTTCCGCTTGATGGCCGAATTAACGACAGACTATCTCCGGACTGAGAGGAACTAGGGGCCGCTGGTAATGTGGAGATTGCCGTCTTCGAACAAACGTGTATGAATAGGCCCTTTGGTGTGTCTGTGAGCATGTTAGAGCATGTTAGAGCATGGTGGGGGGGGGGGGGGGGGTGCCGCGGCCGGCACGTGACTCCCAGTGCCCAAGCAAGTCGCCTGTGACCTTTGCCTGTAACCTGTGCCGCCAGAAGCCCGGGGCCTGGCGGCCACAGATGTTTGCAGGGGAGACCTCCGTCAGCAGAGTGCCGCTGTAACGGCGCCGCTCTGAGCGGGAGCTCCTGCCAGCCGGGCAGTTTGTCCAAGCCCGTGGGGCCCTGGCCGCTTCTGGCTGGGCATGCCGGAGGCTAAGCTAATTAATGACTTCCACTCCACAGGAAGGGCAGCCAAGCTCAGACACGCCGGGAAGGCTAATGCTAGTGCTTCGCTTCTATCATTAGCATGGTGCTAACAGTAGTGCTAATGCTAGCAGTCCTCTGGTCCTCCTGGGCTGCTTACTGAGGTTGAAGACTGCCCCCTGTGGGCCAGTGTCTGCTCTAACCCTGCAGGCGTCAGCTTAGCCATAACCTGTTACCCCAGTCCCACATTTTTGGCTGAATTTCCAAAAAAGAAATGTTTTATTTACTCAAGTACAGGTACATTGAAATGTGTTTTTTTTTTTTGTTTCCACGTATCCCATCATGCTCTCTTTTTTAAGACTCACACATATATAGATGTAAGAGTGAAGCTTGGCGCCATCCATCTAGCACCCCTGGTGCATTTTATTGGGGGGGGGACTTAAGGGCCTTGCTCAAGAGCCCAATGGAGATGTGGCTTCCTACCAAGCACAGGATTTGAACCAGCAACCTTCCAATCACATAGCCTAAACCACCGAACCACACACCACCCATACACAAATATGTTTTGTGCACCCAGTAGCGAAGTCATGATGTCTGAAAGTTTCTAAGGTGTCACTGTATCTTTCTGTCGGTATCTTTCTTTGTGCGAGATGAACGGCAGGGAATCTTCTGCATAATTAGGTAATTCCTTCAAACGACTGTCAATAGCACTTGGATATCATTCAAGCTGAAGACAAAAAGGGGGAAAAAAAGCACAAGATACGGTAGGCAGCCTTTGCAACAGACCCTCGTCATGTCTGATTGGCAACTTTGATCGAGGTCTTGGGGGCCGTCGCACCACGCGGCAGAGAGCTATGAGACAGCTTTCCCTGAGCCTACAGGAGCGCATAGAGCGAACTGAAGGGAATTCTCCTTTAAATGAACCGCTGCTGGGTAAACAAGCTAGCGTTTAATCATGTGTTCGTTTTCACTTCTCTGAAAGGAAAAATGAACGATATGCCAACAAAGGCCTCTTGTTTTCGTGCTAATGCTTAACGTTGGCAGGTAGTACTGTGATGCTGAGTGGTCGCACCATGTTAGCACCCTACTTTGTTATTATCTTAAAAAATATGATGCAGACAACTTCTGCCGAATTTCGTGGCCTTTTAAAATCTCTCTTCATTTCATCGGGCATTTTCAGTGCCAACCTTCCTGGGAGAACAATTATTTATCAGGCACGCTCTTCTGATTTTTGGGCCCCTGTTCCGCACCCTAAGGGAAACGTAACCCCTCCCCCTCATATCACAAAGCCAGCCCACACGCTTTCAACCAAGCCGTCGGGCTCCGCTTGCCGTTTTTTTGTGCCTCCGTCTGGCAGGTGGCCAGGTCACGTGACTCGACGAGATCGCAGGGAAAAGTTTTGTCAGAATCGCCAGAGATAATTAACTCTGAAATTACAGCAGTGTAATTAGGAAGTTCTCTGCACGCTGTATCAGTATAACTAATAATGGCTCCTTTATTCATGTCATCAAGATCAGAGTGGGCAGGGAGGCAGTTGTATGACCTCTGCTGTTCCCATCCAGAGTCTCTCCTCTGCTTCTGCGGCCTTGTGAAGCTGGTTTGCCGGTTGCTTTTCGGACCCATCCAACGGTGGTGTGCAATGGTACTTGTGTACACGATTTCCAAGATGGGCCGCTGGACGGCCATTAAAACGTGCAGCATTTTGGATGCTCAAATAAAGGAAAAAACATTATTAATGATCCTTTCTACTCTGCCAGTTGATGAAGACTACCGATTGCGTTTTTATCATCATTATGAGGTTTGTTTAATTAAACTCCAGTTCTTCGAGTAACAACGAGCCATTTCATGACCTCATCTACTTCCCTCCTCTCGGTGGGTCAAGAGCCCAGAGTACTGCAAGAAGCGGTGGACCTAGGTGGGCCAAGGCCACCTTAGACCTGGTTTAAACCAGGGGCCTAGTTCTGGCTCAAAGAAGGTGAGGACTTAGACCTGGCTCGTACCCCAGCCAAGACGGAGGCTAAGACCTGGCTTGTACCATAAACAAGGTGGAGACTTAGACTTGTCTTGGACCCCAGCCTGGCTTGGACTTGCGCTCAAGCTTCATTCACAGTTCAGTGGGCTGCGTGAGGAGTTCTGTGGTCCTGGTAGATGAATAGAGGCCTCAGCACTGCCAAAACTCATATTTGAATGCATTGAAACTTCTCATGCAAATAAAAAACTGCCAAGCAATCATGATGAGACTAATGCCACAATGTCAAGCAGGAAAACTTTTGAGTCAGAATGGATTTTTTTACGGTATGTTCCCCCTGGCTCATCACAGAAGGTTCTAGAAGTGGTGGTGTAGATGTACTCTTCAGGTCAATGGGTTTTGAATTAAATTATTGAACTCGCTTGGTTGTTTGCAAAGATGAACCATCGCAGCAAAGCTGGGGGCTGTTCATCTCATGCTGCTTTTTACACATTAATCTATATTTATACCGACATCAGAGGGCGGGAAGGACCTGGTGGAATCTGAACTCTGTGCCCAGGGCACATCTTTCAACGACAGCACTCCCATTCCGGAGAAATGGAGGATTTTTTTGAAAACCTGAAATGAAGTTTTATTTGTTAGTGTACAGCTACATCGGAGTGTATTAGTTGTATCCCATCAAGCTGTCCTTATTGACACAGACACACACACACACACACACACAAAATGTAAGAGTAAAGCTTGGGGTCTGAACGCAGGGTCAGCCATCCATCCTCTGCCCTCGGGGTATTTCGGGGGGTTAAGGGCCTTGCTCGAGGGCCTCGTGGCCAGTTACAAATTCCGCTGTGCACAGGATTTAAACTAACAACCTTGCAATCACAGGCCCAGAGGCCTAACCTACTGTCCAACCAAAGAAGAAGAGGGATATGAACCCCACCTGCAGGGGAGACTGCAAACCAAATGCAGTACGTTAGACCTCTGAGACTTTTCTAAATGTGGCCCCAGAAACAAGAAGTCTCCCCCTGACTGCAAACCCGCCCCCGCAGTGCGTGCTGATGTGCTGTTTGGTCCTGATTCACTGTAACTTGCATACTTTTTTCATACTCTCATATTATTAAAGGTAAAATGTATCTGTGTCTGTATGCGAGTGATGTTTGTGTGAGCCAGCGTCCAGCGTATGGCTGCACCCATACGTCATGCAAATGGTATGTCAAACACCTTGACTTGCGTAGCGCCCACACTGCGGTTTGTCCAGACCGGCCCCACGTGAGGATCACCGCTGCCGTTGGTTTTCGACGAGCTGGAGTGTTTCATTCTCAAACTACTCAAAATAGCCAAGAAAGCATCATCAAACCTTGAACAACCCCCCCCCCACATCACAAAATAAACAGTACAGGACACTCCATTCCCTGGCAACCAATGAAGTTAACGATGAGTGCATTAATTACGCAGTCTTTGGTCAGATTGTGCTGTAACGCGCTCCACATGGGGGCAGTGTGTGGCACAGTGCGTTAATGTGTCTGCTAAAGTGTCAGATTTATTTATTTATTTATTTATTTACATATATGCAGACAAGCTGTCTGAACAGTAAAATTTTAATAGATAATGACCTATAAATGAAGTCCAACAGGCTTGGTACAGGATGTGGATCTCAGAGCGCCCCCCAGAGGACAGTTTAAGCAGTAACATGGTGGTCCCATTTGACATGACAAGGAGACCAAACCAAGACTCTGGACTCTAACACTGATCTAGTTCCTATGGACCAGTTGCTTTTTTCCCCGACTTTTCCACGCTGATTTTCCAAAGAAATAAAATGAATTGGTGTAGTATGTTATTTTTAAAAATGTATGATGTGATGGTTTTACTTCTTAATATACATGTTTTACATTTACAAATGTATATCTTATTGGATTAAAACATACTGCATATAAAACAGAATATGCATGTTATATAGATTATTTTTAATGAACCTTTTAAATCTCAGATGTTTCACATCCTTTGTTAAGCGGCCAGCCACACTGCGATCTGTACCACTGAAGAATAAACTGAAATGAATTATTTATGATGATGATTTTTTTTTTCTTTTCCCTGGACTTTCACGCGTCTCGGAGTGGATGGAGGCAGCGGATCCTGCCGGACGTCAGAAGCTTGCTGTTCCTTTGTTTCCGTGCCTCCATCCTGTCGGCCTTTCCCCGGCTCCTCCTGGGCTGCGAGGCGCTGTCTCCCTGGGCCAGCCAGCTGGGTTTAGGCCCAGTCGTGTGTGCCAGCAGGCTGAATTCAGGGGGGGGGGGGTGTACTCCCCCCTCCCCCCCCCATCCATGCGGTGGTGTCGCTTTCAGGACCCGGATGCGCACCATCTATGATCCACTGATTTATGTCTCTGTAAATTCCACCAGCCCCCCCTTGTGACATCCACACTGTCACAGTCATGCCCCCCCTCCCTCAAGTAAGGGAGTCTTTAATGCCGTTTTCTAATATTTTGCCTCTGTCTTTAATGACTCGATTAACTGAGCGATCTCCAGTGGCCATGACACACGTGGGAACGGAGCTCGCCCCAGGCGTTAACGGTGTCTTTGTCGGTCACTGCAGTTGGACCCATGGCCGTCATTCATGCTAACACCGTCCACATGTGCAGTTTCACCAAAAAAAATCAAGCGGTGGCTGAATTGCATGCTACACGTTTGCCTTCAGTCTGCACTCAGCAAGTACAGCCAGAGGCGTGGCCGGGATGGCGACCACAAGCCACGAGCCAATCGGGAGCTGCCGTGGCAGTCACCTGGCAGGCGGGGTGACCTTCACGCCCAGCGGCAGTCTGGATGGCATGGATACCGGGTCCTTCTTTAAGCACAGGTGACCTCCTCCTCCTCTGCGGAGATGACGCCTGTCTGACGACCACTAGGGGGTGCTTATAGGAGACACTGGGTCTGATGGCTGATCTGGTCAGTGGGGATCCCAGCTCTATTTAAAGAGCAGGCAGTTTGGCAGCAGGGCTCGTGTTCCAGGGGATATGCGGTTCTAAAAATACCCTGACCAGGACCTCCAAAGTCTCAGCGTACAGACACCAGATCTGCCATCCTCCGTCTCCCATCACTGCCAGTCACATAACCAAGGGCCAGTGTGATGCGTCTGTGGCCCCACTCAAAAGTCACTTTGGGGCCTCTAATAGTGTAGTGACTGTTTTTGGCCAATAGTTGGCCTCCTGCAAATGTGTTATTCGAATGATGATAAACGCCGGCACTGCATACAGCACACAGGAATCGCCTGGTGCTCCTTTCTGCCCCTTTGGGCACTCATATGGCAGTAAGTTCGGATCTCAATGTTTGTCAAACGGCATGTAAATTGAATTTTATAAAAAGGTGATGATGATGATGATAATGTCATACGACTGGCATCGTAAATAAGGTACTGGCTCTCATCCTTGTTACGCTGTGTAGAAAGGCAGGAGGTGGTTTCCCTAGGGGCCAACAAGTGTAACTGCACTTGAGTGTGCTTCAAAATATATATGTGGACATAAATAGTGGCATTATGCTCCGGGACAGGGCGAGCAGACAGAGGACAGGTGAGATTGGCGTGGCAGGAAGGGAATCCGGAACACAGCACGGGAGGGCCAGTCAGATAAACGATTGCGTCACCCATGCCCCCCCGTTAGCAGTCGAGGATCTACACACGCAAGCTTTCTTCGGAGGTCACACGCTGCCCGGGAACCAGCGGTCGGCGTCGCTGTCTCTCGTTAACAGCGCCTGTCCATGTGACTGCTCGCGGGAATGACGGGACTCGGGTGGGCAGATGCGCTAGTTGCTCGCCGGGAGCTCAGAGTAGCCGAGCCTGGCGGACAAAGCGCTGTGTGCGGGTTTCCCTGCGGGGCTGAGACACCCTGTGCTGACAGGGAGGACGCTGGCATACAAACATACCTCACATATGAATGTATATATAAAGGGCAGCGTTTGTCAGCCCGATGCTTATTTATACGGCTTCTTGGGGGGAATGTGTTAGACAGAAGCTGGGTCCCGTTAGGAAAAATGCCGGGCGCCCCATCCTCTGCCCTGCCCCGCAATAAAGCCTCCTTCGCTATCATCTACGTGGCGCACAGCAGCCGCAATGGCTCGGCCCAGCTGATCTTGACAGCAGGGGGGCGCCGCTGGTCCCGCGGGGGGGGCGAAGGTGTACCGTTATTCCGCCTATTTAAATATGATAAGCCGGCCCCCCCACCCTTGCCCGGCCCGGCCCGGCTCCGCCTTCGCCGAGGCGCGGGGCAGGCGGCGGTGGCGGGGGGCGGGGGCCGTGTGTCGGCTCGGCTCGGCTCGGCGGAGCACGTACAGTACGGCGGGGTACAGTGTGCGGGAAGCCACAGTCGCTGCGTGCGGGCAGCGGCTCCTCAGCTATGGACCTATTCGAGTTTGACTTCTTTAGGGACTGGGAGCTGGAGCAGCAGTGGTACGTGTTATGCTGTCTTATTATTTTAAATACGCGTAATACGTCTGCTTTTATTTTTGATTTGAAATACGCGTTGCATGCGTCTTTGTCGTGCAAGCGGGGCTGCGACGCGCCGGTGCTCACGGCATGACAACCCGGACCGCGGCGCCGTACCCTCGTAGCCGAGAGCCGAGAGCCGGGAGCGGGGAGCCGGGAGCCGATGCTGCCCGGGATGGTCCCAGATGCGGGGCGATGTCGCCGGCTGGTTAACTTTAACCGGGTTGCGGTTCCGTGTGCGTTTCCTGACGCCTTTTAACCGCATGGATTTAACACATTTAATGTTAATTCGTAATAAAAACGCCAGTATTTTATCACTTGCATTTAATTGGCTTTAATGTTAATTCGTAACCAAAACGCCAGTGTGATTCTTATTATTGTATACATCTATTATTATCATATACGGAGAGAGCAACTTTGTAACGGCGTTGTTTCAATACAAGTTGTTACACCGTTAAATCATATCGGTTTGTATAATTTCACGGTCTCCATCACCCATACTGTCATAATATTAAATAACAATAATATTAATAATAGTGTCTGATATGATGACAAAAAATATCCGTACAACTAATCATTATAGGGGCCGACGCTCAACTGTCATCTTTGTAAACTTGTTTACTCATCGCTAATAATTTACGAGTATAATTATTTCTCCTGCATAATTGATCATGCCACTACAAGAAAGTAAATATTTGTTTTGTGTTTTTTTCTTATTATTAATAAAGAGGGCACACATGAGTCGAAGTGGCTGTAATTTCGGGCTTTATTCATGTTCCCCAGGTACTCATTTCTCCATCTGGTTAGTTTCTCATAGACTGGCGGAGTTTTTATATTTTTCATTTTATCATTTACGTGTAGTTCGTGCACTTCCGGGACTGGCCGAACTGAGCATCGCAAAGGAATGTTATGCGTGTTTATATATTGAGATATTAATCTCTGTTTGCCCTAATTCAAGTGGAAAGCATACAACAAAAGCCTGAACTGCTGCTAATAGGCTAAGAAGTAGCGCCACCATGTGGCGAAATATGAGAAGGGCAGGTGTAGGGACTGTTTGTGTTCTGCTCTGTTCAGGCCCTGTATGTGTGTGCGAGTCACCTTCTATATATCTGTGATAATAACTCTGACATTACAATCTATGATATTACTGACAACCGGTAATTACTGTATTTACTACTGCTCAAAGTATGAATAATACAACACATTAGTTACTGGATTACTGAGGCTTTTCCTTATGCAGATCAAACGGCTTTGACACGGCTTTTCAGTCCATACTGGTGAACGCACAGCTGTGTGCCCCGTACTTCGTGTCCTCCGTCCCACCCAGATCAATAGCACTAGGCTACGTTAGCACTGGGGGGTGGGGGGGGCAGAGCGACGGGTCTGAAGCCTGCGTCACGTCGCTGTGTCTCCAGTACTGCCTTGTTTTTTCTTGGTGCCACGTGCTCCCCCCCCCCC
>JAABNX020000002.1:20972435-20997516 GCA_015163995.2 Mormyrus lacerda | reverse complement strand
CGTGTGTATAATATGTGTATATTTATATTAGTGTATTTGTACCTTTATGTGTCTTTGTCTATGTATGTATTTCTTGGAACCTGCTGCTCACAACTGGAACATGAAAAAACAAATCAGGGTTCTGGGTCTGACGGATCTGGGTCGGCGCCCGTCCCAGTGTGAGGTGAAACATGAGCAAGTCCCAAATGTCCCAAGGCACCCACCGGAAGCCCGGCCTCAGGGGACACGACCCGCTAAGGTCCATCAGACACGTCGGGAAGTGTCCCGCTATCGCTGAGGGTATCAATCCGGCCAGGGGGGCTGCATGCGGCACTCGCCTCAGGTCCATCCCGGCAAATGCGAGCCATCGATAGTCAGATAACGGCATTGATCGGCCGCGGTGCCGGGCATTACGGGAGCTCTCCGTAACTAATCACCTTATCGCTGGCCCTTCCGGGACAGAGCCACAGTGGCAATGGGGCACATTAGATTAGCCGCTCTGTCGAGTGCAGACTGAAGGATGCGCTGAAAATGATCTTTTATTGCACGCTCTTCCTTTAAAGAGCCATTTTTAATCCTTTGATGGTGTTGTTTTGCGGGAGATCATAGCAGATCTTTGCGTGGAGGGTAATCTCATTCTGTCCAAACGGCGGTTTAAATAGTCCATCCCAGACGGTGCACCCACTTTGATGTGGGGCCTCAGTGGGCTTAGTACCAGGCGCCCCCCCCCCCCAGCCCGTGCTGCTTCTGACTGATGGATTTCTGCCTACTGAAGGTCAACTGGAGTTCCTCACCCACGTTTCTGGAGGTAATTGAGCTGGTGTGGCTGACCCTGAGCAGCGCCCTCGATGAAGTGGATGCCATACCCCGCCACCACAAAAAAAAAAAAAAATTGGGGGGGTGTGCTGACCTCATAAGCCCCTCCTGCACAAATGCTCACTTTACCATTGCCCGAAGCAGACGGCACAATGTTTCTCACACCGGGTGTGTGTGCAGACAGGGAAAGAACATTCTGGAATGAGCCTTACGTGGGGCTTGGCTCCGGTTTCAAATGCCTCCTGCCTAAGCCACGTTTCCAGCGTCATCCCAGTTCCGTTTCTTCCCAATCAGCTTGGAGGAGCTGCACCAGAATGAAACTATTTCACACACATTCGTCTTGGCAAGCGGTTCCTGGTCGTCTCTTTCAAGAATTGTCTGTCTTGGCACATTTACATTTAATTTATTTAGCAGATGCTTTTATCCAAACCAATGTACATTTTTTCGAGACATACTTTCTTCTGCGAAAGTAGGATGATACAGTCCTATTTAGCTGCTGAGAGTTGAAAGCCTTGCTCAGGGGCCCAGTGGTGAAATCCCAGATCAGCCGTCTGTTTGGACGCGCTGCATGTAAGGTAGCGTGGTCCTCAGATGCCGGGATGGAGGCCAGTGCAGAGCCTGCTGGAGGTGCATGGGACGTAAGAGGCTTTATTGCTGCATATACAGCCAGGGTGGCTGGGGCATGTAGGGAGGGAGAGCAGGGGGCCCAGCTCTGGGCTGGAGGTGGGCCACCCCCTCGGACTGGCTGGCTGCGTTCAGCAGTCTCTAATTTAGGATTTAGTCTCTTGAAAGGAATATGGTCAGGGTTACCACCCACAACTCTCCCTCCTTAGAAACTTAACCCAAATGCCCCCTCCCCCCCACACCCATGGAGTTCCTCCTCTGTCATGTCTCATGATGATAACAGCAGTGGAAGCTGCGGTTGAGGCTTTATTTTCATGTAGCCTGTCCGTTTACCTCGAAGCTAAATTGGATTTCTGGTTGGGTCTGGGCACGTTGGGGGGGGGGGGGAGGTTGGGCAGCAGAAATGCTGGGGACTTGTCTGATGCACTGCCCCAGTTTGAAATGGGTTTCTGACCATGCTGTCATAGTCATAGTGCCGCTGAGGTGGGCATCACTGCGGGTGAAACATCTCGGCTCCCGTCCGGATAACCTGAGAGTGAGTCAGAGCAGCTTCTGTGATCGGCCTGAGGAGAACTGGTTGAGGGGGAGCATTCGCTCTCTGTCTCTGACTAACGGGTGAATCGTTTAGTGGCTCGTCATCGGGGCAATGGGGGTGCCGTTAGGTACAGCGAAACAAGCAAGCCATCACATGGAGAAAGTCCTACGGATGTTGCCACGCAGACACCTCACGTTAAGCAGTCAGCGTCACCATGTGTCACTGCACATGTTAAGTGTGAAACACCTTGGCCCATTCGTCTTACAAGTATCCTCTCCACCGAGACAATACGACAGCCGTTCCTTTCATCCTTCGGCAACATTTCCCTGTTCTCCCCAGAATCAGAACAGGGGCTTCCACAAATGGACCGTGCATTTCTGCTTTGGTCATTTTCCTGTGTGTATCCCTATCCTCGCAGATATCGTTGTATATGAAGGTAGGAGGATCCTCACCTTGAGTCCCATGAATGATGTGAGCCCATTTTCATGCTGTTATCCCAATGTAACGTTCTGATTGTTATTCCCAGCGCTTCTCCTTTGTTTCTCTGATCATCCTTACAAGTTAGAGTCCCCCATTCCTAGGGGAGGTCATTATCAGAGGTGCGTCAGGCTGAGGATGACAGTCCCCCATCTGTGTAACCACAGATAGAATCAGAATAGATAGTCAGGTGTAGCGATAAATAGCAGGCAGTGGTCTCAGATCAGTTCAGATAGGCACGGGCTGTCGCACCCTCGGCCGGCGTCCGGTGCGGGGGTGGGGTGTCCATCCCGTCAACGTGCCGCGTCCAGCTGGATCACCGCAGCACCGAGTGCTTTCCCCTCCATACTGAGTTATTAGGAAGCTCCTTAATTCCAAGTAACAGCTGGTCTCATTTGCATAAATCCCATCACAATCTATTTGCTCGGGTTTCTTGTCAAACTGCAATAAAGAAAGATTGTGTATGCCTGGGGCTAGAACCCACACAGCACTGTCGGGGTTCACCGGCACGGCCAGGCGGGTCCCTATCCTCAGTCAGCACCTTCTGTCCACCCCAAACTGGGTTCGCCAGACAGAAAATGCATCGTGCTTTAGTTTTCCCCTGCTAGCTTTATTTTGAGTTGACTGGGTTTACAACTGTTCGTAAATGTAGAACTTAGTCAAAAACTATAACCCTAATTAGATGTAATGTGTGAAGATCTAATGAAATCATTGCTGTTTGTAGGGTATATTTATATGATAGTTTAAAATTAATGAAATAAAATGAATGAATTACATTCATTTTGGAGATTGGTGTCAGGATTGGCACTCCAGCTACTATAAAAACTTCACAGAGCTTCATCAAAGCAGCCAGGACTCTTTTCTGTTCTCCGTGGGAGTAGCTCTGCTGCTGCCGCCCACAGGAAGGCTGCACACATCATGAAGGGGAAGGGGGAAAGTCCTCAGGAGCCTCATCTCCAGAAGAGTTGAAACCGCTGGAGAGCCAATGGAGTCAGTCCTGTTGGGGATTGCAGTTGGTTTGGTGCCGTTGTGTCACGTGCTGCACAGCAACACTCAGGTTTTAACCCATCTGGGTAGAGGGGGTTTTATCCAGGGGGGGGGTTATTTTTAATGTCTTGTGTCTCCAACATGATGCCCATCTTCCTCTGCTTTTGCAGAAGCTTTGCAAGCTCAACATTTCGGTGGTGGCACTCTCTGAGATACGTAGACTGGGGAGTGGCCAGATCTCTGTAGGCGGGTACATCAATTGTTGGTCCAGTCACCCTGATAGCTGTGATACTCAGGGAGTAACTGTTTCTGTGGTGGATTGGCTCCTCCCGATGATGTCTGATGTCATTCCTTTCAACAAGCGTATTCTGAGACTCTCTGGATGTCATGTCTGTTATCTCAGTGTCTACTGCAACTGTGATGAGTGATTTCTCGATGAGGGAGACATTTTACTCGCAACTTCGCTCGGTGGTTGAAGGCTGTCCATGAGGTAGCACTCCTCTGGTCATGGGTGACTTCAGTGCACCACTGGTACTGGAGGGATGGCTGTGAGGATTGTGTCAGTCCCCATTAGTCTGGTGACCGTGGTGAAAGTGGGTCCATGTTTCTTGACTTTGCAAAAGGCCAGGAGCTGCGGGTCGCTAGATCTTGGTTCCAGTTGTCTGAGCTACATTGTTGAACTTGGTACCAGTACTGGTGGTGGGGCAAAGGAAATTGATCATATTCTCTTGGACGGTTACTGTAGGCTCCTATAGAACTGCAGAGTTCTGTCCAAAACTTGTTGTTACTACTCTGAAGATTCATCTAAGGTCCAGTAGGCTACCACCTGCTAGGAGAATGAGGCTGGACCTGGCCAAACTCCAAGATGAAGCTGTTTCTAATGAGTTTGCAAGCAGTTTGTATGAGGGACTTGCAGACTTGGAGGGGAGGGGGGCACTCTTAACTCTAATGTGTTGTGGACGACATTCCATGGCAAAGTAGCTGAGGATTGTATTGATGTTGCCAGTGTTCGCAGAAGGCAGCATTTCATCTTGCAGAGCACCTTGAATATTGTTACGAGGGGTTGCACCACACGGCTTGATAGGGACTCCAGTTTGTACCAGGAATTGAGAAGGATGCCTGTAAGAGCTCTGAGGACAGATAAGAAGGCATTTGTTAGAGGAATCTATGAGCAAGTTACAATCTATGAGTAAGTTACAACCCACGTGTTGAAGCATTACGCACAAGGTGGGTGATGGAACGGTCCTTAAGGATGACACTGCAGTTGCGACCCGCTGGGCTGCTACTTTGAGCAGCTGTTTAAAGCTGATCCTCTGGTTAGGACGTTGGACATCTCTGGGTTCACAGTTCTTGAGTCTCATCCTCTGATTAGCTGTGAACCACCAAATCTCACTGAGTTTGCACAGATAGTGAAGCAGCTGATGGTAGGAAAGGCCGCAAGCATCTGTGGTATCCAGGTGAACTCGTCCACACGGGTGGTAATTCTGTCCACTTGGCATTGCAAACAATCTTTGCTTCATTTAGGACATGGGCATCATCCCAACTGACGGGAAAATGGGATTTGTTGTCCTTATCTGGAAAATAAAGGCCTGGATTATGGCAACTACAGAGGATAACACTGCTCTCAGTGCCTGGTAAGGTCTTTGCTCAGGTCATCCTCAGCAGGATCTGTGATCACTTGCTCGTCTACCACTGACCGGAGCAGTCTGGTTTTACACCTAAGAAATCTACTATCAATCACACCCTGGCCCTGAGGGATCTCATTGAGCACAAACCCGGATATCAGCAGAGTTGCTTTGCAGCCATTGTCAATTTTCATAAAGCGTTAGATCTACCCTTTGGGACATTCTGGGACTTTGCGGCATCTCCCCAAATTTTCTGGATGTCATAGCCAGCCTTTACTCTGGTACTGTGAGTGCGGTGCAGAGTGCATTATACCCAGTTGATTCTGGGGTTCATCAAGGATGTGCTGTCGCTCCTACTCTGTTCAATGCTTGTGTGGAATGGGTGTTGGGCAGAATCATGTGGTCCAATGGCTGTGGGGTATCTTTTGGTGAAGAAAGATTCACTGATCTTGATTTTGCGGATGATGCTGTGATCTTCATGGAGTCAATTGAGGCTCTGATCAAGGCTCTCGGGAGACTGAGCAAGGAGTCTGGGCTAGATAAAAACCAAGATCCAGACCTTTCATGACCTCTTTGGCATAGCCATCAGCCTGCAGTGAGAACGGTGACTGCTTCAAGAGATTCACTTACCTCAGCAGCGACATTCATGTTTCTGGTGACTCTTCCTATGAAAGCAGATAGATTGAGAGAGCATGGGGGGGGGTCATGAGGTCGCTGGAAAGGGGTGTGTGGTGCTCCCGAGTCTTTAGAATCCTGGTGCTCCCTGTCTTGTTGTATGGCTGCATGACATGGACGCTGCCCAGTGACATGAAACAAAGACTGGACTCCTTTGGTACTGTATCTCTTCAGAGAATCTCTGGGTACCGCTGGTTTGACTTTGTATGAGCTGTTGTTTAGGGAGACTTGAATGAGGCACATTGCCTGCATTGTGAGGGAGTATCTGGTACGGCAGCACGGCCATGTGGTGTGATTCCCTGAGGGTGGTCTAGCCTTCTAGGTTCTCATCGCTGTGGACTTGAGCAGCTGGACCAGGCCAGGGGATGCCCACTTAACACCTGGCTGTGGCATGTATACAGCTATTTTTGGAGGTTGGGGCATGACTGGATGTCAGTCTGGGGGGGGGGGGGGGGGTAGCCAACCGGGATGTCGTGTGGTGGGTGTGGCAACACAGTGTCCCAATAGATGCTTCCTAGCCTGTTCTGACCTGAACTGAGTGAAAGTCACAAAGATGCGTAATACCTGCTTGAGTAAACAGCTTGGCAGCGGTGAGGGGTTGCTCTGACCTCCAGCTGCAGCATGCAACATACTTTCAGCTATGTGAAGTGTGTCACTACAGAATGAGCGGTACAATGTTATCAGTCCCCTGCCACTTTTCCCATGGGGAGGGGGGTCACTGCAGGGTTCTGCTCTGGCTACTCTCAGCCTGGCGGGGATAGGGAGGTCCCCTGTCAACATACAATGGCTATGAGATGACGCTCTCTGATAGGTTAATAACTGAGAAATAAGCTGAAAGCTTTTCAATGAGGCAAGCAAAATCCTGACCATCTGAATTTGCCCCTCCAACCTCCGATATACATCTTTTTTTGACTTAGTACCTATACATACAACCTCACAGAGTAACGTGCATCCTGTGCCTGCCTGCATGCATCCTGTGTTATTAATTCCCCCGAAATGCAATGGAGGGCTGCGATGCATGCGCACAGTGCTGTACCCCCTACTGGTCTGCCATGGCACAGCGCCCGTAACCTGCCGGTCAGTAGCTTGGTTCCTGTCTCATGGGACTCGGGGTACCAGCTGACGCCAAGCGGCACCACAAAGCGAAGGTGACCGCTTCGTTTGCTTCACCATTCCCAAATGTCGCATTAACGCTGAGCAAGCGTATGGCCGAGCTCCAGCCGTTATATGCCTCGGAACCTTCTGGAAGGTGCTCATTTGTGTTGCCCTACAAGAAATGTGGAGCTCCAGGCACTCCAAACTAATGCGCGACATGGTGCACAGGAAGGCCGGCGGCCTTTTAATTCATCCCAAGTGCCGGTTACCCACAGTTTCTCCTAATGAAATACCCACAATGCAGTTTGCAGGTATGTCAAGTGGGCTGTGACCAGATATGCTAATTTAATGCTGTTGTATTGCCGGTGACGGGGGGGGGGGGTATTGCAAGCACCTCACACCCAGCACACACATAAAAGCAGCTCAGAAGTCATTGAATTTATCACATGTCGCTGGCAGGGGTAGACAGACACCATGGTTATCAGCTGTAAGAAGGGGGAGGTACCATCACACAGCCAGTTAGGTAGACTGGGGTGGGAAAGGAGTGCGCTGCTTCACCTCCCTGCCTGTAGGAGGCGCTGGGCTTGCTTATCTCTCCTGATTCAGCTGCTTATATCCGTTAGCCACAGCTCTGTAAACACACCCAGTTAATCTGTTAATGTGCCCCCCAGTTCCTCATACACTCACCCCCACCCCCCAGAGTTTACAGTGAGAGCCATCGTTAGATGCTGCTCCTTAACACGACTGTTACCTCCCCAGAGAGTTCAGGCTGAGGGCCGTCATTACACACTCCTCCTTAACACGACTGTTACCTACCACCACCCCCCCCCCCTCAAGAGAGTTCAGGGTGAGGGCCGTTGTTAGACATTGCTCCTTAACACGACTGTTGTGCACTCCTTATCTGGGAGTGCCTTTTACTGTTTTCCCCCTGTGTCACATGATTTCAGGGGTGTGCAGGCTGTCAGTGGCGACTCTTAGAGAGGTCTGTGTGTGTCACTGTGTGTCTGTATGTGTGAGTATTACCCTGTGTGTCTGTATGTGTGAGTATTACCCTGTGTGTCTGTGTGTGTGAGTATTACCCTGTGTGTCTGTGTGTGTGAGTATTACCCTGTGTGTCTGTATGTCTGAGTATGTCCCTGTGTGTCTGTATGTGTGAGTATTACCCTGTGTGTGTGTCTGTATGTGTGAGTATGTTCCTGTGTGTCTGTATGTGTGAGTATTACCCTGTGTGTCTGTATGTGTGAGTATTACCCTGTGTGTCTGTATGTGTGAGTATTTCCCTGTGTGTGATTCACACACACCCCTCCCCCAACCCCTACACCCATATATTTAAGGTGCCCACCCCCCAACCCGGCCACTGGCTGACTCCTTAATTGTGGGTTTAAAAGTCAAGCTTGTGCTTCTGAGAAGGTTCCGGCAAGCTACAGGGTTGCATGTCCCATCCTGTCACACCAAGGAACTGGATCATGAAGACATCTGACATATAAACTCCAGTATCTACAGTGGGGGCTGGGCTCAAACCTCAGACACCTGCACTCAGCACATTTGGCATCAACTGAGAGTGCTGAGGTGACTAACACTGTGACTCTGGGGTCATATATATTTGTGTGCACCTTCCCGCCATTTGACATTTATACTTGGTCAAAGGTGACACCTGAGGGTGCTAAATTGCCTCTGGGGCCTGTGAAAACCCTCCAGTCCATCAGTAAAACGTGAACCAGGTCTTAAACTCCACTTCATTATGTCAGGTCCATCTGTCTATTGCGGTGGACCTGGATTGGTCAGAATGATTCATCGGTTCTGAACCAGTGGGGATGGTGTTTGGCTCAGTGGGTTAGGCTGCTGTGCTTGTGATCGCTAGGTCACCAGTCCTGATCACGGGAAAAGTCATGTCACTGCTGGGCTAAAAGTCTCTGCTTAAAGGAATGAATTAGCTGCTCATGTCTAGTTGTGCAGGTCACTGGAATCGTAGGACTGGAACAGAATGCTGTCTCTCAGGAATTCATGGCGAGAAAGTATAACCTGTTTTAATCGGCAGTACTCATGACTCAAGACATTCCCCTCATCCTTCTAACTCAAGATTATGAGGGGGTTCTTTGTCCTACCCCTGCCAGTTTCCCACCCACGAATGCTGTGGCTGCATACAGGAGGAATGCTATATCAAAAAGAACTCGCGCAGAGCTTTTCCCTCGAGGGATACTATCTACCGCAGCAGCTCCCAGTGTGGGAAAATGCTTGATCAGCCTCCTGGGGCAGTTTGCAGAAATAAGCAGCGCCCCCTTTGGTTCATTTGGTGTAACTACACCAAGATGCACTCTAGTGTCCCAACCGCACACACAGACACACACACACACATACTCAACTGCCAAACTCTGTCAAGAGCTTAGCCGCGCCCTGAGTCTTGGGGGGCCATAGATAAGATGCGGCAGTTATTCATTAGCCCACTCTGCTGATCTGCATGCTAATGTGACCTACCCCGCCCCCCCCCAGAATGTATGCGTCTGTGTGTGAGGCAGGCTGAGATAGTATTACCCACATTAAGACTCACACGTAAATTGCATTAGCTAATCAAAACACCAAGCGAGTGTTTGCTCTGCAAGATAAATTGTTTCAAGATTATACATTTTTTTTTCTTTTTCCTTGGCAAAGGATGAGTTATTTGAAGCTTCCGTTTGCATTAACCAATGATTGTTTGCCAGTTAATCATCCTAATTAATGGCAGAGGATTTACAATGTCCTCTGGCTCCACCATGGATGTGTACAGTCGGCGTCCTCGCCCCAAAGCGCTTCTGAGCATGCCTAGATAGAGAAAGGGTTTGAATGAGCATGCCCAGATCGAGCAAACTCCTCTTCGCATGTCCAGATAGAGAGCGCTCCACTCAGTATAGCCAAATTGAGTGTGCCCAGGTCGAGAGAGAGCTCCTTTCAGCATGCCCAGATCGAAAGAGAGTTCCTTTAAGTGTGCCAAATTGAGGGAACTGCTCTGAGTTTGCCCAGATCAGGAGAGAGCACCTCTGAGCGTCACCAGATCGAGGGAGCTCCTCTGAGCATGCCCATATTGAGAGCTCCTCAGAGTGTGCTTAGATAGAGAAAGAGCTCCTCTGAGCGTGCCCAGATCGAAAGAGCTCCTCTGAGCATGCCCAGATCGAGGGAGGCCTCCTCTGAGCATGCCCAGATCGAAGGGAGGCCTCCTCTGAGCATGCCCATATTAAGGGAGAGCACCTCTGAGCATGCCCAGAAAAAAAAAAAAAACAAAACAAAAAACGCATTAAACACATTCTGGAAGATCTTATAGCTTGCTTCCCACAGAAAACCCCAGAAGTCTGTGCCGATGGAGGAAACGGATGGGATAGGTCTGTGGTGAATGGGAGATATGATTAGGGGACAATGGTCACACCTTCTGCTGGAAACTGACAGACCTGCAGGTTCAAGTTGCACCAGTGAGGGGAGCGGGCAGGAGTCAGATTACTGGGCAGGGATCAAACAGCCTGTCCCGATACACTGCAAGCAGACTTGAGAGACCAAAAAAAAAAAACCGGGCCCCGACATCAGACCCCTCCACAGACATCAGGCCTCGTGCTGCACTCACTTTAGATGTGAACATGGGATAAGGAAGGCAGCTTGTCCAGCAGGGTCAGGGTAGCTCAGGGATAAGCAGGTGACCAGAAGCTTCACACCCAGCTGATGCTCAGACTCGGATGCATGCAGGGGCCAGTTTGTTGTTTCTGGGCCACTGCTTATAAAGTCACTTTGGGGCCCCCAGTGTAGTGACTGTTTGTGGCCAACAGGAGGCCCCGCCCAAATACATGGTTTGAGTAGTGGTGAAGAACAGACAGCAAACAAGGAGTCCGACATGTCTCCAAAGTGTGAACCCCCCCTCAGGTTACCTTTACAACCCCCCCCCCCCACCCCAGAATGTATCTGTTGGGAATGGGGAAGTTGTGTTATGTTGCCATAACGTGTGTTGTGTGAGGGGTGAATAGGAACAAAACTGTGCAGCTAAAGCCTTCATTTCCAGGACACTGAAGCTGTGCACTTGATGGTGATAAAGAATGACAGGCGTCATGCTGGGGGAGTGGGGGGGGGATAAGTATCTCCCTGCGTCAGGAGATCAGATAGCTCCCAGAGTGCCTTTGTCAAACCACGAGATCGCCTTTGATATTGCCCAGTGGGAGGGACAGCCATGTCCAGGCCTGGGGTGCTCGGCTCATGGAGGGCGATTAAGCAACAGGTAAAGGGGCGGGGCAGCAGGCCGGGGGGGTACAGCTTGCGGGAGGCGGAGCTGCCAGCATTGCCTCGCAAAAAAGGCGGCCATTGTGCTTCGAGGTGTACTGCCAGAGGAGGGTGGTTTGAGCGTGCCTGGGGGGGATTCACCTCAGTGATTTAAAAGGAGATGGGCCCAGGGCCACGGCTGGCATATCCAGCACCTGAAGTTGTTGCTAAGGTGTCCAGGCTGACAAGGGCAAGAGAGGTGATCTAGCCAGGAAGCAGGGCCCTGGATGAGGCCCCACGGGCTGCCCGCCAACACCAAGCCCGTCTGCATCAGAGGGTCAGTATGCGCCAGTCGCCTTCGCAGGCCTAGCTTGGACCTTGGCTGGTTCTGCCTTGGCAATGGGAACGCATTGTCTGGTGATGGGAAGGGGTTTCTGAGGTCCGAGGACTCTGGCAGCTCCAGATGGCGCTGGTGGCTGCCAGACACGATTGCTTGGCCTGGTATTGAACAGTAGCCAGTATGGAGCCCATACACTGAAACATGCAGCAGCTGCTTCCTCTTCCTCCGCCCTTTGACATATATATCTGGTAATGTCCACTTCGTGATCTGCCGCTCACCTTCCTGCCCTTTGACATATATATTCAGTCATGTATGCTTTGCACTCACCTTCCTGCCCTTTGACATATATAATCAGTCATGTATGCTTTGCACTCACCTTCCTGCCCTTGACATATATATTCAGTCATGTATGCTTTGCACTCACCTTCCTGCCCTTTGACATATATATTCAGTCATGTATGCTTTGCACTCACCTTCCTGCCCTTTGACATATATATTCAGTCATGTATACTTTGCACTCACCTTCCTGCCCTTTGACATATATATTCAGTCATGTATGCTTTGCACTCACCTTCCTGCCTTTTGACATATACATTCAGTCTTATACTTTTTGCAATCACCCTCCTACCCTTTGACATATATATTCAGTCATGTATTCTTTACACTCACCTTTCTGCCCTTTGTTATATCTATTCAGTCACCTGTGCTTCACGCTCACCTTCCTGCCCTTTGAATTATGTTTTTGGGGGTGTACACATTCCCCCTGTGTTTCCTATGAGGTCTTTGTGTCCACATGCATCTAACTCTAACTAAGTCTAATCAAGATGCTGTCATATTTTTTAACTCAACTACCTCTACTGATTAACTGAATGAATAAAATAAAATTGAATTAAAATAATCCAACTTTGTACATGGTTGTAATTGTAAGCAGCTTTGGATGAAACCGTCGGCTATACAGAGTAATGATATGAATAAATATGAATAAATGATTATAACAGTTTTTCTCCTGGAGCAGAATTCCACGTAATTACAGTGGATGGTGACAGTGATGTTTACCGCAGTGCTGCCTGACCCTGGTGAAACAGGAATATGTGATTTGTGGCAAACTCAGGGTAATTGGGAGGGCATGGGGGCATGGGGGGGGGGGAGCGATTTATGAGCCAATACACCAGCAATTAATGGTGTTCATAAATAGTGTCACCAATTGCCATCAGCATGTTGGTAGCAAAATACCATGGGTATGTTGGGTACTGCCTCTTGAGTGTGTGTTGGGTAAGTCCTGTCTGTGAGTGTGTGTGTGTTGGATAAGTCCTGTCTCTGAGTGTGTGTTGGGTAAGTCCTGTCTCTGAGTGTGTGTGTTGGGTAAGTCCTGTCTCTGAGTGTGTGTGTTGGCTAAGTCCTGTCTCTGAGTGTGAGTGTGTTGGGTAAGTCCTGTCTCTGAGTGTGAGTGTGTTGGGTAAGTCCTGCCTCTGAGTGTGTGTATGTCGCGTAAGTCCTTAGCTTTCCTCTCCAGTTCTTCCTTCCTTCTCCATCCTGTTAGAAATGAGTGGTTGGGGCCCTTGCACTTATCTCCGGCTGATGGAGCCTGAGGTGGCCTTTACAGGAGGGGGGAGTGTTGTGTACCAGCTAGCTTATCACTTACAGTGTACTGTAAAACATAATATTCCACTCTTATGGACACTTATGCAAATGGATAAATCAGACTAAAGCTTAATTAGGTTTTGATTTATATCGCAGTCACTGACCATTACACCAGTAAAGGTTGGGAAAACCAATTTGTTTCATGGTTCTTGTGAACGGTATTCCCTAGCACACTGTAACATAATCAGCATGATGTGTGTGTGTGTGTGTGTGTGTGTGTGTGTAGACATACGGTGATGCTGATGCAGTAGTGCAGTGCAGCGTAAGACAGTGAATTTAGAAAATGACTGTAGGTAAATTTCTCCCAGTGCTGCGAGAGACTGAAGAGCAGCAGTGGAGTCACTGATCCACTGTGTCTCTCGCTGGGAAACGCAAACCGGTATAAACCAGCAATATCTGCAATGATCTCCATGATGAACCGGGAACATCTTTTCTGTTCGCAGAAAAAGGGGAATAAGAGAAGATCTGTGGGAAGGCACTGTACCGTGCCTGGGTGTGTGTGCCTGTGCACGTGTGTTAAGGATGTTCACGGGTGTTGGGACACCCGTGAACATCTGCATGCTTGTGCAAATGTGCCTTGCCAGCCTGGCGCTGGCACTTTCACCGGCACGACCGGGCAGAAGGCGCTGGCACTGCCCCCTGGCACCAGTGCAGGGCCGTCTGGGGCATTAGACTGCCGTCAGCATGGCCAGACTTGGGGGGGGGGGGGCTTGTATATAACTGATTTTAGGGACAGTTATAGATCGACAGGAAGTAAACCGAGAGCCCAAAATGTGTATCTGTCTGTCTGTCTATCTGTGTGTGTGTGCCTGTGTCTGACTGTCTGTGTACCTGTGTGTGTCTGTCTGTCTGTGTACCTGTGTGTGCCTGTGTCTGACTGTCTGTGTACCTGTGTGTGCTTGTGTCTGTTTGTCTGTATACCTGTCTGTCTCTCTGTGTATCTGTGTGTTACTGTGTCTGTCTATCTGTTTGTCTTTCTGTTTGTCTGTCTGCCTGCCTGTTTCTGTGTGTACAAATGATTGCCGCACATAATCCTATGACAAGCCCAGCTCACTGACTATGGACCCCATACAGCCGGAAGTCATGACTGGTGTGGTCAAGAGGAGCCGGACTGGGGCTAATCTCCCCCACCCAGGGCGGCCATCTGCAGCCTGGCCTGGGCCACGACCGTACCTTAACCAAACGGAAGTGGGGGGGGGGGGGGGGGCCCAACCGGGAAATGGGGCGAAGGTCCCGCTAGCTGTATTCTATTGCAATTATACGGTTCAGTGCCGGTGATTATAGCTCTTCTTCAATATCGTTCTCTGCAGTTGTGGTTAGCTGGCTCCCTCATAATTTACGGCCCGGACATAATGGCCCAGTCTTGTGGAAAAGGGATGATAAATGGACCTGGCAGGGGCTCATAGATTTATTAAATTTCTATCAAACGCTGTAACAAAAAAATCTGCTTTGGTTAGAAATGGGCTTAGATTTTTTAATCAAAATTCATGAGTTCCCCCGATTTGTGGTTGAGCGCGGCCGAGGAGGACTTGAATCGAGGACTGATTAAAGAAAATAAAAGGCTTATTTGAAGTAATTTTTCAATGACGCCTTTTAATTGGATGTTAAATCAAATACTTATCTGCCTTCGCACAGATAGTGTCCTGTGTAGTGTAACGTTAGTGTCATTTCCCCCGTAACCGATACTCAGAATAATAATTGACTCTGTGCTCTACACCCATGAACGCCCATTGGCTGCTCGCGCTGATTAAATATGCAAATGAGCAGCCCGCCCCCACCCCGAGGAGGTCAGGCGAAACCACAGGTCAGAGCAACTCCCAGTGGGGAGGGGGTCAGGCAGAGCCTAACTGACAGGCAAATGCAAGCCCCCCCGGATCGTTGTTGGTTCAATGCCCTTTCACCGCTCTATTCCCCTGCCGTCCCTTTGGCCTGCGTCCCAGCTCTCATCTGACCCTCAAAGTGTGTCACTTCCGGTGTGATGCAGCCGCTGGCTGGATCCTGTCAGCAGGAGGCACTTCGGGTCGCCCAAGTTACAGCGTGTCTCCTTTTAGGTTAGGAGATGTGGGCCGTTGTCTTCATTTCCGGCAGTAATGAGGTCAAACTGCAGCTCCTGGCAGGATTCAGCAGGGCCAGCAGAGCTTGCCTGTCCCTGGTCGGGGGTGACAGAGTGGCCCATTCATCACTGCGAGATTTAACAGCGCCGTGCTTTACGGCGGAGGCATGACCGTGCATCACCACGACCTGGCAACTGCTCGGTGAGATGGTCTTCATAAAAGAGCAGCACATCTTCATTGTGGAGGAGGACGGCGATGACTGATGCAGGCGCTGACAACAGAGATGTTCACGAGTCACAAAATTAGAGTCCGAGTCAAGTCTCAAATCTCTGACTTAGAGTCCGAGTCAAGTCTAAAGTCTCCCTTGTAGGTCCAGTTTGACACTGTTTATCAAAAATGTAGCCTCCTACTTGTTTTCTATCAATAACTGATGCGACTAAATGGGAATCACCAGTTCAAAAAACTGCATGTCTCATAGTCCAAAGTAACTGCTATTTCAAATGCCTTTGAAGTAATAAAATTTTTGTAAGAAACTAAGCACTTTTCTAATATAGACTTTATAACTAATACTTTCTCAAAAGTAATCTCGATGTTCTTGATAACCTTGTTAATCTTTATCTAATGATGTTGACGTCCCTTGCAGGAAATTTCACCATTCTTGAGTTGAACGATACATGTATGCTGAACGCACAGGCCCTGATCTGGAACCAGACCGAACCATACCGGACCACACCCAAAACTCTGTTAAAATGATGTGATTGGCTAATGTATGAGTGTCACCAAGACCCTGTTTGTCGTGCTGCTAAAGTAAATGCATGTTTACAGTAGAGCATGATTTTCGGTTTTACAAAAAACGATTCATGGGTAAAATCGACTTGTCTGCCGGCTTGTGTTTGTGTTTATGCAATTAAGCAAATGATTATGCAAGTGACACCACAAACTCCATGTTAAAAAGTTTAAATAATGTGTGCGGTAGTGCTGCTCTTTTAGGTACGAGAGAGTGGTCAGTGATATTACTGTTCAATCAAAATATTTGCTGGCAAAATGCTTTTACTTTATTAAAAACCGTTATATTTGAACTCTGAATAACACTACGTGCCATATGACAATGAAGAGGTGCGGACACTTTGTAAGTTGTGAGAAAATACAGCTTGACTTGGACTTTTATGTCAGAAACGTTTTTGGGATATATCTGCTAAATTATCAGACTTATGGCAATATATACCAATCTATGTCACTGTATAACAACACAATGTACATATAGTTTACGACATAGGTTAAGCAACACCAATTTCTAAGCAATGCCATCTAATGTAAAATAAATCCATGAATAATAATAATAATATTGCATATTGGGTCTGCAATTTTTACTTGTGGCAAAACAGAAAAAGCATGTTTGTTGATTTTGCCTGACGTTAAGCTTTTCTGGCTTCGGTTCCTATGCTCGGTGCACAGCCGCACATAGTGATGCGTTTAACGCCTTTATGGTTTAGGAGAGTTATACAGAAATCTCAGCAGAGCCTTAAAGACTCTTATTGTTCACGAGTCACTATCAAAGACTTTTAATTTGAGTTCCAAGTCAATTTAAGAGCGATTGGAGTGTGACTAGAGTTCGAGTCTCAAACTCTAGTTCCCATCTCTGGGTCATGAGGGGACTCGAGCGGGCAAGGGCCACCGCTAATGTCGCTGGAGTCTGCTTCCTGTTGAGGAGAGTGTGTGTGGGCCCCAAAATGACTTTGTGGGTGGGGGTCTAGGAACAATAAATTGGCCCCTGCCTGCAGCCAGACCTGCCTAATCCCACCACTCACCAATCAGTGTTTTTTGAACTAATAAAAACCGACAATTTCATCTCGACGATGATGAATGAACTGCTTTATTATTTAGCTTGGTCGTTAATGATCTCAGTTACATAACTGGATGACTGATTAATCCTAATTAGGCAGAGTTCTACACCGCAGTCTCACCTCACGTTATGGAGGTGCATGACTCTCCAGAAATTCGTCCGTGACCCTTCAAGGTCAAAGAATTACGTAGGTCACAGGTGACATCAAAGCGACATTTTACCAAACTAATGTCAGACTAATTTATTGTTAGGAAGAGACTAAAAAAATGGTACACACATTTGAGGGGGGGGGGGTGGTCTGGACAGCGGCCCCAAAGAAATTTTTTAGGAATCCTCCTAACTCCCCCCCCCCCCTTACAGCACCCTTGGGGCTGGGCCCTGTTCTAGAACATCACAGATGTTCCACAATCCCCACCCAATGATGAGTAGAAGTGTGCCCTCGACCCTTAAGATCTGCCGTTCGATTATTTAGCCCTCCTGAACATGAAGTGAGAGGGGATCGATTATTTGGTCTGCCTAGATCACTGGGCACCTGTAGTGTTTTAACTATCAGGTGTTTTAACTGTGCAGTGTTAGTATGAAGAGACGCAACCGCATTTATGGTGCAGATACCATAGATGCCAACATAAGTGGCTAACAAAATGCTAATGAAGGCTATTTCTCACTTTAGGAATGGGTAGTGTATAATAAAAGCTTAGTCTCCCTTTGAGGAGCTGCCTGAGAATCCCTTCTGTTTTATAAATGGGCCCATAAACTGATATAGAATAAACCTAATGTGTGATAGGCCTGCTGTTTGACAGCTGTAATCAGTGCTGTCCATGATGTGTGATACTTGTAATGTGTGGTATCCAACATTTGTTATGGTTGTAACCTGTGCTACCTGTGATGCCTCAGAGTCATAATATCTTATCGTTGTCAGGATTGATAGCTGTAATCTGTGATAACTATCAGGATTCATAGCTGAAATGTGTGATAACCATCAGGATTGACAGCTGTACTGCGTGATAGCCATCGGGATTGATAGCAGTACCATGGGATAACCGTTGGGATTGATATCTGAAATGTGTGATAACCATCAGGATTGACAGCTGTAATGCATGATAACCATCGGGATTGATAGCTGTACCATGGGATGACTATCATGATTGATAGCTGTAATGCATGATAGCCATCAGAATTGATAGCTGAAACGCGTGATAACCATTAGGATTGATAGCTGTACCATGGGATGACCATCGGGATTGATAGCTGTAATGTGTGATAACCATCAGGATTGATAACCATAATCTATGTGAAGGCTCAGTGGCACCCCCCAATCCCAACTCCCTGTCTACCATTTTCAGATGTTTTCTGGTAAAATATTTACTCCCCTCTGATCTGTGGTCTGGGGGTGAATGAGAAAGGATGTTGTAAGGGCAGCATGAGAAACTGAGAACATGGCATGGGGCCGTGAAACTTCCCCCGCCTGCTGAATATTAATGGTGCTGAGTCTGTAATGATTCTTCTGACAGTCGACAAATCATCATACCCTGGGACTGCCAGCCCCCATGGTGGCCTGGAAGGACATACGTCACTGCAGGAACAGCACTGACCCACTTTAAACAGGGGTTCATGTGTGCGGGGTCTTCCTCCCAAGGCCTCCATTTACCATTTGACACCTCACTTCCTGCTAAACAGGAAGTGTACTTTCACTTGTTTTTCTGTCCCTTAAACTGTCTGACTGTGTTGACTAAGCAAATTACTGTTTCCACCTATGTTTATTGTAAATATTGTAAATATCTGGTGCTGTACTTAATTGTGTTTATTGATAGTGTTAAGAGATTCACAAGTGGCTGATGATCTGTGAGCAGTATCAACAAGTGTGGAACAAATCAACATGGGGGGGTGTGAGCCTGTGCTTTGTCTGGGAACGCTGGGAATGGCAGAGTCAGGGAACGCCTGAGTAATCGCCTTTCATCGGACGTGAAAGGGAAACAAGCGACACGCCATAAACGTCCGCAGTTGTGTGTAAATCTAATTATGCTAATTAGGTTTGTCGTGTCTATCTGGATTCATTAAAGCAGCGGGCAGGCAGTGCCGTTTTGATGGGCGGCTGGGCACATAGGAAGACCGGCCCCCTTTCAGATTCACGGCCAGGGGCCGGGACTCCACAATGCTGTTCCCGTAGTAATAATAATAATAATAATAATAAATTATTATTATTATTGTGTAGCCACATACGCTTATTCATTTGCAGCAAAAGTGTTGCCCTGTGGCTTGTGGCAAAACAGTGCCCAAATGCATGCTGGGAGAGAATTATGCCTAGACTAAAAAAATAAAAAATAATAAGAACAATAATAATACAATTAACAGTAAAGATGGATAGTTGCATAGTAATTATTAGGGGTTAATGCCATAGCGAATTCTGGTGAACATTTTGCTCATAATGCAATTTTTACCATTTAAATGGTGTTTAAAAACTTATCCTATATAGCATATTTTTCTCGTCATTTGTCCGTGTACAGACAGTTTGACGCATGTTTGAATGTAGTGTTTGTGTTTGCCACTTTAAAATTTAGAATCTTCTGGTTTGAAATTTGGAATTTAAATATTCGATTCAGTTTAAATATCCATCCATCAATCATTTGTCCTTATTCCATAGCTATTTATCGATTATAGGGTCACAGCCCATTGAACTATGTCAGTATTTCTGTCTCTGTGTTATACAGCTCCGCTGCCTGATATGTGAGTATTTGCCTTGTTTTACCTGTCTGCCGTTAACGTACGGCGGCAGTTTCAGTACAGCGAGGTACAGCCGGGACATGTGTGCTTATTTACGGCGCCTTGCTTGGCGTGGTTAAAATCTCACCGACGTGACGTCAGATATCCAAGGAAACGTGAGTCAAGCTCGCGTTCCGTCTGGAAGCTTCCGGAGACGTTAAGATTTCAGTGTGTTTAATATACGGGCTTCAAATGCGATGTTTGCCTGAGGACATGGGGCCACCTCCCTGGCGCGCAATAGATCGATTAACAGCCTAACCCTAATCCCCAAACAAGTTTAGAAAATAAATTGCACGTGTAAATAAACCGACGCAGAAGCTCAGCCAGCCTCAGGTTCCAGATCTTTCCTTGTGTTGTGAGGTCTGTGGTTTCCCCGTGGTCGTATCTTCTGTCGTGGGATAATTTTCCTGGGGAGTTTTAAAACCGTCCCGGCTGTCCCCGAGCCCCTGCACACCCTTCCAGCCCCCTGCCTCTCCCTCCCCCACTTTGAGATGATGAAACACAGATGGACCGCTGCATTCAGCCGCGCGCTGTGCATAAATAGTATATTTAATTAGACTGTAGTGCGACCTAAATCAAATTACTCCTGGACTGACAGGAACACTTATATTAACATCATTCCATGCGGAGTCATAGCCAAAATTTAAATTAGTAACAGATAATGAGGGTGTGTGGGGGGGCACTCGCCAGGCATTCCTCAGAGTAATTGGACAGCATGTGAAACATACTGCCGCCGCTAATTAACGGCGCTGTGCTCGGGTGAGGGGGGGTCGGGGCACACAGTCGCGGTCATGGATGAAGGGGACCTCGGCGGGACAGAGTGCGTCCGCCCTCTCCCAGCATGGCGCCCCCTTTTGGTGTTTGAGAGAAACATGTCATTTCAATCCGCGTCTACGGATCTCCATTTGCAGACGCGTTTTCGGGAGTCTTCCGCTCTACCTGAAAATGTCTGAATATGCAGAGGGGAACGTTTTAATTAATATCTAGTGTAAAAAGACCAGCGTTAACTGTTATGCTTAAAGTCTGACCTTAGTGCCACCGGCGGCGTGTTTGATTTACTTGTGAGTGAATTCCTTGTTTTCTATGTGTTCCTTTGTCTTCCTGCATTTGCCTTGAGCCTGGCGCCTCTCCAACCCTGGATGAGCCAGCATCCTGTCTGTCCTTTTAACCTGCATCTCTGTTGCTCTTTCTGTGTTAATAAGACATGTGCCTTGTGATTGCAGTCTGTTGACCTTCTGGAACAAACACAGACCTTGAAATTTTCACCTCAGGATGGCCAGCACCCTCGACCCTCTCTCTATGGACCCCTCCACCCTGGGCTGTGTCCATGCTGGTCACTTATCCGGTGGGACTGAGGAATACAGGTTTTCCTGATGCGTCCCCTGGTTAAACACATAATCGCTCCTTGTCCAGATGAGTTGAGCACAGCATAGTGACCCCCTCCCCGCTGCCCGATTCTCACTCTCACGATCAGTGTGTGCAGATGGAAGTCGTTACTTTTGTGCGGCATTTCAGTTGAAGTCGCTGTGCATCGCCATGTCACGTAGGGAACTTAGTAAGCCACAATCAGCCAAGTAACATGGTGGTTAAAGAACCAGGTTGGACCTCCCAGAAACTCCCATGCGTCTTTCTGCTGAACCTTTCTGCTTGCCATTTAACCATTAGCTATCACTGGGAATCTACAGGGCAGGAACGCTTGTCGGAGCCATTAATTCTGCTTTTACAGCTCCGTTTTTACTGGAATATTCCATGCTGTGCGGGTGGCTTTAAGGTCCAACAGCTCGACGCTCCTCAGAGCACGCCACCCCCCCCGGGAGTGTGGCGGGGGTGTAAGTGGGGCAGCTGAAGATGACTCTCCTCGTCTCCTCCCGCAGGGCCGCCTGCCTGCCTGGCCCCTGCTTCCTGCCCGAGCTGTCATGCTGGGCTGCGTCCTGTGTGCCCCCCCCCCCCTACCCCCCCGCCGGCGATGCTGTGCCTTGCATGGTAATTAGGTCTCTTTGTTCCATCTGTCCCTGGCGCCGTGCTTTCGGCTGCTCTCGGCTGCTCTGTGCTCGTCTGGGCTCACTGCTGCTGTGCTTTTCTGTACTCACCCCCCCCACCCCTTCTACTCTTCTTTCTCGCATGGGTCAGTGTGTCCCACCCCTGTGCCAGGAGGCAGGTTAGAATGGGGCTCCCCCGTAACAGGAAATGGGGCCTGAGCCTCGTCCAGTCCCGTCCTGCAATTGCATATTAGCCCCCCAGTTCAGGTGTGTGGTTTGGCCAGTCTCATGATCTAGCCAACCGCAGCTGACCCACAGGCCATTTCCATGGAGACGGGTGCCAGGTCAGGATGTCCCAAAGTGACATGGGTGACTCCCGGCATCACGGGAATGTCAGAGCTGGAGAGCTCGGGGACAGGAGTAGACGCGGGGAGCGACGCACGGCTCCCGGAATAACCGGCACGCAGACGGAGGCGTCTGGGGATGAGGAAAATCAGGAAAGAAGGAACAGCTTCCGCTCAGACAGCTCATTACGGGAAGACGGCAGCAGAAAGCGCATTTCAGGAACGCTGTGAGAAGGAAGAGGCGGATAGCGGGGAGTTAGCGTGTTAGCCTGTGGCTGCATTGGAGGTGGCTGCATTGGAGGTGGCTGCTTCGCTCGCCCCTCTCACCAGTCTGGTCTGCTTCCCCCCCCCCCCCCCTCGCTCGCCACCCCTGCCTGCCTCATCTGCAATGAGCCAGCCTTGTCCGCCCCACCAGCCTCACCCCCCGCACCCACTCTCCTCTACCCCTCGTCCTCCTCCCTCATCTCACCCTCCATGCTCACCTCTCCTGCCCCACCCCCTTCGCCCGCCCGCCACGGCTTGAAGTACCCGCCTCCCGCATCCATCCCGCTCATCATGATGTGTTTATTTCCCGGGAATGGCGAGCGCCCAGATCCGGCAGACGCTTGCTGCCAGTGGGAGGAGGCAGTCCCGGGGATTTCGTGGCATGCGGAGTGATTGTTTTTTCCAGTTAAAACAACAGTCAGAGAAACTGTGTTGACAATAATATGGAAAGTTTGGAAATCTGGAGGCCTCGCTCCCCTCTAAGAGTTACCCCCACCCACGTCCTCAAGCTCCGTCATCGCTAACCATCACTGCGACTGGCAGTCTGTGTCGCTGCTGAGGAACTGTGCAAACAAAAGCGATGTGGGGGAGGGGGGGGCAGGGAAAAAGAGAGGGAGAGAATGTGAAGGAAGAGAGAGCTGGTGAGACCAGGAGAGAGAGGGAGCGAGGTGAGGGAGAGATGGGATAGAAAATGGAAGGATGGTGGAGGATAAGACAGGGAATGAGTGGATGAGAAAATAGGAAGAGGGAGATACAGAGAGAGGGGAATGGAGAGATGGAGGGTGAGGGACAGAGAGAGAGAGAGCACCTTTGGGGGGGGGGGGGGCTCTGCAGCTCAGCTGGCCGCTTTAGGCGGCCCTGCCCCTCCCAGACTCAGGGGTCTATCACGGGCTTGACCAACTTTCCAGAAGAATGATGGTCATTAGATTGGCCATTAGCGGTGTATAAAGCCGCCCTTATGATGTCTTACTGCATGCTGCGAGACGAATGCTTTAATAACCGGTGTTCGAAACGATCCACTCGTGACGAGTTAGGTCACCACCCAGTGTTGGTCTTGATTCTCTTATGAATAAGTAAAATTTAATTTTTGACTGACAATAAAGCAGCATTAGTTTGCTGAGCCTTTAGAAGGTTCCAGCCTCTTTTCCAAGTTGTCCCGGGTCATGTGACATTGTCAGCGTCACCTTCCTGAAGCGCTTGATCACATGACACTTAACTCCGGTTTATGTAATTGATGAGAATCACTTGACACTCGACAGCCGTGGCCTGGCTGCCTCGATTCCTACACGAGGATTTTCACAAAAGTTACAGTTGACTCGTTCCTTGGTAACCATCTTTAGCAGATGCTTCTGTCCAAAGCTGCATACTATTGAGAAA
Organism: Mormyrus lacerda; assembly: GCA_015163995.2. Classification (NCBI taxonomy): domain Eukaryota; kingdom Metazoa; phylum Chordata; class Actinopteri; order Osteoglossiformes; family Mormyridae; genus Mormyrus; species Mormyrus lacerda. The sequence goes on along the minus strand of JAABNX020000002.1, from coordinate 20,973,889 downwards.
GCAGAGCCAGTCAGTCCCTGAAGCAATGGGGGGGTTTGGGCCTTGCTTAGGGGCTCAGTGGTAAAATTGTTCTGCTGACCCTGATGTGAGTCCTAACCTGCTGTTACCTGCCCGGTATTTCAGCAAATGGTCCACATGAGGGTATGTGGTGTTTTGTCAGCCCCCTGCTGATCGCCATGATCCCACTGTAACTTGTTAATGCGTTACAGTGACACAAAATGGCAGTGGGTCTCTTTCATTAATGGTTTTCTTTTTCAATCCCAAAATCGGCACTTTGGGGCCGAATACTGAATTCTTGTTCTTGTATATTCACTTAATTGAAACTTTGACACAAAATTAAACAATTACACCGTTTTATGCAATTATGCAAAATATAAATAATTTCTATTTCTTCATACATATTATTTCACTGTGATTGTTTGACGTTTGTGGCGTTTTTTGGATTCTTAAATTTAAGCGTGAGGATCCAGGTTTCGTTAGGAGTCTGATTGCCACACAGCCTCGATATTCTCGCGTGTCTCTAGCCTCGGTACTGGAATCACCATGCATTTTCCATCTAGATATGTCTTTGTTTCAGCAGAGCCATTGAGCTCTTTTATGAGGAGCAACATTTGTTGTGATTCCGATTACAATAAAGCCGCCGGTAACGTCTGCGACGTTTTTGCATGGAAACCTCTTGCATCTAGATACATCCCTATTGTTCTCTTTTACTTTTTTATTAGGCCTGTCAATCATCTCCTGGGGAAACGGGTATGATTGCATCCGTGAGCCGTCGCCCTCTCCTGTCCTGATATTTATTTTACCATATCCGTATCTGGGAGGTATGAAGTCATATGTGCAGGTATGTCAGCCTGAGACGCCACTGATTGTCCTCCAAGAATTGCTGGCGACGGTGAGCTCGCTCGTTCGCCCATCTGCGGGCTTGGAAGCCCCCCCCCCCCCGTCTGACGGGATTGAGAGGATTGCTTCCAGACGGCGGTACGGGGACACCCTGTTCATCTGGCACGGGAAGCACTGACCTCCCCGCCTGTGGGTTCGAAGTCTCCTCAGCCTCCTGTTTTTGCTTCTGCCTTTTCATGCACCCGGGAGGGAGAACCGGAGCTAGACAGAGGCCACGTCAACGGGGAAGCGAGTGCCCCGCTGCATGGGTCCCGTTCCAGCCCAGCTGCTGGACGGCAGAGGGCCAGAGACCTTTACAATCCTGCCTTTATAGTGCTGGGCTTTGGCAGCCGCTCTGCAAGTGATAGTTACACACGGGTATCTCTCCTGTAATAATATTTTAAAGCCATGATTTGGTTCTCACAATGCAGTACATCCAGCAGGTAGAGATGAGTGCAGTCCCCTGTGCAACCAGCAGGTGGCAGAGTGGTTAAGGCTAAATAGGTTAAATGTCACAATGACACATAGGCTAAATTTCCCAGTTGGGGGCCATGATTTCAAACTGCTGAGTCGCT
>JAABNX020000002.1:20961294-20972425 GCA_015163995.2 Mormyrus lacerda | reverse complement strand
TCCCCCCCCCCCCCCCCCCCAGTCCAGGTTCCACGGAAAAACTTGGCATTTCCGATGACTCATTCCTGAGGCCCCCGTGCAATACACATGTGAGGCACCCGCCCCCCATGCTGATGTGCCCCCTACTGAACCACCGTCTGACCAGTTCAGGGAAAGGACCAGAGGGCCATACACCTTACTGCCTGTGACCAGCTCGGTCTGCTTGTCTGTCTTGGTGTCCTGGTACATTTTTAAGCCCAACTGGATCTGTCTGAAGAGCTACACAGTCTCTGTGCATTTCAGTAGTAATATTACTACTACAAATTATAATAATGATAATAATAATAATGCATATATTCAATGCATTATATTCATACAGTGCTTTCCAAAACCGAAAGATGATTGCAGTATTCAGTAATTCTGAATTAAACAAAAACAGGGACTTACAACCAGTAACCACCACTGTGTTATTATTTTTTCATTGTCTTTTAGCAAAGGTGCTCTACTTTTTTCCAAGAAGCTGTCTTCTTGCCCCACGTTTTGGAGGGTTCTCTGAGACCAAGGAGCTCAACAACAGATCCCCCCCCCCCACGCCCTTCTTTCCTCCGTGCCAGGAACAGAAGCAGTTACTCACTCTCAGTGGTGCTCAGTGGCATTTGGCGAACTAGCCAATTAAAAGGCTTTCTTTTCTCCCTGAGAATGGGCAGGCGGGGTGGGGGGGAGGCAGGCAGAAAGAAGCACGGCGGACAGGCATGGTGCCTGCCGGTGGGCAGTGTGACACGCCTCCTGGAGGCCTGCTGTTACAGGTGCAGTCACAGCCGTGTTGTTTTACACGCTGCAGTGACATACGTCCCGCATCGTGTTTCTGTGTTTGATGTGTGTCTTCAAAGACGCATATCAAGCATCCAAAGTTAGGCCCCTTCCCTGCTTCCAATCTCTTCTGTGGTCCCAGGGTGTATCTGGCTTAAAGTGCCTGTCCGGCTCACAGGAGGAGTGTCCGGCAGCTCACAGGAGGAGTGTCCGGCAGCTCACAGGAGGAGTGTCCAGCAGCTTGCAAGGGCAGTGTCCGGCAGCTCACAGGAGGAGTGTATGGCGGCTCACAGGGGGAGTGTCCGGTGGCTTGCAGGGAGGGTGTCCAGCAGCTTGCAACGGCAGTGTCCGGCAGCTCACAGGAGGAGTGTCCGGCAGCTCATAGGGGGAGTGTCCGGCAGCTTGCAAGGGCAGTGTCCGGCAGCTCACAGGAGGAGTGTACGGCGGCTCACAGGGGGAGTGTACGGCGGCTCACAGGGGGAGTGTCCGGCGGCTCACAGGGGGAGTGTACGGCGGCTCACAGGGGGAGTGTCCGGCGGCTCACAGGGGGAGTGTATGGCGGCTCCCAGGGGGAGTGTCCGGCGGCTCACAGGGGGAGTGTCCAGCAGCTTGCAAGGGCAGTGTCCGGTAGCTCACAGGAGGAGTGTACGCCGGCTCACAGGGGGAGTGTCCGGCAGCTCACAGGGGGAGTGTATGGCGGCTCACAGGGGGAGTGTATAGCGGCTCACAGTGGGAGTGTCTGGCGGCTTGCAGGGAGAGTGTCCAGCAGCTTGCAAGGGCAGTGTCCGGCAGCTCACAGGAGGAGTGTCCAGCAGCTCACAGGAGGAGTGCCCGGTGGTTCGCCGGGAGAGTGTCTGGTGGCTTGCAGGGACAGTGGGACACAGTTGTGCAGCACCTCACAGAGGGAGTGTCCTCTGTGTCTCCAATGGGAGAGTGTTCAGTGGGGGAAAGGGGGAGTGTCCAGTGGGGGAAAGGGGGAGTGTCCTGTGGGGGAAAGGGGGAGTGTCCAGTAGGGGAAAGGGGGAGTGTCCTGCAAGACATAGAAGAGGTGTCCAGTGGTGTAAAGGGGGAGTATGCAATGGGGAAAAAGGGGAGTATACAATGGCTTCCAGGGGGAGTGTCTAGTGGGGCACAAGGGAGTATTGGTCAGTGGACAGCATGTAGGGACTCACCTCGCAGCCGTATACTTACCATCTCAGTCACTAGCCACATGGCGGCTTAATGGATCTTCATCCTCTGCCATATTTATACCGGCTTTTAATGTTTTTTTTTTCTATTTTACTGACCAAACATCTGCAGTTTTTAGATATATTGATGACATACATATCTTTTTCAGTCATTAGGGTTCTGTTGTGGTAATGATGATGATTTTGGTAATTATTATTACCATTATTACTGGTGGTAATGATAGGTAGTGACTTAATCCTGATGCAGTGCAGGTTAACTAACCCAGCTCCCTGTCCTCTGCGGGTCAGTTATATTGGCTAGCATTGATGGCGAGATACTCTGCAGAGGCAAGAAAAAGACAATGGGGAGACGGAGCATCCGGAAAGGCCTGGAATGCGCGAGCGGCCCGTTTCCATGGCAACCGGTGCTGGTGTGCCAGTGCTGCGCAAACGGGGAGCATGTACACGTGTCTGTATGTGTGCATGTGCATGTGCTCTGTGTCCCCACCTGTGTGTGTGTGTGTGTGTGTGTGTATGGGTGTGTGCTCTGTGTCCCCACCTGTGTGTGTGTGTGTGTGTGTGTGTGTATGGGTGTGTGTCTGCTGTGGGCCACTGAGCTCTGATGTTTACTGAGCCCCACGGTGCCCAGCAGCCAATCAGTGCCTCTCCAGGGTGACTCAGGTCCGTCTGATTTGACGGTTCTTCTTGCCGGGGACAGGCTTCCAAATTCCTTTGTTGCTGAAGGTTATAGACCTTGAGGGCAAATACCCACCTCCCCCCCCCCCCCGAAATAAAATCCAAACTGCTCATTACCTGCTTGCCTTGAGGGTGAATGGCGGGTTTGATCACCTGTGGGCCCACCAGACATTACAGTCCCATGTACTTCATCTTTTGTGCTGATGTCTGCAGCTTCCTTCTGAGTACTGGTGCTGGGGGGGGGGGGGGGGGTCAGTAGGCTGGCTTGTCACGGCACATCATGACCTCCTGACAGGGCGTTCGGGGTTGCACTTGGGGTCACAGTGTTTCCCGACCTGACAGGGTTGTCCTGGAGGTGGGTTCTTCATCTTTCAGGATGGGTCTGATATTAATATTAAACAGCAGAGTGTCGCGGGCACGTATTGCAAGGGTGTGATTTCCTCAAACAGCAGGCCAGGCGTCTCCTCCGTGGTCCCCTCGACGCGGCAGACGCGGCTCTCCCTCGCACCGGGACCTTCCTCCCACATCAGCGCGAAGCCGGCAGAGTGACGAGCAGAGCCGACTAAATATAAAGTGGCGACTGATTCCGTAAACAAACCCCCCGTTTCCACGGATGGCCGCGTTTGCCAGTTATCTGCCGCTAATTATGTACCAGCTCAGCCTGGCTTTCACGCTCGCTCCTCAGACGGGAGTTTTCGTTTGCGTGCTTTTCCGTGAAATCCCTTAAGTGACAGACTATTCCTGAAACTGACTCTGCGTTTTTATTCAGGCTGAATCTGTATCTTCAAGTCCTTTGTTACCTGTCAGTATGGAGATCTCTCCTCCCCTCGCCTGTCTGCCCTATTTATCCCACCCAAGACCCTATTTGCCCCAGACCCCTTTGTCCTATCATCTCTCTCTATGTCCTAATCAGAATCTCCTGCTCTCTGCACAGGTCAGCTTATCGGGCGACTCCAACTGTGTGGAGGACATTCTCCGGGTGAGTGCAACGCTCTTCCTGACCCCCCTGCCCCTTGTCCCATGTTAATTACACGGAGCTACCAGCAGGACCCTGCTGGTGATCCTCTTACCCCTCGCGGAAGGTGCCTGAGCTCTAAGAAGAGCCGGGTGACAATTAACGAGATCTGTTACGCCACGTGCCCGTCAGAGCAGGCCCACGGGATGGGGCCTTGTGGTTTTCACTTTGCTGTTTGTGCTGCGTGGGCAAGGCCCTTGAGGCGGCGGTGATGCCGGCATTTCCGAGGTCCCCGCGGCGTGCTGGCACTGCATGGTTGTTTATCGCCATGGAGACAGGAGGCTTTTCAAGTTGGGAGCTGGAGGCCTCCACACGGGCCCTCCTCCTGGGGCCACAGGGCCACCAACAGAAATGACAAGGTGGCCGTCAGCACCCTGTGGTGGAAGAAGAAGGGGATGGTTAAGGTTGCTGGGCAACAAAGCATTTAGCCTCCACACGGAATCAGACGTGGAGCTACTTAGGGCTCCTCTAGTGATGGTTTACCCCCCCCTCCCAAATATCAAACGGGCCTATCACTGCCAAACCAGTCACTGTAAATCAGAGCACTTCCAGGTCATATGAGGGATGTTTCACTTTCCTATCTTCCCATAATCCTCCTATGTCCGGATGTTCTCTGTAAGTGATTAACTGTTGCGTGCCTTTATTTACGTCTGTCCTGTCTCTCCATGTAACTATTCTTGGCCTTCCAGGAAAGTCTGTCCAGTGTAGTTACACAGAAATACACTATGGACAGACAGGCCACCTCTGGACCAAGGGGTCTTCGGTCAGAGTTTACTCTTTCAGCTGGTCCAAAAGCCTGCATGTTTAATTAGTCATCAAGACTTATACCCACAAAATCACTGTCCCACCTCCCATCTTGCATCGCTGTTATTATTATTTTTTAGTCCAGTGTAATTAATCTTGAACATGAATGAGGTGAAAACATGAAGGGTGGTTTCAGCCTGTGATTATTCAGGTGGGTTTTAATCTTGGCGCTGCTGTCTCCGAGCTTTACGAGCAAGCGGCCCCCGGCATCAGCTTGTTCTGTTTGCAAAACCATGTTTAGATTGGGAGACACGCTCTGGTACCCTTAATGCGTTTAATTTGCAGCCCAAGGCCGCCGAAGATGCGCTCGGCCTCACTGCAGCAAGTAAAGAATAAGGTCAGGGGGAAAATTAGGGAGTTTATGAGAAAAACAAGCCTGCGGAGTAGGAGGTGGGAACTAAGATATCTGGGAGTGTAATGGAAGGGCAATAAGTCAGGGGACAGGAGAGGTTCTGGGAGCCATTACTGACAGGCAGCTGGTTCTGGAGAGACCTTACTGACAGCCAGCTGGTTCTGGAAAGACCTTGCTGACAGCTAGATGGTTCTGGGGAGACCTTACTGACACCCACTTGGTTCTGGGGAGTCCTTACTGACAGCTAGATGGTTCTAGGGAGACCTCACTGACAGCTAGATGGTTCTGGGGAGACCTTACTGACAGGCAGCTGGTTCTGGAGAGACCTTACTGACAGCCAGCTGGTTCTGGAGAGACCTTACTGACAGCTAGATAGTTCTGGGGAGACCTTACAGACCTTACTGACAGTTGGCTTGTTCTGGGGAGACCTTACTGACACCCACTTGGTTCCGGGAGCCATTACTGGCAGCCAGCTGGTTCTGGGGAGACCTTACTGACAGCTGGCTGATTCTGGGAGACCTTCCTGACCTCCAGTTAGCTCTGGGACCTTATTACCATCCATGGCCCTTGTGTATGTATGTTTCTTTCTGAGTGTGATTATCCGTGTGCTTTTGTGAACTGGTGTATTGCTCTATACATGACTGATCACTGTCTAATGACGCCCCCTACAGGAGATGACCCATTCCTGGCCCCCTCCTTTGACTGCAATCCACACACCAGGCAAAGCGGACCAGAACAAATTCCCCATCCCATCCAAGGTGACCGCCTTCGCCCCACACTGAGCCGACCCACTGCTCACAGCACCGCATCTGTGTTCTCCCAGCATGCCTCGGTACAGCGTTCTCTCATAGACAGCGTCCTGCCTCATGACCTGGACCTCCTTTGGGTGCAGCGTGATCAGGTCCCATCCCCCTGTTGGAACGATAATGTCATGTTCCTTTCCTGCTATTTCTGGATCGGTTGCCGTTTGAGGAATGATCGCAGATGTAACGGAACTGTAACCGTCCCTGGTGTCCGTTCTTCTGTACCTCGATGGGATGGGGGGGTGATGTGCTGCCCAGACTTGTTTGTCCATTTAATGAATTGGCAAGCTGTCCTTTGAAGAAAGAATAGTGCAGATGGTTTATTTAAAATTGGGCCTTAAACCAAACCAGCGCTCCCTGCTGGGTCAGCTGGGAGTGGTCACAGCTCACTGAGAGCATCAGGTAGTCAGATTGGGTCGATTCTCTGTAGAAATAATATATTAAAGCAAACAAACCGTTGCTCTGATGACCCCCTTTAACCATTAGTGATTATTGTGCCTGATCGCGTGACTCATCAAGACGTTACCCATAGTGTCCCCCTACGCCCATATTCCTCATCCCTTTGCAGCTGAATCCCTTTATTTGTGTCCTGATAGGGATCAGGTTGAATTTGTTAGCTTTAACCATGTGGCAACTTTCATAAGAATCTGTGTCTGTAAATCTGTGTTTAATGACACCGCCCTTCAGGCGAGACTACCCCTGTCTCACTCTCCGTCTGCACAGTGATGTGTGATTGGTGTTTTCTGTCTGATTGCATCAAGTCACTCCACATGTATTGATGCAGTAATGTGTCGCGCTTATGATGATCTCCACACGTATGATGATCTCCACACGTATGATGATATCCACACGTATGATGATATCCACACGTATGATGATATCCACACGTAAGATGATCTCCACACGCATGATGACTCACTAGTCTCTCCTCCCCCTGCCTGTCTCCCCCGTTTAGGACCCTCAACATCTCACCTCAGGATACAATGGACAGAGTAAGTCTGCTTTTGTTTTGCATTTCATATTTTCCTTAATTTTTATGAAATATGAATTATGAAGACTAGCAGCGGCTCATTGTCCTCCACGGTGGAAATATTCTGCCATGCGGCACTTCGGTAGTGACGCTAATAGGCGGCATGCCAGCCCCGCGATGGCACTGAGCTGATGCCGGCCCGTGCTGACGTTTCCACATGGCTTTCCGTTACAGAGCGGTGTGGCATCACCGGTAACAAGCCCCCCACCAAGGCTGTGCCTCAGAAGTCGTGAGTATTCATTTTATTAATTATCTGGTGCGGCAGGGGGGGACCGCTGCCTCCTCTATGGGATAAGCTGCCTGACACTGATGCCAAATGGTGTGAATGCTGCAAGACATAGCACAGACAATGGGAAACATTTGCCCTCTGCCTAACCTCTGGCAAAAAGACTTCCCTGTCACATGACTGAATGGCCCCCAGTCACATGACTTACTGGCTCTCCTGTCACATGACTTGAGGCAGAAGTGAAGATGGAAACGTCGTAGGCTCATTTCCCAAAATCTTGCTGTACAGGAAGATATTCTGAAATAAAATTAAAATGTAATCGGCGTATGTTGATTTGGAAAAAAACAAGGTGGGTGACTTTACTGATAGCTGAAGCTGTATTTTCCATCATAGCCCAGAAATGACAGGGAGTCCACAGATGGAGTCGAGCATGACAGTGAATCTCTCTGGTGACCTTTGCGCCGTGACTCTCTCTCTCTTGCATTGTCGCCCAGGGAAGTTTTTCTCCAGGTGGCGTACTCTGTAGTTCCGGCGGCCCCATGATGCACGTCCTGATGCTCGGTACAGAGGCGCTGTGGGAGAGAGGCGTCCTCAGAAGGCCCCGGTTATGATGTGCACGCTCAGCCCCTGAAGGATTTTGGGAATTGGGCACATAGAGCCCTTCTAATCCTCAGACTAGCAGATTAGCTTTGCCATGTGCACCCGGCAGTGGGGAGTTTAGCAGTTAAGGACATGGTGGCTTCCTGTAAGACTCACAGTGGACGGGGTATTCCTGTAAGAGTCACAGTGCACGGGGTATTCCTGTAAGACTCACAGTGCACGGGGTATTCCTGTAAGACTCACAGTGGACGGGGTATTCCTGTAAGAGTCACAGTGCACAGGGTATTCCTGTAAGACTCACAGTGGACGGGGTATTCCTGTAAGAGTCACAGTGCACGGTGTATTCCTGTAAGACTCACAGTACACGGGGTATTCCTGTAAGAGTCAAAGGAATCAGTGCGCTACTGTAAGATTCATAGTGCAAAGGCAATTCCTGTAAGAGTTGCGATAAGATTCACAGTGATAAGACTCATATAGATTGTTCTTGTATTGTAGGACTTACCGTGATTACAGCACTCCTGTAAGGCTCACTATGATTGGTACTTTTCTGTAAGACTCACCGCGATTGATACTTTCTTGTAAGACTCACCGCGATTGGTACATTCTTGTAAGACTCACCGCGATTGGTACATTCCTGTAAGCATGAGCACTCAGCCACAAAACTTTTAGAGAACTTCCCATATGTACAACAGAAGGTTCCACAGATGCACAAAACTATCGCTTGCAAATCATCCGGCTATTCTGATGTGTGTGTGTGTGTGGTGTTTTCTTTTAGATTTACTTTATATTTTTTAAGAGTAAACACTTAAGACTGAAATAAACCAAATCTTCCCACACAAACCAGCACTGTCTGCGGGGGCTTCGGCGTGCTGTATAACCACGAAACAGGGTGATAACCCCTGTGCTCTGCCATGCCCACACCACCGATCGCAATTGCGGTCATTTACATCAAAGGGGTGTGGCCACGCAGTGACGTCAGCACGGAACAGTCCGATGTGAGTGGCCACGCGTAAAATGAGGTGACGTCACCGCGGACAGCCACCCAAGCCGCCGAGGAGGCGAAGCGTGAAGGAGGGTGTGCAGGCAGCTCATTCCGAGCAACACACCCGCCACACGCTCCGGGAAGCAGACGGATCGTTGAATCCAGGAAAGAGAAAACATCCGACTCCAAGCGGTCAGGAATAATTACCAGTCCACGATCAGGGTTTGAAGTGTAACCGGGTGCGGCGGCTTAGAGAGGCCTCTGCCGTTTCCTGGGAGAGAGGGCAGACAGCCTCCAACTCTAATAATGCCTCCGAGTTTCCAGCCCGGTGCGGCCTCAAGCCCAAGACAGACTCCCTAGCAGCCTCCTGTAACCTTTTCCACTAGATTAAGATTCCAGACGCTGCCATGGAAACGGATCCTTGAAAATGAGATCTCTGTCAGAGTGTGGGAGCGGCAGTGTCTGTCCCTTTGTGTTTCTCCAGTGCCGACTCCGATTAAGCTGGCCATAATCGGTATGGCAGTGTTTGAATAGGTATAACGCGGTATCCCACTGCGAAGTGTCATGTGTAGAGCTATGGTGAGACTCTCCAAACACCAAAGCGGCTAAAGATTAAGTGGAGATCTAGGGGACGAATCTGACGTGGTTGATCGTTCACCGGGACCCTGGAACGGCACCTCTGAACCGCTCGGTTACTGGAATTTGCGCTATTGTAGGTGAAGGGGCCTTTTGTCATATCAACCTTGGCGATGCAATGAGATCCTCCTCTTGACTCAGGAGATGAATTTTGCAGAGGCAAATGATACGCGATGCTGTGAGGCCTCGTGGTGGACACGGAAGATGCTTCCCGTAAACCCTACCCTTAGCAAAAAGTAGTATACTTGAAGTTCATGTTATTAAGAATGCTTGAGTATAAGTATAAGTATAGCAAGTATACTATGGACCAGGTACTTGTAACGTACTAGAAAGTATACTTTAATACTTCTTCGGACTAAGTTGGAACATTTTTAATTTTACAAAAGTATACTTTCAAGTATACAAGTATACTCTATATACTTCTAGTACACATTTTAGTTTATTTAAGTTTACTTGAAGTATACTTTTATGAACTTAAGAATTACTAAAACTAGTTCTAGATCACTTGCTATTATACTTTAAGTATACTTGTAAACAGACTGCATTTCTATAGTGCTGCCCTACTCCTACAAGTACTCAAAGCACTTTACAATACATGCCTCACGTTCATCCATCCACACACCAGTGGAGGAGGCTGTGGGGTTCAGCATTTTGCCCTATGGTTTGACCCTATGGTTATCAAACAATAGCACTAACTCCTACATCACTATCTTACTTCTTGTAATATTGCTTAGCATATTACTTAAGGCATATTACAGTATGTATATACTTGAAATGTACTTCTTAAAGTATTCTTAAATCTAACTCATACTGTATGTACACTAGACTGCAATGTATTTACAAAATCACAAGACAGAATGTTGAGAAGTAAGGTATACTAAAGTATAAGTATAAGCTTTAGTATTAAAGTACAAGAGTAAGTAATAATGCACTTAGTCTTAGACTTTTCTTTATACTTATCAGTATAAGTGAAGTATACTTCACTATACTATTCTTAAGTATATAAAGCATAGTATATAAAAAGTAAACTTCAAGTATACTGCCTCAATTTTTGTATAAAATAAGTATACTCGTAGTACACTTGAATAAACTACTTTTTGCTAAGGGTAGAGCCCCATCAGAGATAAACCCCACGGCCCCATCAGGGATAAACCCCACAACCCCCTTCAGGGACAAACCCCACAACACCATCAGAGATAAACCCCACAGCCCCGTCAGGGATAAACCCCAAGGCCCAATCAGAGGTAAACCCCACAGCCCCGTCAGGGATAAACCCCAAGGCCCCATCAGAGATAAACCCCACAGCCCCGTCAGGGATAAACCCCAAGGCCCAATCAGAGGTAAATCCCACGGACCCGTCAGGGATAAACCCCAAGGCCCCATCAGAGATAAACCCCACGGCCCCATCAGGGATAAACCCCACAAGCCCGTCAGGGATAAACCCCACAACCCCCTTCAGGGACAAACCCCACAATCCCATCAGGGATAAACCCCAAAGCCCCATCAGAGATAAACCCCACGGCCCCGTCAGGGATAAACCCCAAAGCCCCATCAGAGATAAAGCCCACAGCCCCGTCAGGGATAAACTCCACAGCCCTGCAGCCCCAATTTCCCCACTGTTGTGGTCTGTGGTGTTCCCTCAGATGTAGATGTGGACATCCCCATATTTTTCTTCCTGGAAAAAAGCCCAGATTGAGATATTGATTTTCATCCCTTTGTCTTTGCTGGGATTATTGGGTGTATTTTCGTGTCTCACATTTCTGACGATCATCCATCTTCCCCTCTTATCGCTTGCCTGCCGTTTACATTCAGGCTGGGAGCAGTGTCCGCAGGTTTCTGTGCCTCACGTTCGCACGTGAGAAGAGTTTTGCCACAAGGGGGCTCCGCTGCCGTGACTCATCCATGTTTAACGGGGTCGACAGCGTGTTCATTTTCATGCTGTGGGGGGGTCTGTGCTGGCACAAACCTGCAACTCTACCCACTGGGATAGAAAGTGTGTGTTTGTGCGTGCGTGTGTGTGACACACACGCAC
>JAABNX020000002.1:20919725-20930485 GCA_015163995.2 Mormyrus lacerda | reverse complement strand
CGCCTTCTGCAGTCAAAACAGCACCATTACAGCTAGGAAAAACTAATTAAATATGCACCCCGTTAATTTTTTCTGAAATTTTGTGGTTTATTTTTTAATTTCTGATTTGAATTATCACAAATTTGCACCATAATTTATCATGGCACGATATACTATTATGTACCCAATTAGCATATGCGAACAATGAAACACAGACTCTCCAAATGTCCAGAACCAGCAGAAGCATGGGTGGGTGTTAACCCTGAACCTGGGCGATCTCTGCTCCACGGGAAGATGGAAAATGTTGCCTGTGGTCTATCTCTCCCTAGACATGTCTCCATACTGAAGATGTGTAGCCATCTATTTGGCCACAAATCTGGTTGGGGACCTGCAGCATGACAGGAAGGCAAGGCAAGGGGAGCTGATTAGCCAGGATGTAGAGGCCAGCCAGCGGCCTCCGTTACAGGGCTCATTTACGACTAATAGACCTCACAGGGGCCCACAAATCTCCTTCGCTGCCACGAGACGGAAAGGATGGGCATTTTGGCTGGAGGGACTGTGAGAAATGTGACATTCCATGTTAGACCTGTAGGGGGTGGGCTAGCAGCATCTTCGGGACTGGGATGTTAACAGAGGACAGTGGTCACAAAGATGATGATGTGGGGGCTCCATGAATGATGATGGTGATGATGACTGAGGTGATGGTGCTTTTGAAGACTGTGATGGTGGTGAGGGTGTAGCACTGTAATTATGATCCATCTAGATCAGTTTTTTTTGTTCCCTGCCAGAATTTGAGAATGTTGGGGTTCAGTACTACCATCCGTGTTCCCAAACACATTCCACTGACTCCCTAACCCTAACTCCCTCACACCACCAACCCTCACCTCCTCCCCCCGCAGCTGGAGAAGTTCGGCAAGGCGGTAAACTACGCAGACGGCGCACTCTCGTTCATCGAATGCGGCAACGCAATGGAACGGGACCCCCTGGAGGCCAAGTCACCCTACACCATGTACTCGGAGACGGTTGAGCTCATCAGGTGGGTCCTTCTCCCCCTATTGGGCACAAGCAGTCACTGCACCAAATATTAAATAAACACATCAGTTATTTAGAAAATGTTGGTGCGGCATGTTCCGTTAACCAGCTAGCTAGCTATGATGTCCTTACTCAGATTGCTGTGTTTGGAAATCGCCGTGCAGCCATGATAGTTCCTGAAACAACGGGAGGCTGCCAGAGGTCTTCAGGTTAAGTTTAGGGTTAGGGATGCATGTTCTGGAAATAGCGCCTCCCTCAGACTGTAGGCATTCGCTAGTGTCACTGGAGAGTTTCACACTGATGTGCTTTTTAAAGATACGCCATGAGGTTAAAGAACTTCACCAGCCATTCTGCAACTGTTGCAGAGAAGAAATTAGCCGTCTTGTGGTAAGTTGTTTACCTTCTGTGTCCCCTCTCACACACACACACACACACACACTCACATGCACATGTGGGTCTGACCCAGCCTCCACCCCCCGAGAGTGGAGTGTGAAACCCAGCACTGTTCAAAAGCATCACATGGTAAATTCTCAGCCCTGCTAAAATGCTATTTAAATATCCAGTACAATCGGCTCTATCTTGAAGGAGCTTTAAACACAGCTGAAGCACTTAATCAGCTTAAAGTGGCCCTTTATTCTGTATTTCATTAAGCTATTACAATATAACTCATGATTTCCCTACCAGCCGCTGCTTCAAACAGCAGGAAAGGGGTCTGTGGACAGGGGAGGCGAGTCAGAACATATTGGGCCCTGCTGGTATCTCAGCAACAGTCACGTGGGGCAATAGGCACCGTTGCTGATCGACAGCATCACATAAACTGTGTTTTCAGCATCACATTTATGCATATGTGGTTTATAATTTGGCTAGGATATTATGCCTCTGTTATTGAGTGGAGGTTTGAGTAGTCGATCGTGTGTTGATCATGTGTCTCTGTCTGTGTCTACAGCTACCGGTGTTTATCCCTGCTTTACCTGAGGATGTTTAAACTAAAGAAGGACCACGCCATGAAGTACTCCCGCTCGCTGATGGAGTACTTCAAGGTAACTCTCAGCCCAAAGCTGTAGGCACAGGCCTTGCGTGGCGCTCTGCTCAGGAGGGGAAGCTGGAGATGCGTTTTGCTGACACTGTCTCTGTTTCAGAACTCCACGAAGCCGTCACAAGCGCCCTCTCCCTTGGGAGCAAATGGAAAGTAAGTGGGCCCAGTGCCATTTTGACGCTCAGAGTCTCCTAGTGTGCATCACTTGCGACATGGTGTCCAGCCCCAATCGCATGTGGCGTAGGGTCCAGCTCCAGTCACATGCGCCGTAAGGTCTAGTCTCAGTCACACGTAGCATAGGGTCCAGAACCAATCTCATGTGGTGTGGTGTCCAGTTCCAATCGTATGTGGCGTGAGGTCTGGCCCCATTTTCACGGTGTACGATCCCAATCACATGTGGCATAGGGTCCAGCCCCAATCTCATGTGGTATGGCCATGCTTGTAGGATCAAGTCTCAATCACATGTGTCATGTGGTCCAGCCCCAACTAGACATGGTGGGGAGTCCTGTCCCAATCACACGTGCTGTAGGGTGCAACCTCAATCGCATGTGGCATGGGGTCCAGCCCCAATTGGACGTGGCGTGATGAGCAGCCCCTGACACACTTGATGCAGGATCCAGCCCCTGTCAAATATGGCAAGATATCCAATCACACTGTCTAATTTGGGGGTGTGGAACATAAGCATGTAGCAGATCCTATCTAAGTGCTAAGTTAAATACTGTGTTTAACTTAAGCCAGGGGTCGATTGTGGGTGATGGGTCGTCTGAGAAGAGCCCTCAGCATGGCCCTCTCCAGGCCTCAGTGGTGACTTACCCCTCTGTGCTGTTGCCCATGCAACGGGGGGAGTTATGGGGGTGGGATCCTGGGCCCCCACCTGCTGCAGCTGTAATCAGCGTTAGATTTGAGTCTGCCTCCATTCCAGGCTTTGTTTGTTCACCTTTCGTTTGCCCCCCCCCCCCCCCCCCACCGCAGTCATGAATCATACATTATTTTGCTTTCTCCTCCTTCCAGGGACTGTTTGTTTGAGTAAAAACCTCAGCACGGCCCGGAACGAGCAGGACTGCTGACAGGGGGCATAATTTATGTTTGCGGGGGGAGTGCGTCCCATTTCGGCACGGAATGACGGTACTCGGAGCCGGATTGTCGGGCTCTGCGCTGAGAGACTGATGAATGCGGCCTCTGACTGATGGCTGGAACCTCCCAGTGGCACAGAGGCCCGTAATTGTTCAGTTAGAAGGAGCCCCTTCAGAGCGCTGGCAGCCAACATCGGCGTTAGCTATTAGCGGTTAGCCTGGCTGGAAGGGCATTACGGGACAAATACACAGGCCCGGGGACGAGGTCATCCCAGGTCAGGGTCCCCCCCCATGAGGCCTGCAGAGCTGGAGAGAGTCACCGGCGCCTCCCCTGGTCAGTGGGAGTAGTGCGCCACCGTTTTCCGATTTGATGCATTGTAGAAAATGCCAGTATGATCTTACAGTCAGGTCACAGTCTGTGTATTCATAGTGAACCATGCCTGTAAAGGTCAGGAAAGGTGAATGTGCTTGGTTCTGGTCTCTGCTGTGATTCCTCTGAAATGGACCTTAATTAGCTACACATTAAACAACCAGAGTCTGCTCTCTGCGTAGTGGATAAATAAGTAAACAAGCTAATTTGATAGCATGGGTAGTATGCTCCAGCCTAGACTCAGAACTCTGACCCCTGACCCTTGACCTTTGGCCCTCCTCTCCCCCCAGGGGCACAGGCACGCCGTCACCCATGTCCCTGAGCTCGTCGCCCGTGAGCTCAGTGAGCAGCGGCACAGGTCCCGGAGGCCCCTCGCCCAGCGGCTGCGTCGCCATCCCCCAGCGCATCCATCACATGGCGGCGAGTCACGTCAACATCACCAACAATGTGCTGCGCAGCTACGAGCACTGGGACACGGCGGACCGGCTGGCGCGCGAGAGCCAAGGTGCCCGGGGGCAGCCTGCCATCCGCCACAGCGCTCGCGGACACATGAGCTCAGAACGGAGCGCCACACTGGAAGCCATTTCTCGTATAACTGAGGGCCGACCTAACAGTCTGTAGTGAGCACTGCTCAGCCTCAGACGAGAATTTACCACCCACTGCTGGGGGGGTCTTTGCCACCTCAGTTCCCTCCAGTGCTCCCAGTATATTCCCTATTCACACTTCCTGTTCATTCACTCTCTCTCTCTGTCTCTCTCTCCCCCTCTCAGAATTCTTTCAGGAGCTGGACTCGGTGATGGAGCCGCTAACTCAGCACAGTAGCATGACAGACCTGGTGCGTTACATCAGGCAGGGGCTCCACTGGCTGCGTCTCGAGGCTCAATTATTATAGGACTTGGGCCGCCGCTGCCGTCCCCCACGTCTCCCGTCTCCATCACTACCTCTACCAGCACGTCCATCTCCAGCCGCCCCACCCCCACGAGGACCGCCCCTCTCTGCCAGCCAATCACAGTCCTCGGGAGGAGTCCGCACCCTTGTGTATCACCATGCTGTTTTTTTGGCTTCTTTTGTTGTTTACTTTTTGTTTTTTGTTTTTATTTTGTCATTGGCCATCTGAGGAACTTTATGAGTCCAACTGGATTCTAAGGAATTTCAAGACTTTCCCAAAAGTGAGAAGGCATCTTCATTCTTAATTTGTTTTTAACCCACACATTCTGTGGAATGATAACTGTCGTGGACAGTGGGTTGTCCCGCACTGTGACAGAGAGATAGAGTGGGATGGTGGGGGGTGGGGTGTGGAGGGGGGTTAAAGCGTGTGAAGGATTGACTCGTCCAAGCCGGAAAGGTCCCTGCACACCACGTGGTTTCATCGTATTGTATGCAGTACAGGACGTCTCAATAGACTGCAAGTTTGTTTTCACTTATCATTAGCTATGGGACGGGTGAAAAATGGCTTATTTGTACACTTTGGAAAAAAGTCGCAGTGTTTTAATTCACTGGTTGATGGTTTATCGATTCCTGGATGTTCCAGTAGGATGCAATGAAGGTCAGCGGGCCACGGCTAAGTAAGAGGAGCGATCTAGAGAGGACCTGCCATTTCAGGCGTGTCATTTCAAACCAGATCATCACTCGGCCGTCTTCAAAAGGGGACACGGTCTCGCGGAAAGCAGCACATCCATCCGTGAGATCGGCAGCCAGGTGGAGCATCACTCGGTGGGGTGAGCACAGAACTCAGCCCAGGCGTCCGAGGCGTGATCGCTATCAGCCTGAAAAGCAGAACGAGGTTTTGGTGATGCAGCTGTATCTGAAAGCAGTTTGCCCTCACCGCGGGCTTTCAGTACTGTTGGCCAGCATCTTCACTATGGTCTCCTGTATCTTTCTTCTCATGCTGGGGGTGGGGTCCAGGTTTGGAGTATGTTCCGTTTTCTGATTGCGGCTTTTAACCTGAGGCCAAATTCACTGTCTTCCTGACTCGGGGAAAGCATGTCAGTACTGTGCAGTGCAGACCTCCATGTCCCACTGTGTTGCCAGCCAATCACGCCGAACCTTCACGGGTGACATGACATTTCAGTCCATGGTCTATAAACGTGCCCCCGGATCGATCTCCGTGGCCCTAAATGTTTCATTTGACGTTGTTCACGGTCGTAGGTGCAACAGGTGGGTTGTGGCCCCCTGCCTGTTACAGAGGACCCCACCTGCCCAGATAAACGTCTTGTGTCGACAGTGTAAAGATGCAGACGTCATGGGGACATCAGTTCTCATGCCCGTGGGGGGGGGGTACTGTTATCCACCCTTTCCCCCTTTACCAGACACCTAGGGTGGCTTCTAAGGGGGCAACAACTAAGCGAAATGCCACCCCCCACCCCCTCCAAGACACAGTGAAACTGGGCAGTGAAGTATATTGGGGGGGGGGGGGGGGCCTAGGGTGCTGGCAAATTGAAATGAGCCATGGGAAGGACGGGACTGAAATGGACTCTTCAGCATGACGATACAAAGTGCCTACTGACCAAGGTGACAATATGAAGAGCCTGTTTAAGAATGATGATGTGATTCCTCCATACCATATTGGTATATTAGACTTTTTCATAAAGCCACAGTTATTTATTTGTATACTTTTTACTGATGATGGTAATACCATTTTGGCTTTAAAAAAATCGCTAGCGTCTAACTTATTTATTTCACAGTATTAAGGAGAATAGTTGCTCTTGTTTCGACGGTAAGGAGAATAAACCACAAAATTGCAGAGAGGAACGCAGACGACTGAACGAATTATTTAATTAAATTAACGACTCGCTGTCTCCTGACCAGTGAACCAAATCATTTTAACTATTGTTTAATTAATCCGGTTGTTGTTGATGCAGAATATTCTAGAAGAGTGCCATAAATTTCCAGTATTTACCCTGTTTATCGTGCAATAGCTCTGTGATTCCAGACTGAGGACAGATAGCAATATTCAGTTTAATATCAGTACCATTAAAGTACACGTAGGAGGGTCTAAGAATATCCACTTTGTTTCTTGGCATTTACACAAAAATACTTAATGTACAAAGACATCTCAGTAGAAAATGTAGAGTTCTCCATTCCCACTGTTTTTTTATTATAATTTTTTGCGACTTTGTGTATAATGTCCAACGCATCCATGTCAGCGCATGGAACGACAAAGCGTCTCCTCATTAGTTTTATGCAAATGGAAGCCCCCATCCTCAGCCAGTGCCAGCTGTCAGCCACGGCAACGGGGGCCGCTCGCGATTCTGAGTGGGCTTTTCACAGCTGCTTCGTGAAGGAGTCACTCTGGCAGGGAGACCAGTATCCCGTGGCGGGGGGGGGGGTGTAGCCACACAGTTCTCCATTCCATAAAGCAAACACCATGCTAGACTCCCTGTTTCACGGCATTTTGTGGTACGGAGAACAGACATTTAACATCTGGTACTATTTTAGTTATTATTATTTGTTGTTTTTATATGAAAGCGGGCCTGCTGATTGGACGGCCTTTCGCAGTGCCTCCCCTCACCGCAAACAAATGTCGTTAAGCAGGCGTGATGGGGGCCACCTGGCCATCACTGTCGTGAAACAGCTGCCCCCGCCTCGCGCGTGACCCACTGAGCTCCGATGCACCGCCGCATAACTGAAGGTGGTGACTCTGCAAATTAATTGGCTGATGGAGGACCGCTCCTCTCAATATAATTGGATAATTCCGACAAGGGTTTGGGGCGTAGTATTGACCTTAGAAGTCTGCCTCTTGTGAGCACACTTTTAGTGTTGAAGTCTTTCTTTTTTTGATACCTGTAGCACCGGTGTGTTTGTAGATGCAGTCAGATAAATGCACCAGCGTAACTGCGCGATTGTGCATCGCTTATGTATTGGCGTGAGTCAAGGTCAGCGCCCACAAGCAGCGGGGTCATCTGCACGTCACTGTCCTCTTTCCAAAGTGACAATGCAATCATGGACAACAGATCATAATACTGAGGTGGTAACAAGAAATTGGAGGTACATCTCTAAGATGCCTCCCACCTTAAAAGCGCATAATGTCTTAAAAATGTCAGAAGAAGCATGACAAAGCCAGCCGTGTTTAATGACACGCATCCCCCCTCCCCCCCACCCACCCTCACCTTCAGAGTTGCAGTTTCTGCTCTACATGACTCTCTCGAGGCACTCTGTGATGTGTCAGATTTCTTTGAAAACCTGCAAACTCCATGACGATCACTATGTTCTCCCTTCCCGTCTGCTGGTGAACTCAGGATGTCATGGACAGAGGTGTCCGCTTGGACAGTTCCAGGTGGGGCTCCAACTCCTTAGCAACCTGTTAATTGCCGTAAAATAAACTAGCATGGTAGCCAGCTAAGGCCCCCGATGTCACCCGTGTTTCTGCGAGTCTTACGGCAGATTCGGCCTGGCTTGGCTCACGGGTCACGTGTGCGGTGTCTGCTGGGCTGGACGTGATCCACCCCAAACCACAGGGAAGGTTCTTCACCACAAGAAGCTCCCCGGGGCACATTCATCCCTGTGGGATACTGGCTAGAGCCCCCACACAGACCCCCTGAGTTTTTCTGTGAGCCGAGAGGGAATTAAAAACAATGCAGCGTCAATAATTTGTTAATTGACATGCGGGGTTGCAGGCGGTAACACTTCCCGACGGAGGAGCTGATGTTAAAATATCACGAGCGGGGGGTGCTGGATCAATTGTCCAGATGTAATACGTTTGCTGTTCCCTTTTTCCCAAGACGGGATGCCTGCTTTGCCAGGGCCCTAGAATAGCGCCAATGCATTAACCTGCCCCTTGAACCTCCTCAGGCTTCGGGGGGCATCATTTGTGCTGACCTGCGTCCCACCAAAACTGAGCGTTATGCAAAGAGAAGCCAGCAGGTGGCGCTCTGACATGTTAATACCTGTACAGTGCATCACAGTGCTTCATGGTCTGTGTTCGTTCGTCTTACAGAGTGTGCCACATAGATTGCACTCTGGGCCCCTCGGGACTGAGTGAAGCGACAGCTTCGGAAACCCCGTCGCCTTGGAAACGTTTGCAGATGTGTGACATCTTACCTCCCTTTAGCTTTGGTATTCTGTAGCCTATCCACCTCTGTTTCCTATCCAGTTTCTGTAACCTATCCGGTTCTGTATCCTATCTGGTTGTGTACTCAACTTTCCGGTCATTCCATCCTGATCCCGAGTGCGTTCTCTTTGTAGTATCTTCCTCTTTTTTTAAAGAAAGAAAGTAATAATACTCTAAAAGTGTATAGATAAAAACTTTTCTTATGGTGAAAAAGACATTTACTTTCCATGGCTGTACCTCCTGCTCTGGGACATTATATGTATTACCGGACACTCATCGATTCTGCCAAATAGTGCCGACGGACAGAGTAACATCGTGTGCGATGCAGTTGGAGCAGCCGTGAATACTTACTGGGGATCACTGTTTACGAGAGTCAGAGGCGAGAGTCAGGGCGCTTTTTTTCCCAAAGAAGAATTCCTCCCTATTTTTGACACATATTAGAGAGAGAGAATCCCCATCAGAATCCATGCAAATCAATGTGGGACCCGTCAGAAACCACCTCCCTCCTTTGTGTTGGTAACACCTTCATAAGGTGAAAGCAGAGCCAGGCGGTGGCTCTGTGCTGAGGCATCCCATAATAACCACCTGCAGATGCCCCAGACATTCCAGTATTAGATCCGAGGGTCTAATAGTGATGTTTAAAAGCTACCTAATTCCTTGAGGATGTTCAGTGGTGAGGGAATACCAGGGAAGAGCAGGAATCCCAGCACCCAGTGAGGCGAGAGGTCGCCAGGGTGACGGCCAGCCCTCTACACGCTAAGGACCGTGACGGAAGGTGTCTTTGTGTGGGCATGCTACCCTCGTGAAGTCTTTTGTTTTTTAGTTTTTTTTATCTGTACAGAGCAGGGTAACTGTTATGCTATCGCCCCATTAATGTATAGCTGTACGAGTTCATTTTTATTGCGTTATGTACAGAGACACTCTTCTGCCTGGTTAGCTTTCAATTTCTGATGTGTTGCACAAGCTTTGCAGAGTTTTTTATTTTTATTTTTTTGCCTATTGTATGTTTATTTTATAAGAAAACTGTCTCATGTAATGAACAAAAAAAATCAACTGTAGTTATGTTGTTTTTAAATGTTTAATGTCTCTGTAAAAATGAAATAAAAAAAAACTGTTATGAACCAGGATGAATGTCTATGAATTTACTGTCAGGTCAATAAAGTTGTCAGGAATCCTGTTAATCTATTCATCATCAGGGTTCCCCCAAATTGGTCCCCTAAATCCACCCATTGTCACAGATCCCACCTGTCACCCGGGATCCCCTAAATCCCTCCATTGTCAGAGATCCCCTAAATCTACCTGTTGTCAGAGATCCCACCTGTCACCTGGGATCCCCTAAATCTACCTGTTGTCAGAGATCCCACCTGTCACCTGGGATCCCCTAAATCTACCTGTTTTCAGGGATCCAACCTGTCACCAGGGATCCCCTAAATCACTCCATTGTCAGGGATCCCGCCTGTCACCAGGGATCCTCTTAATCTGCTCAGCTGCATTCGGTCATTGGTGGCCAATGATTAATCGGCTGGAAAACCTCCATAAAGAGTCTGGGCTCTCATGGACATCAGCGAAGACCAGCAGGGGGAAAATGCTACGATTATTGGGTGATCATTTGTGTAAAGCTTCTGACTTTCAGGTTTCTTAGATCACTAACAGCCTCATTTTCATATGAATGAGATGCACGTTATTGCTTTTCATAATTCACCCTTTATCTAATTAACTGCTTCTTTTTTTATCTCCAAAATGTTGAACGTGTCCCAGCGATGTGCCTTCGTTTACGGAGCCTCGTTCACGCTGGCTGGCGGCGGACTCTTCAGAAGGAGTCTTTAAAGGCGGACTTCCCTCTCGCCTGCCGGATAATCCACTAAATGAGGTGTCAGAGACCCACTTTGTTCACTGATTCCTG
This sequence comes from Mormyrus lacerda, assembly GCA_015163995.2. NCBI lineage: Eukaryota > Metazoa > Chordata > Actinopteri > Osteoglossiformes > Mormyridae > Mormyrus > Mormyrus lacerda. The sequence goes on along the minus strand of JAABNX020000002.1, from coordinate 20,920,042 downwards.
GCACTCAGCCAGACCTGTCGACAGTTTAGATTTATCGAGTTAATTGCCCTGGGTAACTATACAACAGCGCCTTCCCCAGGATGGATGTTATTAGCCTCAGACACTGTTGGGATGATCTTTCGAGGACCATGGTGACATCACCTGCAACACAGACTGTGGTGTGACATAATCACCATTGGGATGCTAGGAGAAAGGGAAATGATAAAGAGAAAGATGACTGGATGGATGGATGGATGGATAGATGGATGGATGGATGGATGGATGGATGGATGGATGGATGGATGGATAAATTGATTGACTGATAGACTGATCTGTTT
>JAABNX020000002.1:20881678-20898926 GCA_015163995.2 Mormyrus lacerda | reverse complement strand
CACTCAGGGCCTGCCCTAGTGAAGGTGAGAGAGAAGGGCCGGGAATCTCTGTGTAAAAGGCAGCAAGTCTGCTACAGGTTCGGCGGCTTATACTTTGTGCAGCGCAGATTCTGTCAGGCGGACGCTAGTCACCTATAGGCAGGGTATTAACAACCCCCAATTGAACCCCCCCCCCCCCCCCGACAGAGGCAGTAGTACCTGCCCATCACTGCACCCTCCTTCAGACCATGCCCAACACACAACTCTACCAAACCATCGCTCATCAGCACCTTGTTACCCTGTTTTTATATAGTTGCATATTGTAAATATTGCATGTACATTGTATCCATTGTGTACTGTATCTACACTATTGTTCCAACTATTCTGTTGTTTATTGATCTTCATTGTAATATGTTGTTGAAATCTGCAGCGATGTACACTAGTGAGAACTTCATTGTGCTTGTGCAAATCACATTAAAGCGCTTGAATCGTTAGGAACGATGGGGCCGTAAGAATATTGGTGATACACGAGGTGGGGCCCGGATTTTAGGCAGGTCGGTTTCGCTGTGGGATACGTTTTTATGGGGTACGACTCAGGGCCCGGCAACAAAAGACGACGGTCACAGGATTCCGGGTTAATTAAGGGAACGCACGCACCTTCAAAGCGCCTTTGATTGCACGCGTAATGGGTCACAGACCGTTTGCTAACGCGGCCCAGCTGTCTTTTATGGGTGCCACATTCAGCTTTATGTAAACAAAGCGTGTCAGCTTTCCTCGGGGGGGGCATTGCCATACCAGGACAACCCCACCAGCCCCAAGAAAAACCTCCAGCAAGATTTTGCTAAGCTCTCCCATCTATGTCACAGCCTACATCTGTAACTATTCCCGCTTTTGTTATTGCCAGTTCATCCAGGTATCCTGCAGAGGATTTCGATCGGGACCAAATAAACACACAAAACTGCCAATAGCTAATGAGGACACCCATCAGCGATGCCAGCCGATCCAAACCCCAGCCAGGACGCCTTGCCCTGCAGTGGTCAGATCCCGGTGGTGAGAAGGAATCCCTTAAAGATTCTACAACCATGAGCGTCCTCCCCCACCACATGCAGCATGACGGCGGTATCCTGCCACAGGCCTCGGACCTTCACGGGGCCCTAACCCTCCACGGGGTCCCTCAGTGACTGTGACAAGACGAGTCTCGCCCAATTTTGCGGCCAAAGTCGCATCTTCACTTTGCCCTAAATTATCGCAGACAGTTTTACAGCGAATGAACTGAAAATGATAACTGAAGTGATTAAATCAGTTGTGTATATCTGGCACGAAAACCTTTCAGAACAGAGTGAGATGTAAAATGAAACACTAATAAAAATCGACATGATAATAATGTAGTTCTCTCTCTCTCGTATACAACCAGCAGCAAGATCATGTTATGGTCTGTTAGCTACTTCAGCTGCTCCTTCCAGAATTGAATGTGTGGCGATGAAGAGAAGATTGAATGCATCCTGCAGGCTCTAAGCATACCTCCAAACTAGACCATCAGGGCAGGATTAAGAATATAAGACCACTTTATCAACTCGAGCAGTAGCCTTGAGTGATGCCCACATATTCCAAACAGTCCAGCTAAGTCCAGAAATCACCACAGTGCCCAGGCTAAAAAAAGAAGCGTGCCATCGTGGTGGTGTGGCTCAGTAGGTGAGGAGGCTGCTTTTCATCAGATAAGGCCCAAGTTCAAATCCCAGGAGAGGCAGAAAGATTTCACTACTGGGCTCGTGAACTGTAACCATAATCGTTCCAGAGACAGGTTGATTTTGTTTTAAAATTGTACATCAGCTAAATAATGGAAGGGTGTAGTGTAACGGGATAGCAGTCTATCGCAAGGCTCCGTCCCACATTCGCACACAACGGACGTATCACAAGCAGAACGGGTGATGCTCTCATCAGGAGGTAAAACCCACAGCAGAACAATACACCATGTGGCATCAATTACAAAGCATGACATTTTAAAAGATATAAAGTTAAATGAGTTTATTCCCACCCACCCTATTCACTGCGCATGTCCATTGCGTCCTGCAGAGCTGGTGCGATGCAGTGGACACCAGAAACCTGCCCCTTTTGCCCGCAAAGCTGGCTAACCGCCACCGAGAGGTGGTGTGGGAACACGCCAGCTTCACCTCCTGACAAACTCGTCCTGAAAATCGGCCAGCACTCATGTCTCTGGCTGCTCCTGTCCTTCTCCTCAGAGCAAATTCACCTTGATCTTCCCGGAGCTCGCGCCGTGGACGTCCAAGCACAAGCTTCACCTCCGTCTCCACTTCCACGTTACTCTTCTGACACACACTGACTTCTCGTATGTTCTCACACTCGACGCCCACAGGAATCCTGCCCGTACTCCAAATATCATCAAGACTCTCATCGTTTGCACTCGATGAACAGGGAGATTCTGGATATAGATCAGTATCACCACCTCAATACGCACCATGGCAGAATGTTCCGGAAGCTTCTGGTTAAACTCCTCTGCTCAGATTGTCATCATTCATCTGTGAATGGAGGCCATTTAAGCCATTCTAGTGTCTCACCAGCTCCACAAAGCCTCCTGTGTATATAACACCCTACACCCTAAAGCCTGCAGATTGTTATTTTTGCTTTTTCGCCTTCATTCATTAAGATGTTTACCTTCCCTTCCGACCTCCTGACCTCCTCTGTGTTCCCTAAAGTTAAAAACAGCAGCTGGAATTTTAATCCGATCAGCTGAACATCATCTAAAAAATATTTATTTCTTGTGTCGCCCAACAGCAGAGCACGTAAGCAGGGCCAAACAGGTTAATCCTCCCCCCCCAAAAATAATGCATTCAAACCCCAACACGCACCCCCCCAAGGGGATACCGCACAAGCTGAACGGGAATGAAAAACATGGACACAGAACTGGACAGAGTAAAGCAGAATTCTGCTTTGATGGAAGCAATTAAAATATCAGCCTCAATCAGTCCTGGGATCCATCTCCGGCCAGCTCTCAGGCACCGTGGGGGAGGGTGAGGCACTGGAATTTTCCGGGCCCAGCTGGCAGCACGGCCTTCCTGACAGAGCTGAACGCACGGGCTGTCCCGGGGGAGCCGGTGAACATCCTGCTCGCAGGACGTTCGCAGTGGCGTGATCCGCGGGACGCCGACTGGAGCAGAGTGGGGGTAGGGTACCCCGACCCCATGCAAACTTCACTGTCGCCCCCACCCCACATACCCAGCACCCTCAGAAGACAGCACCCCAGTCAGCTGCCTATAAGGCAGACCGATCATGCCTGCAGTCTTTAAACAGGGGGCACTGCAATGTACCAGCGGACGGCCTTAGTGTCTCAGAGTTAAAACAAAAGCGGTAACTGTTACAAACTCACAGCGAGCCTGCGCAGGAGCAGAAAGCGGCCAGCGCAATGACGCGACAAAATAAGACTTTATTCCAAGTTAAATCATTTTCCCCTTTCTGTGCTCTGACAGCCTCATCCATCTTCTGCGCCGGACGCTCCGAGATGCATCTGCTCAGCAAGAAACGCCACGGCCATCGATCCCGCCTCTCTGGCCGCTGGCCACCGCTACCACGCATGACTGAGCGCGCCCCAGGAACCGAGCAGGCCCGCCCCCGAAACGAAAACTGCAAAAGGCAGCACCAGGACAAACGTGGCTGACGTGATGTTTACGGAGAACATGGTGCCAGAATATAAGCTTCTTACCACTGCTGATACCAGGCCTCTGTGACCTGGTGCGGGGAGACTCGATGAGGATCGAGTCTGGTTTATATTCTCAGTCTCCACGGGGAGCCGCAGTCACCTGAGCGGGGGGGGGGGTTTCACAAGGTGCTGAGTGAAATGTGAGGCATACCATCGAGAATCAGAGTTAAGGGGGTGACAGGGCGGGGAGGTGGAGGTGCGTGGCTGCTGTATGATGTGGTTTTTCTGCACCCTGAGCGATTCTCGTGAAAGTTGCTATTGTGAGACGCAGTGAACCTCTCTCTCCCCCCCGCCCACCGCCCGCCGACATGGCGACCAGTGACCGCAGCAACAGGCAGCCGAATCACATGGCAAAAATGCGTAGACGTGTAGATGCACTCAGCCGCCCTATTACGCAGCACCCGTGCATGGAATGACAGAACACAAACAACTCAAAGTCCCTCATTCTTACCTTCCCTTTATTCTGTGCTCATGCCTCCATGATCCTATGTTGTTCCCCTTATTCTCTCTATTCATGCTCCCTTATATTCCCCAGATTCTCTGTTTTTGTTCCCTTGTGTTATGTTCCCCTCATTCTCTATCTGATCTTGTTCCATGTCATGTTCCCCTTATTCTCTTTCTGTTCATGCGCCCTTATGTTTCCTGATCTTGTTCCTATGATATGTTCCTATTATTCTCTCTCCTATTTTGTTCCTATGTTACATTCCCCTTATTCTCTCTCTCTTCATGCTCCCTTGTGTTCTCCGGATTCTCTCACGGTTTTTGTTCCCTTGTATTAGGTTCCCCTTATTCTCTCTCTATTGTTGTTCAGTCGTTCCTTAAGGTAAGTCCAGAATTGTGAAATGATCCCTTCAGTTTTTTGTTTTTTTTTAACATGGCCTCCACGTGTGGGATGTTGTCCTTCTCCACTTTGCAGTGCAGAGTTAAAAGATCCCTTCAGATTTTAACCCTTTGTGGAAACAGAACAAGTGTTGCTTCAGCACATCTCTCCACGGGAGGACTGAGCTGAGTTTCCTGTAGGGGACGCTGTGCTCGCTGCTATCATACACATTGCGGTCCTGTCCCGGGTCCTCCCACAGGAGGTACAGCTCTCCAGCGTGGATGTCCGACAGATTGGCCTGGAAGTGAGTTGGGTCAAAGGTCACCCACAGCGAGTAGCGGTAGTCCCAGGAGCGCACAGAGTAACCCATGATGCGGATGTCAGGCAGGGACGGCAAGTCCGAGTCATCCCGGGGCTCGTCACTGGGCCGGGGGTACTGGCTGTATGCAATGGCCTCCGTGTCGATCCTGTGCTCAGGGGCTCGGAGACTCGGGACCAGGCTGGAACCTTCCGTGCACAGCTGGACGTCAAAGGAGGCATGAGGGCAGGGTGGGGGGACCTCCAGTCCTGCCAGCTCCGCCAGCGTGGGGAAGAGGTCAACCAGCTCCACCACGCTCCTGACAGCCCATCCTAAGGGGAAGGGAGAAAGACCTCAGCTAGCAGCCAACACACAGACCCATTAAATCCCCCTGAGGGCCATGGCGGTTGGGGGGGGGGAGGGGTAGTCTCCATGAGCAACGGGTTAGTAAACAGTTTTTATAGTGTCCTCTTAAGCCATTTCGCTTCAGGTGAAAATCTGTGTAATAAATGAGCAAATTGCTTAAGTAGCCTCGTATAGGTCTGGTAGTAATAAAAATGAATACACTTGCATAAAACATGCCCTCCAAATGGGGACAGTTAGACAACAATCAGGACACATCCAGCGACGGGAGGATGACTGTGGGATGTTCGCTTCACCGACATACATGGCAATGCCAGCAATAAGCATAACCCGTCCTCTCTGACAGCGGCAGCACAGTGGGGGGGTTGAGTCACTGCACATGGCCTCACCTTTGGCGAAACGTTTGTGGGGGAAGCGGAACACGTCCCAGAAAGGGAAGCTCCGCCCCGCCGTCCGCCCGGCCCGTGACATCACCCAGGGAACGTGGATCAACAGCGGCACACGCGTGGCCACGTCGAAGTTACTGTACTTGGCCCATTCCCCATGTTCACCCAGAGACCAGCCTGCGAGCACAGGGAGGGCATGCCAAAAACATGTTAAACACGCCTGTGCACATACGACCTGGCCGACACGCTGAGCAGTGGCTTGGCCAAAGCCTTGCAACACACACGCCAGAAAACACCTTTCAACAATATCTAACAGCCGTGATGAAAAATAATAATTAAGACATCACATAAAAAAATGAGGAATATATACTACAGCATTTACGGTAAGGCCCAGACCATGTGACCGCATGAGAATTTCGGACGTGTACCTCTGGCTGTACAGAACCATGTGTCAAGTAAATTCATGGAAATAAAAAAAAATGCAGCAGAAGTTCACCAGACAAAATATAGCACGGCATTTGGAAGAGAAGCGAGGAACGTTCTATATCGATGTCAACACATTTCAACACTAATCGCCGTGAAGCTGGCCAGGCCAGAACAAAAAAGGACTTTGAGAATAATGTTTGAAGACACTTGTTACATGGAGGGAACAAGGAAGATTAAAAACAGCCTCCAGAGTTATACAAAAAAAAAAAAAAAACACCACAGAAACAAATCCAAAAAAACAAACCCCTTTCCTATCCTGCCCAAACCAGACCAATGGCTCCAAGGGATTCAAAAGCCCACTAACTACAGAGACGAAAAGAAAAAAAACTTGGGTGTCACTATATCACCATCTAGTGGTGACAAAAAAAATGGCAAAAAGCCTCAAAAGCACAGCGTCCCAGGGACGCCGGCCACATGTCCATCCACTGCCGCTAAAGGGGGCACTTGATGTACTGTGGCAGAACGAAGACTATAGCACACAGGTACTGACCATGATCAGAGGTGAAAAGCACCGCAGTGTTCCTGGCTAATCCCAAATCATCCAGCGTGCTCAGAAGCGCCCCCACCAGCGAGTCCACGTAGGATACTGCAGCAAAATAGTGCTGCCGAATCCGTAACTGTGAGACAGAAGACAGCCACCAAATCATACCAGATTAGCAAAGAGGAAGCGCGTCGATTTTAACAAGCCATCTTAAAGAAAATCGATATCGAGATCCATCGAGCCCGACCTGGAAGTCCGGGGGGATCGGCCCGTAGGGAAAGCTGATGTTCAGTGCCTGCACATCCTCCCGTTTTCGGATGTCTGTCCAGGGATTGTAGGCCACAGGGGGCAGGCCTTTGGGGACTTCGGGGTCAGGGGCCAGAGTCATGTTCTCCAGGGGGTAGAGCTTCAGGAACTCCTGGGGAAAGCATCATACCTGCTATATTAACCACAGTGCCCCCAGCTGTCCACTTTCATCACATCCAATTTATCAACACGCTCTTTCCACTCCACAACCAAGAGCCAGGAAACCGTAGGGCATCCTAGGAAGGAAACCATTTAACAGAACTTTTTGGCTACTGTTCTGCAGTGTGAATGTCCATCCATCCATCCCATCATCCATCCATCCATCCATCCCTGTTCATCCAGTGCATTGTGTGGTCAATGTCTTTTCCCAATAAGTTTCACTGGTCAACAAAACCTTTTCTTTGGTTACCTGGGGACCCAACTAGCCGCAGCATGGAATTGGCATTCCGAACTCTGCTCACAGCAGCATAGTGCACCCCCTAGAGGGAAGAACTGAAATACCTGTGGGATCCTGAAAGGAATGTGAGGTTTGTGGTAGCCCACAGCCAGGAAAAAGGGCTCCCGCGCCTCCCTCATGGAATGCAGCAGCCGGATAGCCTCTGCCGTGCTCTCCATGTCGGGCAAAGTCTTCAGCGGCATCTCCGACACATTGACGGCGCACAGTAGGTTGGCGTGGAGCTTCCCGTCATCACCCCTGCAGACCTGTAGGGGGCGCCCGTACACAGTGTGCGAGCTGGACCACCTCAACATGGTCAGCTCTGGTGAGACAACCCAAAAGCGCTAAGGAAAGGGAGCGACTGTATGGTCCACACAGCACATCTGATCAGGTCATGACTGCAGTCTATATCAGTGGGGTGTCAGGTCTAAACCCCACTGTAGTCTGTACACCTTCAAGTTATTAAGCATCGCCTTCCTGCTGCCGCATTAAGATGGCTCTTTAGAAAAAAATGTATGTTTGTGTGATTGCACAGCTCTGAGGGGTCTCGCTCAACTGAGAGTGTGATTACGAAACTGTCACGTTGGTGATAAATGCAAGCAGATCGCCGCAGAGATGAATCGTACGTAGCCTGCTAAAATGATCCTCATAACTCTATGGTATAAATGCACAAAAACCACATAAAAATTAAACGCCAGTGGACAAAACAGGAGAATAGTCACATTACATAACAGGCAAAACACACACTATATATATATATATATATATATATATATATATATAAAAACAAAATCCTAGATGTGATTATGTTAATGGCACTGACCTTCTTCTTCTCAAAGGCCATAGAGGCGGGATGATATGGCGGTACAGACCAACTGTACGGGAAATCATCCGAGTGATTGGAGGCGATGCCTTCGGGGGGAGACATGCACACTTACGCTTTTGTAGGGAACGTGACATTGGTTGCCACACGTAGGGCTACACACGCAACCAATCACAGCACTACATACATGAACGCTGTGGGGTGCTGTTCTAGACGTGCTAAATCCAAATAGCATTATATCATTAGCATAACACAGAGGGACAAGACATTCAAGAAGGTACAGGGATCATGGACAAAAGGAACCCGCAACACACACAGAACAGAGTTCAATTATTAAAGCTTTTCATTATTATACATTTAAACAAATCTTATTATGGTTTAATAACAGAGACTGTAGAACTCTGTGATGCTACCGCAATCTAATGCCTTATAAACAATGATATTTTTTTTTTTATGATATTCACATCCCCTTACCCGGGTGGAAGACCTTCCCCACGGAAATGGTGTGGTAGCCGTGCTCCTTAAAGTACTGCGGCAGCGTCGTGTAGTTGCCCGCATGGACCCTCCAGTAGGAGTTGAAGTCGTACAACCGGGTGGTATCGGGACGCCGGCTGGTCAGGAAGGAGGTCCGGCTGGGCGCGCACACCGCTTGCTTAACGAGATACCGGCAAACGGTTAAAGACTCCAATTATCCCTAATGCGTCTTTTTAAAATAATAGAATAGCAATTAGGGCCGTAAAACAATGCAAGCAAACCACAGTAATAACAACAACAGGTGCGTGCTGTTAATTATAATGATCTTATTACTGTTATTGTAACCGGAGCGTCCATCAGTGCAGTCCATGTTTTTAAATGTATTTGTTCGTTTATTCTTTTTTTTTTGGGTGGGGGGCTTTAAAAGTTTTACATAAAGACAAAATTAGACATAAAAAAACCGACCAACAACTATTCTGACCCTTAATGTTTAAATGTCACAGGTGCACCGTCTATGTTTGTGGGAAAATCCTTAAGGTACACAATATAATCTTTATAGCCTTGTTATTAAATACTGGATACTCCGAGTGAGGTAAATAGGGGGGGAGGCATTTCTCGCTTTCCCGATTCACCTGAGCAAACGCGTTACGGAACACGACGCTCTCCGACGCCAGCTGATCCAGGTTGGGCGTCATCACCCCCGGGAAACTGTAGCTTCCCATGGCGGGCCGCAGATCGTCCGACACGATCAGAAGGATGTTAGGTCTCCCTGTGAGGAACACAGACAGAGAGCAGGCTGGTGGTACATGGGTTTCGCATTAATTATGCAGAATTACATCATGTCATGTGCACCGCGGTGTCCGTGGGGTTAAATCACTGCATCGAACCTAAAGTTAAATCTCCCGGGAGGGTGGCTGAGTTGCATAGTCTGCTGTAGATGTAGTGCTCAGCGTACCTGAGGACAAAACCAGCCATATTAACGTCTGAAAAGTTAGGAAACTCAAACATGTACAGGAAGCCATCTTCTGGGTCAAAACTGGTCCAAGTTGAAAGTAAATTTAAAAAATGTTCCCACCCAATCGCAGGTTGTTTAAAGTTTAAAAACAGTTCCCGGACTAAATGACATCTGACTTCTGCTACGCTTCCCATGCTTCGCTTCTTGTGCGTGAAATTACTTCCTGGTTGAAGCCCCGCCTCCTACGGGGGGAGGGGGGTCACTGTGCTTTATACCAACACCAAGCTCCAGGAGATAGTCAAGCACAATTTTTCCTAAATTTTCCAAACGGGATATATCACAATGGTGATATTACTAGTAGTTAAAATGAAAAAGCTGGATTGGTTTATATGAAACGCCACCAAACTAAACATTAGGTTATTAAATTAAATTAAAATTCTGCACTGAAAAAAGTGTTTGGTGTGTATTTCAGCAGTTTCTTAAACTTCAAGAAACACACAAAAAACTCATACAAAATTATAATATAATTAATCGTTGCCAAGTACTTTAGGGAGCGTAATTATTTTTATTAACATTCTGTTTTCTTTTTAAATATGACAACGTTTGTGGTCATGTGACTGTTGGATTCCATATTTGTTTTTTTCTCATTAATTCGATCTGCAAATAAAATGAAACCAATTTGTCTACCTAGTGAATTTACTATAATGATACAAAAAAGGTCGTATTATGTCATGTGTAGCTAATTATTTGGCAACCTTTGGAACGGGGCCAGTTAGCATTGCAACGAACCCGATTCAGGCAGATGAGGGATCCTGAATCACACGAGCGCGTTTTAAAAGCTCCAGGTCCGAGACATTGTTTAGACATGAAGGTGGATGGAATATGTGACTTACCATTTTTCCTGGGCAGGTTCAGGAAGTTTCTCGCTTTTGGATCACGACTAAGCTCTTTCAAAATAGTTTTTTTTTTGGTGAAATTTTCCAGGCAAGGTTCACAAAGTCGACTGGGGACTGAGACTTCGGTTCCAGGATTCTCATTTATTTCATCATCAAGTTCAAGGAATTAGCAGAATGGAAGATGGCCCAACACTGCATGGATGTTGATGTTTAGACCATTTTATCTGCTTAGTAAACATTTGTATTTCTATACAAGTCTGCATTTTCGTTAATGTAATCCAGGCTGTTCCTTTATCAAAGGTACATAGTACCTCATCTCGGATCTATACCTTTAACCTTCACGCAAGGGTACGTCCTTATCCAAGTGCTTATCGTTAATATGGAAAAGGAGGGCCTCGACCTTGTAGTCAAGAGTCCCTTGCTTACATACCAGCCTGAATTAAATGTTTGTCTAAGGACAGTCCCCTCCTTCTCGATTATTAACGATGTAACCACTTAATCACAAAAAGGTTGAACTGAAATGTTCAACAACGTATATTTAAGTTTTCTTGCACTGGCCTGTTCCAAACGGTAAAGGAACATGAGTGTAAAGTCAGCCAAATGGGAATGGCGGCAGATATTTTAGTAGGGCTAAATACATGAGCCCAAAATATACTTTTAGCATAAATACACAAATGACCTAAAAATGAAGGCCATGTATTTAATGAAAGAAACGTTGCAGGAAAGTGGTGAAAGTTGTATTTTTAAAACGTAAAAAGCCCTATTGACGAGCCGTTATAGAAGAGTATTACATGGATTGGTGAACGTTAATTTTTAGTGGGAATGTGTCTCGTGATGGTTTTATAATGTTTGCGCTCAACGTCCAGGTTCAAGAAAAATACGCGCTGAATCCGGTAACAAGTCAACAATAAGTCAGGGAGGCCACTAGATAGAGCTACGTGACCAGGCGTGCACTGCGAAGTGGCTTCAGTGGTTCAGCTTAAACCTTCCTCAAAGTAACACAATGCCTCTTTTCATCTTTATTTGTTTTGGGGATGGGGGGTTACAGTCAATGTGGGAGCTTTCATTTCCTCGAAGTAAGCTTGTTATGGTCGATGGACCGCTTCCTGCTATTAAGCAAAAAGTTTGATATTATTTAAGTGGTACTAGTAATAGTACAATTTAAAAATCCCTCGTATGCTATAACTACAGCAATGGCTTTACATGAACACATAGACGAAATCAGTTCTGTAACCGTGTTTTATATGGATTTATAAACTATAGTTCAGAAATATTCACAAAACCTCTTTATTCGGTTTGTTGTATGTGTTGCTTGTGCTGTCATTCTGTTTGTATGACATTTATATGATGCTTAAATGGGGGGGCTGGTTATCAGACCCCAAGCTGCTAGTTTCTGCTCAATGCTGTTAATCTCACTTAAAAGCTCCACTTCCGAGCAGAAAGGGAGGGCGGTACTGAGCGTTTGGTGGGGAAACCCAGGCTTTACCGGGACAAATCTAATAATCCCAAACTGCAGCGTTTTCTGTGTTTTGATGGATGCACAGGACTGCTCTCTGAGACGTAACCCAATCTGTAAGTACCCGCGAACCGTTAAATTCCGTTTATAAGCGCTCGGAGTGTTTTGGACGCGATAATGGGACACAAACAGAAATCCGCAGTTGTACTTCAACTTTTCAAAGTCATTTGCCAGGGAGGCATGGCATTTTGTTTGAGTATTGGAAGTTTCTGTAAGTACAAGAAACCGCTGAAAAAACTCACCAATCCCATTTTTAGTGCAGATTTCACAAAGAAAAATACACATTTGATTATAAGTGCGGACAATCTGCTTTCGGTCTCGTCGACTTTTTTTAAAAAAAAAAATCTTATTATAACTAATCAATGTTTTTTATTGTATATATTCACAGATAAAGATGATTAAACGATTTTAGTGTATCATCTGTTTAGTTTTCCGTATAAACAGCGTAACTATAATTGTACGTTCTGATGAAATTACAGTGCTGCCCAGTTGTTCCATACGAGAATCAGTCCAGGGTTTTAAAGGTCCGGTTATGAAAAACAAGTCGTTTCAGTGGCTAACTTTACTGAGCTGGTAAGGTTATCAAATGCTGGCTTTTGGTGGTTTCCTGATGGTTTTTACATGCCATGATTCGCTGTGGACCTTAAGGTACCGAGTCTCAGTAATGGGTCCTCTCGGCTTATGCTGAACCCAAGCGATACTTCCTGAGACTCCAATTTAAAGGTATCAGGACGGTCGGGGGGTGGGATGGGATGGCGGGGGCAGGGCTGCTCTCCCACTGTCTGCTGGCGGACAGTGATCCTGATCATAGTACAAAATGGACGAATGCTTTGACGATTATTCTTGATAGGTCCTAATATGGAACTGCGTGTAAGACCCGGGAATTAACAAGGCGGTGGCACATGGGTTCACTGATAACGGGGAAATCACCCAAGCAGGTCATGCTGTTTCCCGTGCTTTGCAGAAAGAGACCAGCGTTTCCTCGTTTTAACCATTTAAATCAAGGTGACAGCTATGGGCTCACAGTGATTGTCAGATAAAGCACTGTCCGTTGTCTTATTCGGGATTGTCTGTAAAACTGTTTTAGCTGGCAGGAGTTACTCCTGTTTCAGTGATTTCAGGAATGTGTCCACCTTTCCTGAAGGTCTAAGGGGGTTTGATTCTCACTCTGCCAGCCAACCAGCAATGCGCTGACTCAGGACAAAACCCAGGAAGTTCCTCCATCGCATAGCTAGCAAGTAGAGTGGGGGTACCAGTGCGGGACCCAGGGATGGAAAAAAATATTGCAGAGCCAGTCACAGGGTGGTGGTAGACAGTTTCACCAAAGCAGGGGGGTATTATCTTCCTTAACACACTGTTAGGCTTTTGGACGTTCCACTGAGTCCTCTATATAAGCTGAGGTCGCTGCTGGGGAGACCCCATAATGATGGTGCCAAGGACCAATCAGAACACGCATGCCACGATGGCTTACATCACTTCCTGCTTTGCTGCCCATCACAAACATTCGCATAACTAAGGTCATGGATCAAGGTGGATTATGGACTGTTTTGTTGTCCTTTGATGGATTGGAGGCTTTGGCCAAATTACAATATTCACCGGCCAAGTGAAAGTAAAGATTGCTCTAAAATACATCCAGAATGTGTGGTTGTGGGCGTCGCTGGCTCGGTGCAGTGGAGTACAGTGCTGAGGTGATGTCATGATTCTGTGCTTTTGTGACAGCAATTCTGAAAATAAGGGGGTGACTTTTACGGTGTATTCAGCTTTCCATTCCGCATGTGATGTTTCTGGAGGGATTCTTTCCCTCACGTCTCACTCTGAAATGTTGTTGTTTTGTTTTGTTTGCAATGTATTTTCTTTGGCCATCATCATTTTTTCAATGTGCTGGTGAGACTCAAATATACATATTTCCAGGGTTGCAAAGAAACGACATTAGGCTGTCCGGGGGGGGGGGTGCATTTTTACAGAGTTACTGGGGGCTCTTGTTCATACTCAAGTCAGAGTATCTTTATCTGTACTTTGCATGTGTATGATGCATGAATCACACACTGAGATGAAATATCCATCTCACTGGCCATACTACAAAGAAATTGTAAAAAATCAAACATAAATATGTAAGTAATTTGAACAAGACATATTGAAACATTGACCTAAGAGAAAAATGCAATAAAAAATGCGAACGTGCGAATGGGCAATGAACGAACAGGAATGTGCAGTGTGTAGATTTTGGTAGCAGCGTTATAGGTTCAGTACGGGGAGGGGGACAGTTTGTCTTTTTAGGAGAGTCTCCTCAAAGGAGCATCAGACTCTAAAAGCCCTGCTTATGCCCCAGAGAAAAGTGCAAACACTGGAGTTTTACTGGCAGCAAGGAGTCTGCACCCCTGAAATAGGGGCTGTGAACCAGTCACATTCAGCACAATGTCAGGTACAGGGACCTGGCCTCTCACGTGCTCCCCCCCCCACCCACCAGTACCATGGGGTAAAATTACTCCTCAGGAAGGGGTGGGGGGGGGGGGGTTTGCTGATGGATTGGCATGCAGTGCTGGCTAGGGTGATGCAGGGCTGTAATAACCCAGCAGGAGGTGAGGTTATAAAGTGGAGAGTTGGATGGGATGGGACCCCACACACCTACCTGTGCACTTAATAGGCCCCTGGGAGGGAGGGGGGGGTCCACTTAGCGTCCCCCAGTGGCAGCAAGCTCTCTGTAACTCGAACAGATGCGCTGTCCCATGAAGCTCACATCTGCCTGGGACTGTCCTGCACGGCCGTCGCCCGCCTTTGGTACGACTGGGTACCCTTTCTGGGTTATTTATGGTCTTGTGAGCATGGTCCTAATTATAAGCCCGCCAAGATCTCTTCCAGATGTTAGCCGGAATTTTGAGGGCTTTGTAAAGAAAAGAAATATTCCACAGCCCTGTGATGGGGGGGTGGTTCAGAAATTTGAGTCTGTTAAAACTGTGTTCATGACATTCCCCCCCCCCATCACCCCCCTGCCACCACTGTGGTAAGTACAGACTGCACTGGGGTCTCCAAACGGGGGTGGGGGGCAGACCTTAGTGCTTATTTTTTTCCTATTCAAGTAATTATTACTTCATATCTCTTAATTCAGTGAGGAGGGAAACAGTTTCATGTCAATATGTTCACAAGTGTCTGGTCAAATCAGTAAATGACTATACCTTGTTTTTAAGGACCATGGAAAATGGTTCTGAACTATCGCACTTCTATAAAACATGGGCCCAGAAATGCTATCGGGTCCTATGCTTGTATAAATATTTTTGCCGACCGCAGGCAGTGGGTGTGAGGTCTGTACTGTGGGAAATATTTGGAAGGTGGATACGTCATGCTGACTGTGATTTGGGGGCTTTCAAACAGTGCTGGGATCTCGAGGAAAACCACCCCCAGGGCTGAATGTTAGTGCTTACTTTAATAATAAATTAAAAAAAAAGAAAATCTAATTTCATTTTTTTTAGGACATGCCTGTGCTTTTTCTCCACAGGAAAAATCTGACCAGCATCCCTGCAAACAAGCAGAAGTGGGGCTGTAGAGGATTAAACTGGGGTGTGCTTACGAACCCCCCCCCAAACATGGCAAACATGACACTGTAGAATTCAGCCGATGGATCAAAATCCCTGTTCTGGGGGAGGCCGTGTAAAATGTTAGCTTTCTGTTGCAGAAGCTTTCTTGTAAATATTTGACAATTACGCAAAGCTGTGCTGTCAATATAGAGGTATGAATGCGTCAAGGTTCTGTGAGTGTGAGTGGGTGTGTTTGTGTGTGTGTACACATGTGTGTGTGTGTGTATGTTTATGGGTGTGTGTGTGTGTGTGTGTGTTTATGTGTGTGTTTATGTGTGTGTGTGTGTGTGTGTATATGTTTTTGGGTGTGTGTGTGTGTGTGTGTGTGTGTGTGTGTGTGTGTGTGTATATGTTTTTGGGTGTGTGTGTGTGTGTGTGTGTGTGTGTGTGCGCGCGTGTGTACAGCAGCCTGTCCAGGATGTTCTCCTGTTTAGCTGGGAAACAGCTGCTGCTGGATAAGCACTAATGGAGGATGGAAGGACAGATGAACTTTACTGTAAATATTTAACTATTAAGAAAATCTGTGCAGTCAGTACCATGGAATGGAGGCTTGAAGGTTTTGAAGGGGTAGCCACAATGGCTGCTGTTTCAGGTCCAATGGTTGCCTGTATAACTGGCTGTAAAATCCAGGTGTGCTTGAGGTTGAGGGATTCAGACACTCTGATGAAATCCATCCACCCTACTGGTTATATCCTAATACTGCTCATGGAGGGGGGACTGGGGTGCCTCCCCCCTGTGTGATGCAGCATGGTGATGCATTTTATAAAATTGGAATATATTTAAAAAAAAAAAAAAAACATACCTTGCATTAGCAGAACGAATCCATTAATGTCAGTCTTTATTCATAACGAGCTGACCTCCGTCGGTGGCGAATGGCAAACTGTAATTTCCCCTTACAGTTTAAGGAATTTACCACCATCCATAATTGGCTCATTTACATACTCAAGTCCCCAGATGGTGGATTTCGCCATCCAGGGCCCACATTTTGCAGGGATTTGGGGTCTGTTAGGCTTGTTTATATAGGCTGCTCCTTTCGGGATCGATTGCCGCCCCTCGCGTTCTCGCGTCGGCTGTGTTCAGCCCTCGCATTTCCTGGCCAGAAAGCCCAGCTTGACAGGAAACCGCCGGAAATGGCCTTGTTTGTTTTCCTGTCGCTCGCGGGCGATCCGAGCTGGCGTCTCAGTCCTGCCCTGCGGGGAGGGGGCAGCCAGAAGTTGGTGCGGTCGCTCCCGTGGAGGTGGGCGAGGGATTGCCGGAAAGATCCACAAGGGCCCCTCCTGTTGTCTGAAGTAATCCCTGAAGGGTATGGCCAATTTAAATATGCGCCTCCCCGTGAGAGAACCTTGCAGGGGTTTGTGCTGTGTGTGGTTAGCGTGGTGGCGATGGGGTGGGTTCCAT
This sequence comes from Mormyrus lacerda, assembly GCA_015163995.2. Taxonomy (NCBI): domain Eukaryota; kingdom Metazoa; phylum Chordata; class Actinopteri; order Osteoglossiformes; family Mormyridae; genus Mormyrus; species Mormyrus lacerda. The sequence goes on along the minus strand of JAABNX020000002.1, from coordinate 20,882,022 downwards.
TCCCATTCGCACGAGGCCCCCACCACGGGACGCAGCTCGGGTACTCCGGCCTGATTACAGTACCATGCTGATGCCGGGCCCAGTCGCCCCGGGGTGGGATTATGAGGTGCAGCTGGGTGACGGCTAAAGGAAGGGGAGCTTGGGAGGTGGAGACTGTCAGGGCGGGCTGAGTGAAGCCCCCCCTCGTAGTGTGTCGCTATCAGCGCCCGTGCAGAGGTATGCACTCTGTCAGTGTGAGCGTGTGTGTGTGTGTGTGTGTGTGTGTCTGAAGGACTCGTGGACAGACGTGTTGGTGAAACAGAAATAGGTTTTATTGAACTGACTGAAAAAAGAGTGGAAACAAA
>JAABNX020000002.1:20836822-20865489 GCA_015163995.2 Mormyrus lacerda | reverse complement strand
ATTTGCTCGATTGTTGGCCAATGACAATGTTGTTTAGGAGAGACATCTCTCTCTCTCTTTCTCTCTCTCTCTCTCTCTCTCACACACACACACACACACACACACACACACACACACACACACACACACAATTGTCCAGATGTCCTTTGAGGCGTCTTCCAGGCCGGTCAGCCCCCCCCACTACCTCCTTGTGGACCTCGGCTGTCCAGCGACCCCATCAAGCTGCCTGGACACCTCAGCTGCTCGCCACCGCATCGCTGTCAAGAACCGGGCCTGTGCTAAGCGGAAGCCAGCCAGCGTAAGAGCGCCCCCTGCTGCTAACCCCAGGGACCTACATTGTTAAAATGAAAATATGGATTACAGATTCCAAACATGATCTATTTAAAATTATTATTAAAAAAACACAGCTGCATTGTGAAAAAACATAAATGATCCATCTGCCAACAAACTGTGCAGGGTTGCAAAATACCATTGTGCAAATAATTTTACCGTAAGATTTGCATGATGCGATATCAAAACTACTCTGACCTTGACAGGTCCTGGTACGTAGAGGGGAATAAACTCTTTCAGTTTGTCACCCAAGAGATAAGCGGGAAAACCAGCAGTTTCAGTATGTATGTTCTGGTACAGATGGAAAATGGAAAAACAAAACAAAAGCACCACCAGATTTCACAAGCCATGAGCTCTCGGAGTCTGTACATCTTCTAGCTTCAAGGCTGAAAGGCTTCCTTCTGCAATCATGTGATGCTGCTCTCATCAGAGCTAGATCCTGGTATTGGTGCTTATCATGTTCAGGTTTGTCTTTAACTTTCAGAGAGAGTTTCTGGACAGTGGAAGAGAGAGAGATCTCAGTGGAAAAGTGCTCCGCAGAGGAATAGAGAATGAACTGGGTGATGTTACCCCAGAACCTTCTTCAGCAGAGGAGAAATATAAAGGTATCCCATCATCTGAAGAGTTAGATGTTTTCTCATACAATTATCTCGTATAACTAAACTAGTACAATAACAGAATCAGTACTATAATCATCTAGACGGTTATAGCTACTGTATGTATTGACAGAGATGGCTGCGGCAAGCTCACTGTTTGTTCCTTGTAGATTTTGCTGTCCAGCAGATGGACTCTGCTGAGAGGACTAGTGAAGAACGGCAGCTCCTGGCTGAGGAGGTGCAGCTGGTCCCAGAGGAGGCGCCACCTGTGATGGAGCAGTCAGTCCCAGAGGAGCAGTCCCCTACGATGGAGGAGCCAGCTGGACTCCATCAGTGGCCCAGGATTGAGTCTGAAGAGCAGAACGCTGTAGATGAGAGCTCCTGCTTTGAGGATGCCCCCTGTCCTCCTTCCTGCTCTACATCTTCCTCTTTTGTAGATAACTCGCAGGGATTTCTCTTGGATCCATCCTCAGAGACACAGAAACCCCAGGGGAACAGGTCTCTGCTGACAGGTTCTCAAGACTCTCTCGATTCCCTAGAGCTCCCCACTGAGGATGACATGAATCCTATGCTGGAGTTAGGGTGCGAAGCCCCGGTGGAGGAGTCAGGCTCGCTCCTGCAGGAGGTGCTCAGCTCTCTGGAGAAGCCTCTGGCTTCTGGGCCTGTGCTGGAGCCTGATGCTGAAGGCGAGGAAATGGAGAAAGTGGGGGAAAGCACAGAGAAGATAGTAATCAACCAAGGTGAGGAGTCGCTGCCCTCCAGCCCGACCTCCCAGCACAAGCCGGTGGCACAGGGATGTGCTAGAACCTCCTATGTAGCTGCGGATCAGGAGGAGGACAAGTCCAGTGCATCAGGTGAAGGGGAAGAACGTTCCAAGGATGAGGGACATGCTGAGTTGGTGGAGGTCGGTGATGAAAATAGTAAAGAACCAAAGAGTCTTATAGTTGAGCCAATCATGTCAACTGAAAATGAGAAACACAAGGAAGATGAAGAAGAGGAAGAAGGTGATGATGATGATGATGATCATGACGAGGGTGATGATGAAATGAATGCAGAAGTGGCTTCAGAGACCCAGGATCATGAATGTCTAGTCGAGGTTGAGAGGCTGAATACACATCAGCACCCTGGGGCCAATATCCAGGCAGTTGTCGGTTTGGACTCAGAAGGAGATGGAAAGCCTAGCTCACATGAGGCTGCTCAGATGTCCAGCCAAGGAGATGGGGACTATGTCCAGCACTCAAAAGAAAGCTTGTCCATGACAGACCGGATGGAGCCTGAACAATTAATACCCAGCACTGAAGAACCTAACCAAGACACCATAAACCTGTCTTCCCGAGTGAGCATTAGTCCACAGCTCAGTGAGGAGGAAGACAATGCCAGAGAGGATTCTGGGAAGCATGCAGTCCGGTTTACTATTGCTCCAGCATGGCAGAGGTCACTGTCGGGAGATGGTTTCAAAGAAGCTTATTGCCATGCCCACTCCATCGCTGCACAGGCTTCTGAGGAATGTGCTGAAATCAGATCTGAGCCCGGTACCCCCCCAAAGGCACACATCGCCCATGGCACCAACTGGAGCCACAGCGATGCATCTCTGTCTCCCGTGAGAGACCAGGAAGTGGGCACACCTGAGACACCGTTTGGTGTTCGGCTGAGGAAGACGTCCCTTAGGAGTTTCTGCTATGGCACAGAGGACTCAGCACCTCCTGGAACGCCCAGTGACCCACCAAAAGCCTCCTGCCCTGAGTTGCCCAGCAACAGGCCTGTCCTGCCCAGGAAACCTGAGCTACTGGAGGACGACGTAACCAAGTTCAGGAGGACAGCAGGTATGAATCCACCGTAGCTGGCCTTCTCATCACTAACCACTTAGGTTGGAGTCCTCGTGATGATGTGGTACAAATGTGCAGTGCGCTCACAGCAGAACCAGAAAACTTTTTCACCAGCATTTACATTTACATTTACAGCATTTGGCAGACACCCTTAGCCAGAGCGACTTACGTAAGTGCTTTAAGACTCTACAGTGAATTTTTCCCGATACTAGCTAAAGCACAGCACAGGGTAACACACACTGTGTAATATAACTGCATGAAAAGTTAAGGAAATTACCCATCTAAATATGCACGTCATAGAAAGCATTCTGACATGTAAGATAAAACTTTATTGATTGCGGGAAATTCTTGAAAATGTGGATTTAAAGTTTTATATTATCGATCCATTGATCCATCCATCCAACCGCTTCTCCAGATGGAATTTCAGTCCATTGCAGGGCGCACACTCATAGACATGCATATTATGGGAGATTTAAGAGATGCCAGTTAGCAAAATTTGATGAGTTTATCACCCTATATTCTGCAGTTAGTTGTATCTAGATGTATCTGTCTTTATAACTGAGTGCTTGCTCAGGGTGTTTAGCTTATCGGCAGCTGAATCGAAGATCTCATATAAAACAAGTAGATTACAATAAGTAGGATGACGCTCAGAAGTTTAGGACTCTTCCTGTGATGGGAAGGTTACCGGTTCGAATCCCAAGGGCAGCAAAGTGACTTCAGGGTTGGGCTCTTCAGCAGGGCCCATAACCCAGGGACTAGCTCACCCTCCTTTCTCAGTCCAAGGTCGGTTCGGATAAAAGCGTCTGCCAATGAAATCACATGTAAATGATGTAGCAATCCGTATGCTTGTTTGTGTAGTTTCAGGGGGAATCCCTCTGCAGTTTAGAGCAGAGGTTGTGATTTTCCTCCCGGCACTCTGAGAGATAGATGCTTTGGAAATAACGCAGTCATGCTCTGTAGACTGTAGTGCATGTTTCAGGAGCTCTGCTGAGTTCATTCCAGCAGAGTTACCTGTAATTAAACCCAAGATGCCCTTCACTGAAACCCATGGCAATCACAAAGTTAACATAAACACACCTCCGTCACTCAAGCTTTGTGCTGATAGGAGAGAAAATGTGTGTGTGTGTGTGTGTGTGTGTGGAGGAATTATATTATATATAATATGATCTGCTTTGTTTGTCCATTATTTACTTGTAAGACCCAAGACTCCCCCCCCCCTGAAGTTCTGTGTTTGTGTTTGCAGTGTTAAGGCCTGACTCATTTTTGCGAACCCTCCCCCACTTTCCCACAGTCCTCTGTTTGTCAGAGGGGCGATAAGGATGTCTGATGCACTCATGTGTTTTTCAGAGCCGGGTGCCAGCCTGTCTCCTGGGGGGAGCCTGGCTTCACCAAGCTGGGTCTATGTTGCCAAGCAAAAGCAGAGAATCTTCAGAGAGAATTCACTGGAGGAAAGTCCAAGCAGGAAAGACCCTTTTGAGAAGGTGAGCTCTGTGTCCCTGCTGACACAGGCTAGTGCTGGTCCTATTGAAATAGGCTTCTCGATCTTCCTTAGGGGCCACCAATTACACCGTGAAGTGGTGAAATCTTTCCCCTGTCTTCCTTATCTAATCGTTACAAAAGCCACTGTAATCCTATAATCTCATTGGTTCGTATCACAATCTGCATCTGGAAGGCCTGAGGTAACAGTCCCTTTAACCTCCTTTTACACAATCACCCTTGATTTGGCACAATAGCGACACCTGTTGACCACACGTCAAGGTGATAAAAATCAAGAATGTTCCCTTGATGCTTAGTAGCATTGAGAAGGCCCAGTTAATCAGCTTGTGGTCTCTCCTAAATAAGCCTATATGGAGATACCATATACCTACATACATGAACATGAGCAAACACAAGCCATGAACCAGGGTAAATGTGCACTTAGCTTGTGTTGGGTGTGGACGGAAATGTAGCATATTCAAGTCTGAACTGTGAATTTATTAATTTATTTTAAGTTTCAAATTTTCCGTCACTGGTTTATTTAAAAAAATACATTTTCCAGGATGCAGCATGCAGGAAAAACTTGAGTGTTTTTCCTAAATCGACTAATAAGGACCAGGCCAGGATTTCAAACCCAAATGCAACTGGTAAGTAGTTCTCCGTTCAGCCTGTGCTGATCTGTAAAACCCCTGTTTTAATGTAACCTCCAGAGGATTCTTGCTGTGGACTATGTGGTAAGTGATGCATTACTGCCCCCTTGTGGATTAAAGTCTGCATTCACTTATTTTTTCACACTCATAGGTCTTCCTCCCACTGCCCCCTGCTCCCTGGAGATTTCTAACCCTGCGTCTTCGGACAAAGACGGGAAGCGGGCCATGATGTCGGCATCCCCCGCAGCGCTGGGCCCGGAGGAGCCCCCCTGGTTGGCGCTGGCCAAGAAGAAGGCTAAGGCCTGGAGCGAGATGCCCCAAATGGTGCAGTGACTGAGCAGCGGTGGCCATCAGACGCCCCCTCCCCCCCGCCATTCCCGTGAAAAGACACGGATCACGTTTGCACGCAAAGCGTCATTACGTGTTTCAACATTCACTCTTCATTGGTGACACCTTTTGGGTTGTAGGTCTGAGATGAGCTTTTAAAAACAAATATATATAACCACATGTGCTGTGAAGCCCCCCCCCCCCTTCCATAATTTCCAAATTATGTTCTGTGCATGTATTCCGCCAAGCCAAATGTCCTCCAAAGACAAGCCTTACACCCACATCCAGGAGCTGGGTGGGGTCCGTTAATGGGTTTTGTATTTATTTCTAATTTTATACCCCCCCCCCTTGGGAGTTGGTATTGCCTTTAAAATACACGCATCATCATGTGATTTGGTATATAAATTATCAAGAAAAAATAAACAAAAAATGCAGAATTCACGTGATTTTCTTTACACCAATTTATTATGCTGGGATAAACGCACATCATATTGTGCAGTGACGTTTTCTTCCCGAAGGAGGGTTATAGCTGAGTCGAAATACTTGTGTAACCTATACGTTCATTTATTTTTTTAAGTTCCCGCATTTTCACTGAGAACTCCTTAATATGACTGATTACACATTATTTTTACAAGCGTTTCATAATATTTTTCTGGAGTGTCTTTACTGATGTTTTTAAAGAAATTCTAAGCACTTTTCAGCTGTTTAATCCATTGTTTAAAGGATTTTACACTGGGAAGTTTTGCATTTCAAATGAGCTGATTTTTTTTTTCTTACAAATGTCAATTATATGAAAACATTGACAGCAGGGATTATTACGTTGTTAATAAACTTTATATTACTTCTCCATTGTGGTGATCTGACGCCTTTATGTGTGTTAAAATTTTTTTACCCCCGTCATCATAGTAAGCTGACAGGCTTAGACATCTTTTAACAATTGATGAAATCATATGTTACATTAAAAAAATCTCATGTGAGTTTTAGGGCACATCCATAATTAGCGTAATATTCACAAAAGCACTACGTATTAGTGGCAGTAACGAATACATTTCACTAGCGGGCGCGGTACTACATGCGCTTTTTATGGACTTAACGTAGTTTAATATCATGGCCAGTTTCTGTCCTGTCATCCTCAGCTGATCCCATGACGACACGTAAACGATTTGCTATTTTGAGATATACACTTACATAAGGCTGCGTTTGCATTTTTTAGGAGCCACGTGTGAGGATTCGACTTGTACCGTGATTAGCATTGCTATTAGCCTATAAATACCCTGATTTTTATCTAGGAGTTAACCTAAATATTAGTGTTTGAAACGCAGATAATGGAAGTAAGTACCACTGGCAAGTAGCATAACCGCGCGCATAAATAGTAATGGTTTTATATGAATATCCTATGTAGTATAATGATTGTCTAAATTGACACTTGAATAGCACCCATATACTCCTCAGGACAGTAACATAAATAGCTTTGGATAAACTTGTGATTACATGTCTAATGACGCCTAAATTCATGTTTAATATTAGCCGGATGCAAAGTATATAAGAACAGCCTACGATTAATAAAGTGCATAGACAGGTAAATATGAATGGGTTTAACCTATCACCTGTCAGATGCTTTAATGAGCTCATTAAAAATAACTTTCCAATAGACGAAAATGGGTTTAGCCGGAAATCGGCCAGCTCCGCTTGCTTTCCCAAAAATACCTGTCAACTGAGTGTCTAAGTTCAGATTGGTGACTAATACTACAGTAAAATCCTGCATGGAGCTGCAAATAAATGTATCTTAACCGGTTAACTTTTTATTCGCAAGATATGGGCTTAATCCGTTGGTCAGAGAAACGTGCCCTGATTAATCTATTAATTAACCACTTTCAGGTGTCCTAAATTATAGTCAGTTGCACTTAAGCAACGTCGCAGGTTATTTTATTTATATGGAAGATAATTATTTTTTTTTTTACATGAAAATGCGTTTCCCTCTTACACTGAATGATGGAGCCTGTCCAAAGAATACACCAGGATCCCCCTTAATCTATCTTTATTGGCAATTTGACAAACAATTTCCCATAGAGTTGTCTCCAATATAGAAACCCGGCAAACAAAGGCTCTTAACCAGCATCACTAGAGATTTATGAAAGGGGGGAGGGGCAGCTCAATAAAAAGGGATGAGAATACACTAATCAATATACATTTATACATGGGTGGGGGATAGACCTAGCGACGCCCGTGCTCCCATTCATCACTGAAGTTTGAATATGTTTAAGTAACTGTCATTATATGAAAATTACCTACGATCAGAAAACAGGTTGGAAGAAAAACTTATATATGGGTCACAGTGACCTCTGAAATGGCCGGTTTAAGAGTGACCCACAACGAAAGCACAAAAAAAAAAAAAACACCGTTCCTCCCTCTCGTTGAAGTACTGCGTGTCCTTCAAACAGGAAGGAACAGCGAGTGCCGGCTCCGCATTACCGTCTGACAGCCCGCCGCCTCCCAGGGAGGGACATCAGAGCGCACCTGTAAATACTGCAGCCCGACGGGGGCGCGTCCTAAGCCCATCCGCGAGTCCCGGGAGACGGGTGAGCGCTCCGTGCCGGGAACGCGCTAAGGTTACGCAACCGCGTGACTCACGCGCTGGCCTGCCTGCGCCTGCTAAATGAGGTGTCCGCGAGCGCGTCGAGGGGGCACAGTTACATAAATAAATGATATCCGTCGTCGAAAGATGCGGCGGTTCGGCACTGCCATAGATGTTATTACGATATAACAAGTGTGGCGGCTTATAGATTACAGCTCCCAGTCTCCTCCTGAACACCTTTCCCTGCATGTACAGTAAGGCCAGGTTGGTTTTATGTGAGACCCCACTCAAAAAGTCATTTCAGGGCCCCCTGCCTTAGTGTAGTGACTGTTTCTGGCCATCAGGGGGCCCCCAAACCCCATAGGGCCCTATACAAATGTGTGGTTTTAGTGGTGGTAAAGACAGGGGAACTCATATCAGCTCATCATTTGATAAAGCTGTTAAGGCAGTATTGCGGATAACTATTAACATACCTGTAAATAAACTTACTTAATCTCCACACAGCGCTAACCAACATGGTGTATTTACAGATAATTACGTAAAAGGAAGATATACTGTTACTTGTTTGGTTAACTGATTAGAGCAGATCTTCAATAGAGCTGTGTCCACGGTCGACAAACAATGCATCTGGGATTTGGGATCCGCAACCTGTGAGCCCAAGTCCAGATCGTCAGTCAGACTCCATCTGAAGCATCTTTTTGCTGTTTCACAGTGTTGTACCACCTGTCTCCACAGGTCGCTCACACAGGTCGCTCACACCCATCACGGCCATTTCATTTTTGCAGGGGGAGCGTCTCTGCTGTTTTCACAGTAAGCTGACATTTAATCCCTTAGGAGTATGATGTAAAGATTCCCACTGGCCTCAGCAGTAGCATGTCTCTAATATATGTTCTGTTCTTACAAAACAAGTTGTTTCCTTCACCAAAAGCTTTTAATAAGCAGCCAAAAGCAAATTGACCGATCAGGCCCTTGCCTAACTAATAAAAAGCTGCCCTAGGAGCCATGAGATGAGGGATGGGGTAGAATTTCATATTAAGGGAAACGCAAGTTGATTTTTATTGGCTGGGAATGTGCATCACACAGCACAGGAAATATATCTGAGACCTTCAAGGTGCCACTAGTGGCTACCTCTCACCGGGGGATATGTTTCGTGTAACAGCGGTGGGTTTTTCTGCATTTCAGCCATACTAGACAACATGAGGAATGCTCTTGACCTGCTCCAATTCATCTCCCACAAAGTGTCTCAAGCCCCCCCCACCCTGCTCAGACCCCTAAAAAAATGTTCTATTTATAGCAGCAGCTTGAAGGTTAGCAGGGATGTGGAGGCAGGCAGCGGGGAGACGCCTCTCTGCGGGGTCCTCGTGCTGCACGGCCTGTTAGCACATCGCTCCTGCCGTTTCTGGGTGAGTTAGGTAACCACCTCCCAAAATGCACTGCTCTGGCCTACTTATGCTAGCGCGTTACGTTTTCATACTGGCGGAGTAGGTGTATCTGCCAGGTCTCCATGGCAACCCCCGCCTCTAGTGACCTTATCTTTGTGGTTATGCAACCCTGCTTGGCTGGAGGAATGAGAGATGTTCCGTGTGGGTGGGGCGACTGGCCCAGGAGCTGTTACATGATATGATTTCAGGCAGATGCTGAGGGGAGCCAGCCTCTGCTGGCGGCAACCCGGGCCCCAGGGCTGCCTGTTGCATCAATAATAAAGTTGCCGTTTAAATTGCATCGCGGCACAGGTGGTAGACCCCCACCCCCCTGTCCGCGCTGTGAGCCACTTGTCCAGAAGAGGTGCTGAACTCAGCATCTCGGAAGCAGCCCAGCGGCTCTGAGGTCACCAAGAGGACTTCAGTCCCATGCCCACTGCAGGGGACACCAGTGCCTCCTTTGCTGAAAACATGCTGACTGGGACACAGCAGAGAAAGCCACGGGGGGGGGGCTGCCTTTTGTAAGTCACCTCTTGGATGCTCATTCGATACACCGGTGGAGGCTAGCCCACTTTGGAACTTTATGCAACGTCCGAATTCGCCCTCCTTACATAAGTGTTATGAAACCACCCCCGGGGTCAGGGACACATGGGGATCAAGATCGCTGGAGTCTTCCAAAGAAGGCAGGCCAGCAGTGTAAGAATGTAGGCCACTGGGGCGGGCAGTGTGGGAGCAGCAGGCTGACACGCCTTCAGCCTGACCTACATTAGCAGGCCGGCCCTATGTCACAGCACTGCGCCTTGTCCTCGTACCCATTTGCCCCCCCCTTAACTCCCCTGCGAAGCCGAGCCTCAGTTTGCCCTCAGCAACTGTTGGATAGCCAGAGAACGCAAAACGAAGTCTGATTTTTCCACCGTGAATTCGAGACTTGTCACAGGAGCAGTGCGGCTCAGTGGGTTAAGACACTGCCTGGGATTGGAAGGTCATCGGTTCAGATCCCAGGCTTGGCAGAGCGATGTCACTGTTGGGCTCTTGAGCAATGCCCTTCCCTTCGCTCCAGGGACCATCTAACCCTGCTTTCTCAAAAGTACATCACTCTGAATGAAAGCGTCTGCTAACTAGAAAATTTAATGGTTCTGGGAAAGCTTTAACCACTGAATTTTTCTGTTTGGTTTTGAGTATGACTCAGCCCAGTTCTGAGAAGTTAATGAAAAATCAGTCTGGAGCGACAGAACGAACACTTTATTTTAGTGTAATATGTACAGCATGTAACGCAGCCCTGGCTAGACGACAGAGAGAAGTAACATACATTCAGGTCGCTGTAAACAGAAGTACAGAGAGGCAACTTCACACAACAATGACAGTAAGAAATTAGACTCACTACTGTATAAATACAAACACCCAAAATCAAAATCTTTATTTTTTTTTTTCCTTTTTTTAGCATTTTTCAGTGGAAGAACGAAATTCAGCTGTCAAGGAGGTAGGTCAACGTAGATACTAGTGCAGGATAACCAGATGGATCCAGAAAAGTCAGAAGGTGATTTCACAGGTCAGCTCAGCAGACCGGCAGACGGCAGAGAAGCTTGTGCTCCAATAAAAGCCAGAGCTCTGACACTCCTGACTTTTCTGACTCCAGTAACAGAACCTACAGCAAATGTAACATCAGACCCAATTTAACAAAAGTTTAACTATTGCTTTTTTTTTTTGAAACTGAAATTAGGTTACATTTGGGCTCTCCATCGGTGAAAGGAGAACATCCACGATAAGTAGAACCAGAATAGATATGGTACTATTAGGGATTGAGTTTCATAATCTGTATGACATAAGTGCATTTTATATCGTTAAATTGAGTCTCATCTCTGAAAGCAAAAAAAAAAAATATCATTTTAAGACAAAAGTCATTCCCTATGAACTGTGGAGATGCTACTTTCTGCAGTTATTGCCTGGTGTGAACGTCATGGAAGAAATTCAGCTTAAGGCACAAGATATTCACAGAGCGAGAAATGGTGACCAGAACAGGGTGTTCCTGGTGGAAATCAAACTCCATTTAGCCACCAGAGAGGCATCAAACAGTCAAACTGTTAAGAGGGAAACCCCCTGTCTGTACCAAGGGTAGGGCAAGGTCAGTGTGTCACACTGCGGCACAGAAACAAAACCCCACAACCCCTTCGGAAGCTTCAGACCTGAGCCCATACATGCCCCTCCGAAAAAAGAAAACTCTTGGAGATGGGAGGGAGGGTGCGAGCTCTCTGGTTTTACTGGGAAAATCGGGAATGCCAGAAGTTCAGGGAGAGCAGAGGGTCAGTGAGCCGATTCACGGCTGATGGAACCCGCCCCACCGAGACCCGGTCCGTCCCTTTTTGGCTACTGTGCATGAACAAACCGACCTGGGCCCTGGGCCTCGGAGAGCAATGGCGTGGATCACACTGTAGGGAGATGGAGCCACGCAGGACAGCCATAGCGATGAGACCTTAGACATGCTGATATGTGGGATTAAAGTTCACTTCAAAATGGCCGCAAACTACGCCAGCATAATGCAGGGCCGTAATAACATATGCCGGAACATTCTGGAAGAAACAGGAGGGTTCCGGCAAAAAAAGCAGAGGCATACAATAAAGTGAGAGCAGAGGCCCTCATCTGCACGCGAGCATTAGGGTGCGGCTAATCTTTACTTTAGGCTGTCGCTGTTCTTCCGGCCTTTGAAGCCCTTGCCATCATTCCCTTATGAAAAGTTCATGTAGCTCGTGGGAAAGCACATTTTTAAACAGATCTCACTTCTGTTTGTGGGCGGCTGGGGCTTCAGGCCAGGGACACCACCGAAGGCCCGTGGAATCACGCCACCCGTCACATCAACCCAGCTCCTAAGCGCTTCAGTACTGTAGGCCTGAAAATGACTGCATGCCTTTCACATGCAACTGCGGACAGTTCAGTGGCAGCAAAAAGAGGGGGCGGGACATTTACATCATTTCCTACTTTTGCAGGAAGTGATGTGGGCAGCCACAGGGCCACAGACTATATGATGCATATTTAAGGGCTGCCACACAGCAATCAGACACAGAATTAGTCATTCAACAGATGAAAATGACAGACAAACAGATTTTAAAAAAATGTGTGTCCTTTTTAAAGCACGTAGGTTGGAAAAACACAGTCTATAGCGAGTAAAATCCATGTGGAGGCCTTCTCCCAAACAGCAATAGGCTGATACAGTATAGATGGTCGGCCAATGGTAGCTACACACAGAACGCTGTCCGATTTGGTCTGATGAGGAGGCAGGAAGTAGCCGTCCTGCCGGGTCATCGCGAGCGGTCTCGAGACATGAAGAGGAGGACCCTGCGGATGCCGGTCAGCCGCTCCTTCAGGGAGGTGAGGGCCAGGAAAGGCAGCTGGGCACGGCCCTCCAGCGGCAGAACGGCTAGCAGCCACCAGCACCAGGACGGTCCATTGGGACTCCCCTGGAAGAGCAGGTGTCAACGGTGAGACAGCCGTGTTCACCTCTCATCTCTCTACAGCACCTCCTACTGCCCGCAAGGTGCCTTACAGAACTGACGGAGGAGCCGGGTAAGTGCTACGTCACCACGGATGAGAGCACACGTGTGTGATGGGGCATTTTACCCACGCGCTCTTCAGGGACATTTTCACCCATCATGCACACACATCCGGCGGCAAAGTGTGGGAGACCCCCCACACTCCAGGCCTACCTGGAGATCCGAGTCCTTCTCGGGCATGGGTCCGAAGTGGCCCACGATTCTCTCCTTCTGCTCCGGCTTCAGGGAGTTGACCCAGACCAGGGCCTGGTCGTAGACGGCGTCGTGGAGCTTCCGCAGTTCGGCCTCAGCCTCTCCCTCCACCTGCCGGACAAAAACCTGTTACCAAGGCAACACGTGGCCGGCAAGCCTCGTCGTGAATATGCAAAGCTTTCACCCTGAGGCGCCACCGAACCCTGCCGGCACAGAGGTCGAGGCTAGTGTGGACCCCCCACCTTCCTGTCCTCGAGGTACTCGATGTCGGCCGTGTTGTAGCCATCTCGCTCCCGGTGCTGGACGACCTTGAACCTCCTCCGCCCGATCGTGTCCACCACGGACCGCCCATCGGCGAAGAAATCCACATTGCGGATCTCAAGGATGCAGCCGTAATCTGCAAATCTAGAAGGTGGGAGAGAAAGTTAAGAGTAGCAAATAATGAAACTTACTTATTCTTACATAACCTGTTCACTTAGCCGAGTTATTTGCAGCGATTAAAACCACATTTTTTTTTTTTAAACACACACTTGCACACTCACTTACCCCCTAACCCACAATTTATCGCCTTCTCGTGCGCTTAAACTGCCGTCAAACTTGCCGTCTGCCACAGGACACAGTCTACTCTGATGTCAGCTCTACACCGAACTTACGTTTGAACAGAGATAGCATCAAAGTGGGCGGGACCGCTCACCCTTTGAGGGAGTCGCTGAGGCACATGCCAAACTGCTTGGTCCCCGTCTCCATGCACCTGCGGATCATGAGCCGGTAGCAGGGCTCGAAGATGTGCAGGGGGCAGGGCACCGTGGGGAAGGCCATGGTACACACGAATATAGGCACATTCTTGTTCAAGCTGTAATGAGACAACAGGGCGCACCCGCCATTTGGCTTCATCCACCGCCTCCAGCCCGCGGCCCACAAAGGACACCCCTTCACTTAAACAACATCTCAGGAGTGCACTCATGAAAGCTTTCTTAGAGCACACAAGCACGGCAGTACTAAGCTGTCTGAAACAACTTCATATTGGCTACCTGGGCCCTTACTTATGATTGGCTAGTCGGGTTGGGCCCTTACTTATGATTGGCTAGTCGGGTTGGGCCCTTACTTGGACAGCTCAGCCATTTCCTCCTCATTGGCTCTCTGCCTGTCGATCAGCTCCTCCGGCAAGTATTTCGCAATGAGACCCTCCATCAGCACAGTCTTGCAGTACTGCCTCCGTGCCAAGTACTGTGGATGTCAGCAAAAACTATGAGTCAAGGGCTCGGACCCAGGTCCCCAGTCTGTAGCGGGTAGCTGTTAACGGAAGCCGTGCGGCGCTCACCTCAGACAGGTCTTCCTTACAGAGGGGACATTGGGAGTTGTGGTCCAGGCATCGCTCCAGGCATTTCAGGCAGAAGGTGTGACCACATGGAGTGGTGACAGGTTCATAGAAAAGTCTAGAATATGGGTGAGAGAGTAGAGTGCATCATGCTTCACCTACACCAAGAAATGAAGGGGGAATTAAGAACCTCCCAAAAATAATCACCCGCGAATAGAAATGCTGACTGACTGGGGGCTTTGGGAAATAAAAATCCCTGTGTCACTTATTTGTTGAACCCGGTGTTCCCTCTTTATGCCCTTGGGCTCAGAGGTAAGAAACAGGAACCCAGAGCAGCCTCCCGGGAGACCCAGGTTACAAGAGGACTCAGCATGCGTCATGATCTCTGAATACGCCTCTGAATCACTGGGTTTGGCACCCGGCTGGAATTTAAACACCGGAGTGCTTCCTTAACGAACACGGGCCACAGTGTGTTGACCAGGAAAGGCTATCTGGGCATGATGCAGGCCGTGTCACGTGACCAGAGACACACAGCCATGACTAGATGTCACTGCCACAGTGGGACTGAAACATACCTCATACACAAGGGGCACTCGAGGTCAGCAACATCAATGGCGCCAGCCACACCGGTAAGGTCAGGAGCCTGGGGGCCCACGTCCGCATCTTGCAGGGCCCCTACTGCAAACAGAGAGATAGGGTTATGTACCGAACCACTCACACCCCGGTGTGAGGATGCACTAAACAGAAGATTAGGGCATAAACACCCACATCCGGGGGGAATGTGGGATCGAATCCCATGGCTGGCAGATTAACCACATCACCACTTGGCCCTTAACCTCAAAAACAGATGCTAACTGACCCTGTACTCCGCTCTATCACTTGCCATGTTTCATATGTTAGGGCAGCGTTAGTCAATCTGATCTTTGGGGACTCACGTCTGGACTGTCTGGCAGGGAGAACGGAGGGAGCAAAAACAAGGACTGACTGTGGGTCCCCGAGGATCGGATTGGGAAACACTGCTTTAGGGTATGAAATACTGTGCTACTTTCAGAACTGTAAAGTCACCTGACTTCTGGCGTTTGCTGGGCCACTCACGCCGCCCCATGTCCTCCTCTTCCTCTGAGCCACGCTTGTGCTTCTGATGGAGTCTCTGGCTGGGGGCAGCATGATGCTGGCTGCCAGGCTGGACGGGGTCCCCACTTTCACCCCCATGACCCCCAGCACTGGGCGCCACCTCAGCAAGGCAGCCCTTCTTGCGGTTCTAAGAAGAAGTCCAAATAGGAGTCGTCAGTAAAAAAAAAAAATCAATCTTCCGACACCACTACTGTCGTTTATATCCAACAGCAGAGGTGCGAGTCCCCCCCCCTCCCAGCGTGGCAGGAGGAGGAGCCCGCGAACCCTGACCTTGCAGGAGTGCGGGAGGCCGCAGCAGGTGCAGGGACCGGAGGCCCGGAAGGCACCCCCCTTCATCCCAGCCCTGGGTGCCAGCAGGCTGCTGCAGTTGGGAATCCCCTCCTGGACCCGGTCAGGCAGCGGGGCCAACAACTCACTCAGCAACTGAATGGAACAGAGGCGCTGTTTCAGCCTGGAGGAATACAAGCTGGGAAGCCCAATTCTACAGGCTGGAGCCCCACCCACCCCAAGAAATACCCCCTGATGTGGGGCTGACACTCACCTTCAGCGCGCCGGACCTGGCCAGCTTGCTATCCGGCTCCAAAGCGATGCAGAAAAGGTATTCACTAAGTGCCTCTTCAGGCTGCCTCAGGCTGCTCAGAGCCTGTGCCTTCCTGAGATGCCCCTAGGGAGCGCAAAGGAGTACATAAATGTTGCAGCCTTGAAACCATTTCTGGGAAATGTTCATACAGCAACCTCCATTACAAAACACCAAGTATGCACTATAGTGCTCATTGACAACTGAGAGGGACCCCCCCCAACACTATTCCATAAGGTCTTCAATCTCCGCGGGATAGTCACCTTGGCCCAGCCAGGTTGCAGTCTGCAGGCTGCCTCTGCATCGCGCAGTGCGGCTTGCAAGTTCCTCAGACTGGAGTTTATCAGTGAGCGGTTACTGAACAGCACGTGGTCCCCCGGAGCTGGAAAACACGTTACACAACCGAGTATGTCAGGCGTTACACAACATGGGCTGTTTACACACACACAGTGGTTACACACCCACACCTCCACCTGCTTCACCATCTGAGGCATTCTGACTGGGTCTTTATTTCGGTCGGCTCATTTCAACACACGCAAAACGGTACAACGATCGAATCGATCGTCGATCGAATTTATGTGCGTGAATTAATACTGCTGATTAAGCCGTCAAAGCAAGCACCGCAGTTCTGCCGGTACACGTGGGGACAAACGGGCTGTATATGGATATGATGATAATGAAAGCGCAGTCTTATATACAGACATCCTAACTCGAGTTTACAGGAAACGTTGCTGCACTGAATCCGGGACACGTGCCGGCGATTACCAACAATCACAATGACGATGATAATAATAAATTAATCTTAATAATAATCTAACGGCAGTACTACCAGGAGCACACCGAAGCTGGTCCTGCTGAACTTCCCCGTCTCTGACCCACATACCTCACTTTCATTACCCCTTACACAATTATACGGATATAGCGGGTTACACAACGACTGCCATCGCCCAGCTACATCCCGACACCCTTCGGCGTGCCCGGCCCGAATAGCACCGGCCCCATTGCGTCACTTTACACGCATTACCAGCCCCGAAGCGAACCGGTAGCCCTACAGTGTCACTTCACAGGATGACAGGCACTGGGCAAATCGTGATCCCCGCGGTGACATCGCTCCGGGCAGCCCACTATTACCTAATCGTATCGCCTGATCGTACTTCTCCAAGGCGGCCTCCAGCCGCCTCTCAGCGTACAGCGCATCGCCTTCGTGCCGTAGGCGCACTGCCAGCTGCCGGCTCGGGAAGCACTTGGCTAGCAGGCTGCTGAGCACCACGTTGACCCGGTAGCCGCGCGCGTCGGACAGGCGGGAGGCGTCACCGCATTCCCCGCAGCGCGCTAGCCGCCGCTCCTTGTGCAGGCAGCGCTTGCAGAATGAGTGTCCGCAGAGCAGCGTGACCGGCTCGGACAGGATGCCCAGGCACAGGGGGCAGGCGAAGCATCCCGCCGCCTTCCGCCTCGTACGTCCCCAGGCACTCTCCGTCCTCCGGATGCCGCCTAAGCAGTCGAGCAGTGTCTCCAGCTGCGCCGGCCGCAACCTTTCCAGCCTGGCGGCTCGCCTGTAGAGCTGAAACGCCTCGGCCAGGCGACCCCCAAGCGCCAACGCGTCCGCCCGCCTCAGCGCCACCTCCCGCTGGCTGTCCGGCTCGCCGGAGAGCCGCAGCTGGCCGCCGTACATCTCTGCGGCCAGCTCAAAGTTCCCGGAGCTGAAGGCTTCGGCCGCAAGCTCCAGCATGACCGTGCTCTCGGTGCCCATGTCCGATAAGCGGTTCCTCAAGGGTGCCGGCTGGAGAGCGGTTCGCTGCCCCGCGTCGCCTTCATCCCCCTCCGCTCCGCTCCACTCCTCTCTCCTCCGGCCGTCTTCGAGGCGCAGCCATAGCTCAGCGATGCCGAGCCAGAGTTACATAAAGAGCATCACGTGAGCGCTATGACTGCGCTCATTGGACAGCTTTCGATAAGGGTTACATAAAGTGCGTCACGTGACCAGCAGCAGCTGTGTTCATTGGATGGCTCCAGGAAAAGTGTTACAAAACAAAACGCGTTTGAAACATCGGCTAGCGCCGGCTGGCCCGAGGCGGCCGCGCCAGACAGCCTATATTTCACAGCATCCTTTAATATCTGCCAGGCAGGGTACGGGCTGTTCTTACACAAATCCCCAGAAAGTACACACACGTGTAGCTTAAACACAAACGCAATAGACGCGTGATTACGCTACCGATGCATCACCCGGAGTTTACATCATTTACTTACACCGATACCCAGTCGTGTGTTCGGGTCTGCATCGGTACCGCTATGATTTTTAGTGCAAAACGTTGCGCTGCTTGATTCAATTGTCCCAAGCCGTGCCACATGTAGGTCACCTTGTGTGTCTGTCATGGTCCCAATCCCGCTTTCAGACAGGATTCCGGTCCTTCCTGTAACTTGGGGAAAGTGGGCCAGTGCGGCCAGCCTGTCTGGACCTGATAAGGTTTATTGTGGACTTAGTACCGGGTCATGCGTCAACTAGCTAATTACGTACAGTCCGTTAAGCAAGAGCGGAATCCTCGGTAATGCATTCCAGCAATAAGACAAAGACATACAGAAACGAGTGAAGTGTATTTAGTTAAAATGTTTTCAAAAATTACAGTATAAAAGGTGTAAAATTATCACGATTACAGTAGAGGGCTACAGGTTTTTTTTTTTTTTTTTTTTTAAGAGATTTTACTGAACATTACATCACTTAATTACAAATTAATTACAAACCACTTAAATTACTAATGCTGCCAGACTGAATATCATAATTTAATCAACGGAGCTGTATGGCACCAGTGAACTGGATATTATAAAATAACAGCACAGTACCCCCAGTGACCTGTACGAAAGGAAACGATGTAATATCGCACAGATTCCTGTAGCAGTAACACCAGTAGGCTGGGGGGGGGGGATGCTTTAAAGCAAAATTTCTGCTGATGACTACAGATGTCTGTACCTCACAGACCACCCCTCTATATGAAGCTTATGAATTTTTACATATGTTGATAATTAAAACTGAATTCAATTCAAGCAAGTAACCATCTTCTAGCCTCACGGATCCCAGCTGTGAATCAGCGAGTCACACTCAACGTGTGCTCTATGTTTAGTTAGAAGCGGCAGTATGATCCTTGCGCCCAGTTCAACTTCATTTCTGCCAAGAACTAC
Organism: Mormyrus lacerda; assembly: GCA_015163995.2. Taxonomy (NCBI): domain Eukaryota; kingdom Metazoa; phylum Chordata; class Actinopteri; order Osteoglossiformes; family Mormyridae; genus Mormyrus; species Mormyrus lacerda. Next base: position 20,846,351 of record JAABNX020000002.1, on the reverse strand, counting down.
CTAAATGTGCCAGGGGTAATATGGTGATTTATTAGTTGGGGGGGGGGGGGGCACGGTCCCCCAGCCAGACAGAGTCAAACGTCACTGGGAGGTTTAGTCCTGGATCTTCAGAACACTCCTCTTCTCCAGGTCGTTCATTTCCTTCAGAATGAGGGCAACATTGTAGCGCAGGTCTTGGAACTTGGAAACGGGCACCTGGGAGGAGGGGAAAACAGTCTGATTTGGAAAAGACAGGACCTCACCATCCTGGCCACAGGGACCCACCGGCATTTCTGATTAATCTCAAAAAGGGTTTCATGAGTCAAAACACAAAATCACACGCGCAGGAGGTAGAACCTAAGTGTATAGAGTATAGGGGGTCAGGGCTGGAGCAGCAGGACAACAGCAGTGCAATACAGGACAAGACAGCGCAAGACAAGGCAGTGCAATGAGAATGAGCAACAGTAAGTAATAAATGTTCAATGGGGAGAAGGAAACAGAGATTAACAGATAGTAAAACACGTAATGAATAATAAAGACAAAAAGGTTAGAGCATCATCGAAATAAAAGACAGGTTTGGTGACTCAAAGGTGTCGAGTTCTCGGAGGAGTCAGGGTCTGTCTGTACTTACCCTGAACCTCTTTACCAGAAAACATCGAGCTCTATAAATAGGTGATGTGTCAGTGAAGAAATGCATAACAGCCTATTCCCTGGATTTTTTTTTTTTTTATTTGCTGAACGTTCAAAAGCAAGTGCAAAAAAGTGGGAAGACATGGTGTGTAGCTCAGCAAGTTAGGGTGCCATGCCTTTGATCAGTAGGTTGCTGGTTCAAATCCCACGGTTTGTAGAGTGATGTCACTGCAAGGGCCCACAGTAAGGCCCTTAACCCCCAATCACTCTGGGGACCGGCTGACCCTAATTTCTTAAATGCATTTGGGTTTGAATAAAGCCAAGTACATGGTTACATAGTATTAAATACTATGTAAGGTATGGTGGTGAACACAGCTACAATGTATCATACTGATGTAGGCCAATAAAAGCTGTGGGACCAGTTTCATTTGGGAATGACCCAGTATGTGGCAGACCTCTAGCTACATGCCCCTGGAATGCCTGGTAAACTGGGCCACAATTTCTGGGGGCCACCCAGAAATCAATGACACAGATTCTATGTGAATACAGGGTGGAAGGATGAGATTTAGCTGAATCTCACATACAACAGTCATTTTATTAACGTCACAAGAGCATCTTTAGTCCAGTGAATCAGTTCTAATAAAAAAATCTGTCACCGTGATTTTCCATTTTTAGTTATGACAGCTGAAGGTTTTGACATGCACCCTTGTATTTTCCAACGCAACCCTGCAGGTTAGAAACAGCATATTTGTGTGTATGTACAGCTCCTGACTGGTCTAAAAGGAAGAAGGCAGCTTAACGTAGCATGATGGAAAAGTCAAACAAAGGAAAAACACTGAGGAAAAACACAGTGTCCCTCAAAACCCTTCTTAAAGGGGACACTCCTATCTGCTGGGGCCTTCAGCAGTTTGCAGATGTCGGTCTTGCCTCCCCTGAAAATCACGCACCCCAACTTTAGCTGTCTAAAGTGTTCTGTGCTCAGCTTGGTATACAGCAGGTGGTGTGAGGCTCAACGGGTTAGGGTGCCATGCCTGTGATTGGAAGGTCTTGGGTTCAAATCCCAGGGTCGGCAGAGTGATGTCACAAGGCCCTTAACAACCAATTGCTCTAGGGATTGTCTAACCCTGATTTATCAACCGTATGTCATTTTTTGCACATCTGCTATTTAGATACAATTTAGATGTTAAAATGTAAATTTAAAAATGCCAAATCGAGATAGAGAGATTGTACCACATTTCATTTCACAATGATGCCCCAGTTTTGGCTTGTATTATAAACACAGTTACTCCTGTCCAGCACCTCTTTATTCGTTTCTCGGTTCTATCTACTTCAAAAAAAGAAGCGTTTTTTTTTTGTTTGTTTTAAGTTCAACAAATGCATGATATTTCCAAAGTCAATATATAATCATGTTAAATAATGTTAGTCTAAATACTGGATGATATTTTCCTTATTCAAGTAGCCCTACTCCTTGATGTAATGGGGAGTCTGGGGATTAGAACTCAACGAAGCATGGTTGCATCTTTACCTCAAACTGCTGGATCTTTCCATCTGAGAGCTTCATCCTCATCAAGACGGACGGCTGGAGTGCACGAACTAAGGAGCTTTTTGGATGGGACAGGAGATTGGCGGGGGGCAGGGGGTAAAGGACCTGTCAGTCAGGATGCAGTGCAACTCACTATCAACAAGCAGGTACAGCCATGATCACAGATTTCAGAGCAGATACAGGCAGCCGCTTGCCCCTTCCGGTCTCACTGCAATGAATTTCTGTTGATCCAGCACTGGAAGGACATTCTGGAGAATCATCATGAACACCAGCTGTGTCCAGATACGGTCTGTGTGGAACGCTCCTCCACGGAGATCCACGGTGCCTCAGGATTCTTGGGTTGCTTTGTTAGCAACTAATTTACACCTGGAGTACCTAGTAAATTAATAATAGAGCCAAAAACAGCCTGGATTCCCAGCACAGCGCGGGGAAGGATGACAGGAATACCTCGTCGAAATGGCCACATCCACCCTCCACTGGAAGTCCTCGATGCTGGGCAGCCGCGGTTGTTGGTTTGTGTATGCAGCTTCCAGAGCCGAGCGTCTGGAGGAACAAACACAGCTGCTGGGTGCATTACTGACAAGGACCAGGGATAGTAGACAGTTACAGGAGATTGGGGTGGGGGGTCTGTCAAGATGGTCCGGAAAGACAGACCTCTGGCAAATCATAAAAAACGCAGCACGTGAATCACAGTCAATACAAAGGCATCCCTGGGAGCCACAGGGTGAGAGGGTTAAATAGTGGCCTTATGAGCCCTAGGGGTTGGATTCAGGCAAACCTGAGACACGTCTAGCAAAGACCAAAATCTGCATTACAGGATCGACATCAGGCGTGGGGCTGCGAGCTGACGCCTAGGCCCCCGGCAAACACCAGGGCCCCACCCTGCCTCCAGAAAAATCGGCAACAGACAAGTGTCCATCCTGTTGTCAGCCTAGGGCCCCCAAGTAAATGAATTCACCCCGGAACGAGTCCAATAAAAACAAGCCTCAGATAATTAATTCTCCTTCCATGTCCAGAGTCGTGGCAAAGTTGACCACTAGCCTGTTTTCACTGGTTTGTTAAAACTATTAGCTCCTCATAGACATTTCACCCATACTTCTGTAAGAAACTGACATCCATTCTAAGGTGGGTGCTTACATAGACTATTTACCAACAAGTTTTACCCATATGTACACAGTGTCACAAAGAATATTTAACAACTGTCAAACATAACTATTTGTTTACTATGAAATTTGGCATTTACAAATGCTATTTCCATACAAACCTGTTTCCGAAGACAACGCTAGCGAAATCTATAATGAACTCCTCCGATATCCTGAAAGCAGAGAGCAGCGAAACATCAAGCCCAGCCCGAGGTCAGAGACGGCAATCTTTATTCCTTTTGACTCTATCATCTTCATGCTCTTTTAGCTCCATCTTTGGATATTTACATCTCCATTCATTAAAATCAACATGAGATGGTCGCACTTCAGCCGCAAGTGTCAAAATCTATACTTTGACAGTTTATGTGCAAGTAATCATAGATTTAAGATGAATAACCCCACAGCTTCACTGTGCTTATTGCAATTAGAAAAGGTAATTAAAATAAAAAGAAAATATTATTACCTAAGTTCCCGAAGATCGTCTTTGAAGACCTGAAATACAGAGATTTTCCAAAATAAACGTCTACAGAAGAACAAGCTCACCTAGCAAACCTCAGGACACCTGCAGATACTTCAGCCACCAGGCAGCATTGGAGAGGCAGTAGTGGGGTACCTCGGCCACCTACCTCCTGCTTCAGTGAAGAGGTGGGCAGTCTCAGCGCCTCTTTCAGCAGGCTATACATTCCTGCCACTATGAGGCTCAGGCGGTCCTCGGGAACGTCACCGTTTTCCGCTATGGACCTCATCAGGTCCCTGCAGTCCTTCCCCTCCACGGCGCTCACTACCGCTGAGGAGAATAAGGAGCGATCACATGAAGATCTTTCATGAGAGAGAGCGGCTGCCTGCACAGGGTCACCGCAGTCCGTGCCACCTGCTGGCAGTGTCAGTACCCATCCGATGCATTTGTGTTGTGTTGCACTGTATTTCAGACGTCCTCTTTTTTGCAATGTAAACCAATTACCGATAAATAGTTTTAGGGTAGGAAATGTGCTCTGTATGGACTGCTTCTATAAAGTTAGCAGCAAGTGATTTTTTTTATCCTGGCAAATATCGTGATACAAATATTAATGTGTGCACAATGGGTTGCAACATGCAAGCAATACAACTTTCGCTTTCGTGCATGAAGGGAGGCACACAGACGCTACCAGTGTTACCCTTTTTAAAGCCTTTATAAAACACGTACCTTCATAAAAGACCCGCGTGTGAGCAAATAAGATGCAAATATCGGCGATCAAAAGAAAAGGTGAAATGCGACAGACGGAAGCGCTCGTACAGCATTCAAAGACTGCAGGTGATCTACACGGCCATCACTCACCTTTCAGTATTTTCCTGAACAGCTCTTTATCCAGGTCTCTAATGTGCTTCGCCATCGCCTCGATCTCAAAAGGAATCCGGCCCCCAAGGAAGCCGCTGCCCTCCGCCATAACGCCCCCCTTGGCGCTCCCGGGCACGGACATGTCCGTGGTGCAAATCGCTCCTCGTCTTTAAAAACTCGGCCGAACCCCAAAGAGCAAAGGGATCCAAAAACGGATGATCCGACAGATTCCGCGGCTCGGATGCAGGAACAGACGAGTTAGGGTCCTGATCGGATCTTCAGAAGGCTCATACTAGCTGATCACACCAAAGGAAGGTAAATGTATCACTTTCTACGTTATGTATCTGATACTGTATCCAGACTCCCCAGGACTGACGGCGCGGCTCCACGCTTCCGCCTTCTCACGTGACTCAGACGCTAGGCTGCCGCAGCTGAGGCGACCTCTGTAGGAGACTGTGTGAACTAGCGCTGCTTTCGGCAAGGAGGCTGGATGAAAGCATGAAAGGTATCACGAAATGCTTCTGAAATGCAACTATTTTTAAAGGTTCGACCAAAAACATCACCTTAATGTTTCCACATAAGCATAAGATTGAAAAACAAAGTTTTTTTATCGCAATCAACGGAGTGAACCCGATTTGCAAATGAGGATCTGCTCAACAGGTCAGGGGTCTCTCAACAGCCGTATATCAAAAACCGAATTTGCGTAATTTTTTCTTATAAAAATAACACATTTAAATTTAACCTGCGTATTTTTAACCATAGTAGCCTTCTGTTCTTTTAATATTCACAGAGTCGTGTAAACCCAACAACATACATCTATCACCCATAACATTAAAACTACTTGCCTAATATTGTGTAGAACCCTCTCGTGTCACTAAAACTTCTCTGACCTGCAGAGGTATGGACTCAACAAGACCTCTGAAGGTGTCCTGTGGTATCTGGCAGCAAGACATTAGCAGCAGATCCTTTAACTCCTGTAAACTGAGAAGTGGGCTTTCCATGGATTAGATGTGTGTGGAAGGGCGTATTATCCTGCTGAATGAGGCCATTGCCATGAGGGGGAGTTTAGGAAGGTGGTACACGTCAAATTAATATCCACATGAATGCCAGGAACATTGCCCAGAGCATCACCCTGCCCCCACCAACTTGTTTTCTTCCCATAGTGCTTCTCTTCTCCAGGTAAATGACACACACACACAGCCAGCTGTCCAAATGATGTAACAGAAGATGTGACTCATCAGACCAGGCGACCTTCTTCCGTTGCTCCATGGTCCGGTTCTGATGCTCACGTGCCCATTGTAAGCATGTTTAATGGTGGACAGGGGTATGCTGCAGTAGGTCTCCTGTGGGATCGAACCACATCGGCCTTCGCATCCGATGCCTTAAGTGCCCAAGACCCCATCGCTGGTTCACTGGTTCGCCCTCGATTCTGCAGATGCTCTGACCCAGTCGTCTAGCCATCACAATTTGCCCTTCGTCCACTTCCTCTGATTCTTACGCTCGCCTATTTTGCTGCTTCCAATGCATGAAGAACTAACTGTTCGCTTTCCTATTATATAATGGAACCTTTGTCAGGTGACTGATTGTAATGAGATTATCAGTGTTATTCACTTCGGCTATCAGTGGTTTTAATGTTGTGACTGATTGGTGTACACCGCTAGTCTCATTAGTAACTCATTTTGAATTAAACCAAGTTACAGTTAGCTGAGTTGCAAGCATATGCATTGATTCTGGAAAATTCATTAGCTAAATACACCACACATCTTGTCTAAGCTAGTATCGGTTAAGCACTATTCAGGTAACCAGCTCATGTTAAAACTCAAGAGAAGAAACATCTCTTCTTAAATTTCAGATGCATGTAGAAAGAAAGTAAAGCCAAAAAACTGTGTTGCCTTATCTTGATTTAAAAAAACAATGTTAAAGAACCAAGTCATTTAGAATTAGGGGTCAAAACCAGCTCATGGGAGTTTTCCTTACACAAAAATGTCCTATGGGCAGAAGGAAAAAAATATTGGTTCAGAGAGAAAACCAATTAGATTGTAGAGGAGGTAGGTCCAAACAATTAGAAAAGGCGGGACCAAGACATCTGATTGGTTGGTCCAGTCTCCTCTAATTGCTTGGACCTACCTCCCCTACAATCTGATTGGTTATCTCAACCAATCATTTTTTCCTTCTGCCCGCAACATTTTTCTGTAAGTAAAACACCCACAACCTCAATACAATGCCTGATTCAGACAGTTATTTTGATCAAAATGCAAGATTTACCACAGATATGGTGCCTAAAACGTAGCCTACATAGATTATTTATCTATCAAAATAATTTGCCATGGACACAGACAAACCTGGCCACAGACACCTGTCTGCAAAGACAGGATGATGATCCCCATTCATCTGTGAAAATTCTTTCACGTTTTTTCAAAAAGCTTCTATGATGTAATGAATAACGAATGTATGGATGGGATGCTGAAGAAATAAAATGCTTAGAATGAACCAGGGAACTTGCTAGAAAAAGATGAGAAAGGGAGTAGAAAAAACAAGCAGGGAAAGAGATTAAGGAAATGAAAAAGAAAATAAGGAGGAAAGATAAAAGACAAGGTGAGGCGTGAAACGGAAACGCCTCAACAAATGAATTATAGTCAGGTGAAAAATTCTGGTTTGGTAGAGCAGTGTCTAAAGACCTCAATAAACGTCAAAATATGAAGAGTCAAATGGACAGGAAAAATGTAAACTGCCACGGGAAGGTAAGTTCAGTAGGTTCAGCTGCAAATTTAAGCAGCCCCAAAAATAACTCCACCCCAGTCTGACCTTTTAGCCACTGTAAAGTTTTATAAAAATCAAACAGGGTACTGCTGCATGCACATTAATGATATCATGGGAGCATAATTTCAAGCAGTATTGTTTCTGCAATCCCTGCAGCCCTGAGCAGAATAGGTGGCTGGAAGTTGAATGAATTGGATATTTTTGTAATTACCTAGCACTCTATTTGGGTGTACCAATATAAATTTAATTACTATTATAAGTGTATAGTTCTTGATTATTATGTTATTCCCAAATTTTCTATCAAAACTCTAATGGGTGATACTGTCTGCATGCATAGTGATGTTTTTACCTTCCACCTTGTCACTATTGCTATGCTACTCAGTCTTCATGGTGACATAGTTCCTGAACTCGCCTGGAATCTGCAGGGTTTGGGATGCCTGACTCGGAATGACTGCTTTTTTATTTCTTATGTTTTTTTGCCGTGTATTTTAGTTACCTTTTTTCAAAAGCTAAATACAGAATAAATGCTTTTCACTGAACCAAAGGGGTGGACCGTACTTCATTTCCTGGGCCAAGACAGATAAAGGCACAATTTGAAAAGTAAACCTTTAATCTCATTTAGGTTCCACTTTTAAAAGTTAAAGTGAGTGCAGTATTCACAAAGCATTTTTTGTATGAAACTGGCTTCCTCATAGGACAAATGACTGTTCTCCAGGTATAGTGTTCTTTTCAATCAAAGCCAGTTATTCCTTGTTTTTCTGTATTGCTGGTTTCACTAAACATTCCATCTATCTGTCCTGCTCCAACCGTAGAGTCTGATTTAGCTCATACTAATTAACATTAATTAATGTTTCCCAAGGCACTCCGGCATCTGGATATCCTGCTTGCACTTACAGACGATTTGCTGTTCATCTGGAGGGATTCCGTTACCGTGTGCAGACCAACACCTCCAGGGTAAATATGTATAGATGCACCCAGTGTAACAAACACAGATCATTCTGGACACCTGGTCCAGAGCCGCGTCTACAGCTTTACTGCGTACTTCATTCCGATGCAGGGGTCCATCCAGGGCTGTTGAAGGCACTGCCTGTTACTGGGTGACGTGTTGTGTAGATGGTGGGTGGGGTGGGGGGGAGGTTGGGTCACACTTCTCAGCCTCCTTAGGAGCAGCTGTTCCATAGGGAGTCTCATTGCATTCAGAGGGACATTGTGGAGTTCGGTCTGATCTTGGAACAGTGGACCAGCTCTTCACTCTCTCACAGCTGTGCCAGCACCGTGTACTTGTGCTTTGTGGACATGAAGAAGGAGTACGACGGTATGACCCAGGACATACACTGATGTGTGTGGTGGTGGGGGGCTCCTCCCCTGCTCCCCCCATAAAAACTGCCCTCTCCTATCGCACCTGTGACATATCCACTTAATGTGTAGCAAAGCCCTCACTGCAAATAAAAAATGACTTTGTGGTTTCAGATTAGAAAGACGGATAAAACAGCTCTGAAAATAGGGTCCTTATCTCCCACAGCTGTAAGATTTACTGTGTCCCATCATACAATACATCAGCCTACGCCTCGGGTACGGCTACATTTAAGTATATATTGATGTGTTTTAGTCTCAGTGTTGAAATACTGAGACACAAAACAGTGTAATTCTTAATGAGGCTTTGTCGCCACCTTGTGGCAACAGTTTAGAATGTCCTTAATTTTCCACAGAGGAAACCCAGATGAAATCGCGAGTAGTTGGAAAAATATTTCAACGAAATTTAATCCTCACTTTATTTTCATGCTAGACTCCTGCTCTCTGCGTACATCTGCGTTAGACTCTCGTCATCTTAAAGCTTGTTACTGTGTGGCAGTGTTATTATAGTTTCGATTTATCAATTTAGTTTTTATTTTCATATTAAATTTTAATTTGAAACTCTGTTCCATTTTCCTTAGTTTCTTATGGTTTTAATTTTATACCTATATTTTGTATGTTTTACTTTCAGTTAAAGTTTTAACATTTTATATGTAGAGATTATATCTAGAGAATGAAGGTTGTAGAGCTACACTGAACAAAAATATAAACGCAACACTCTTGTTTTTGTTCCCATTTTTCATGAGCTGAACTCAAACATCGGAAAATTTTTCTACATACACAAAATACCCATTTCTCTCAAATATT
>JAABNX020000002.1:20808807-20836722 GCA_015163995.2 Mormyrus lacerda | reverse complement strand
ACATGCCTTTGTATACAGTAGGTTAGACTACTGTAATGCTCTGTTATCTGGGAGCACACACTGCACACTAAATACCTGGCAGCGTATTCAAAATGAAGCAGCTCGAATTGTCATCAGGAGCAGGAAGTTTGAACACATAACCCCTGTTCTTAGTTCCCTGCATTGGCTTCCCGTTGGGTGTAGAGCTGACTTCAAAGTTCTCCTACTTACATATAAGGCATTTGAAGGTCTAGCACCTGCCTACCTGACAGAATTACTTCAAGTTTACAAGCCGAGTCGTCCACTCGAGAATGCAGGTTTCCTTGACGTTCCACAAATAAAACAGTGAGAGTGGGCAGTAAAGCATTCTGCTACAGGGCTCATATACTGTGCAATGGTTTACCAGCCTATGTTCAGGATGTCGATTCGGTCTCAATCTTTAAATCTAGACTGAAGACCCATTACTTCAGTTTAGCTTACCCACAACCTAACACAACATGACTATGGCTGTTAGTGCTGCTATACATATCAGTTTTACCTACTATTCTTGTCCGTTTAAGTGTCTACGCATGTTCTGATCACCCATGCTCTCTGCCTTCTCACATGTCTGAGTGGTGCCCGAGGTGGGCACCATCTAAGCTGGAGTTCCATGGAGGGGTAATATCACAAATGGGCCATACAAACTGCATTATCGTGGGTGCAGCCTTCAGTGCCATCCGATACAGTAATGCTTTCAGTAATCTTAGTTTGCTCAGGAGGGAGTGGGCAGCCAGTTGACCTTGGACCCCCAAAGGTTTTTTTCTCCCTACTTGGGAGAGAGTATAATGATTCCGCTTTTGTCAAATTGACAGGTCAGGTCAAAGGTCATGAGGATCAAAGGGTTAGGGGTCACAGAGGTCACTAGGGGGCGGGGTCAGGTGTAGTGGCTAGCTGTTAATTATTTCCAGATGTTGCAGGGGGTATGAAATTTGTTGTGGGTGATTTTTTATTATTAACTGCAATTATGTGAGAAGGATGAAAATGGCGTTTAGTGCAAAGACTGATTGCCTGTCTCCCTGCCTTCAGCCACCCTTTCCTTCTCCGAATCTGCAGTGTTTTATTGGAAGCCTCATTCCTTGCTGGTTATTTTCTAACGGCTCGACCTGCAATAAAACCACTTAACTTAGACCTCAACTCGGTCTGTGTCAGCGTCCATCCTGTGCATCCATCACATATTAACAAAGACGGGATCCATAGCTATCTTAGCTTGCCGATCTATGAAGTTCACCAAATTTGCAAACCTTGCTCTCCCACCTCCTCACTCTTTGAGCTCAAAAGCTTCAGCACACCAACATCATTTCATTTGGTAAGGCAGTTTGGATATCACTGTCCGTAGATTTGTAGGATTATCCATCTCTTCTACAAATTTCATATTCTCCATGGAGTTGTAGCATCCAAAAAAACATTGCATAGGCGTTGCATTAATGTTTTCCCATCATCTGACTTTACTTGGGGACATTTGACACTTTGTTAATGTATGCACTGGAGATCCGTACCTCTTCTCCATAATGCTTATGAAGTAGCTGCTTTACTTCATGATAGCTCTTGCGAGGTGTCATATAGGCACAGCTGCGAACAAGCTCTTGAGGTTCACCAGCTGTAAATTGTTCCAAGAAGTACAACTTATCTTAATCATTGTCGGCCTTCTTGCCAATCACACCGGTTGTGGTAGTTATGGTTGTGATATTTGAGAGTGCTGTGCTTGTGGTTGTATGTGAGGATTCACATTCACTTGTTGTGGTAGCGTCATGCAAATTCTATGCTTCTTCATGTTCCCACTTGGTAACTTACGCACTGAGGCATAACTACTCAAACCATCTTCAGATCTTTCATATTCTTTAAGCACTTTTAATTTTGTGCTAAAATTTGGCTAATGCTAATTCAACTCCAATTTTTCCTTTTCAGCTTTTCTAGCTGCTTCGAACTCAAGCTCTTGCTTAATTCTGGCAGATTCAATCTGAAGTTGTTATTTTTTCTTCAGCGCTGCAGCACATTCCAGCAAGGCTGCATGTTCCACTTCCTGTCTAGCACCTGTAGAAGAAACTCGTGATGTGACTGATGCACAACCCACTTGAGATGCACGGGGGACATCTACTGCATCACATTTTTCTTGCTGCACAGTTTCCTTTTGCACTGAGAACTGATTTTCTCCTTCAGACAAAAGGTTGCTAACTTTTTGACTGAATCTATTAAACTTATTTAGAGACTGTGCAAAATCATCTTCCATCGTATCTTTTACATTTTGGACATTTTGAACATCACTCATCACTGTCTCTATTTCAGTCATTTTGCTTGACAGAGTTCCTAATGTTCATCTCCTCTAATGCCCTCTCCGCTACCTTGCGTGACCTGCCCTTCTACACTGCATCCCCATCACATCTCTGTTCATCTTCATCAGCCATCTTACAAATTGCAGTTAATGCATCAGCTGCATGCAAAAGTTTAAAGCACTTTCTTTATAGAAAAATGAACTTTCTTAATAAACCAAATGCAAATAACCTTTCAAAAATTGGCAAAACTCCACATTGACTGAATGAAATCTTGCTATCAAAATACGTTTTTGCAGGGAGAGATTCGGCTTGCTATTTCAAACGCGCAGTTTAACTTTCGTTTTCATCCGAACTCTCTAATTAACTTCACACATCTGCATCGTCTTTTTTTCATAATGTTCAGAGAAAAGGAGTTTTTGATACCTTTTCCTGGAGAGCACTCAATAAATTACCTGTTTCACCATTAGCTTCTTTCAGAGAACATTTGCCCTTGCTACCGCGAGTCGCAAAGATGGCGTTCTGATGATTTGCCCTACTTTGTCGAAGTATCCTACCGTAGCTTATTTGACAGATACATCTATCGATTGGTGCTACCCTATCGAAGCATTCTACCTTTATAATGCACAGGGGTAGATCATCTTGATTGATTATACCCAGGAGTAGATCATCTCCATAGGGTAAATAACACTATCTAAACATCCTACCTTTATTATACATAGAGATCGATCATCTTGATGGGGTAAATAACACTATCTAAACATCCTACCCTAATAATGCATATGGGGACATCAGTAGCACATTTCCAAGGACTGAAATATACTGCGAAGCTGACACATTATATATAGTATTACTAAATAACTAAAACTATATTACATACAGCATTATAAAGTATGTGCAATATTTTCTAGCAAACATAATAGGTGAGACTTTTAAAGTCCATAAAGCACCTTATGTGAGGGCATTTCAAATAAAACAACAGCACATCATAGGAAGAATAAAAAGGCTTTAAGTTACATACATTATGAACAATAAATAAAACATTCCAACAAAGATCAAAGACATTTTTACAAACATATGCTATTTCAAATTTTCCATTGTATTTGGCACATTCATACCAGTGACTGCACATATCACACTACACCTGAATAATAAAACCTAACTATTAGTCTGAACATGGAAACTGTCATGACCTGCTTGTCCGATCCTCCCGTGTGCCACGCCCTCCTTGTTACCTCATGATAATTCCTGATTGTAATCACCCCTGTTGCCTGTTGTCTTCGGTTTGTCTTATGTATTTAGTCCGCGTCTGAGTCCGTTTTCCCAAGATCAGTCATTGATGTTTGTTGCTGTCTGCTCTGTGCATCCCTTGATTTCCCCTAATTCCTCACCTGCCTGCCTCGTACTTCCTCTCATCCTGCCTGCCTCGTACTTCCCCTCATCCTGCCTGCCCGTCTACTGCAGATCATAACAGAATCGGTAATAATAGTGACTGTTTAGTCCAATGCAGCCAAGCAGGTGTAGAAGCAGTTAATATGTTATTAATTATTGTAATATTACTAGACCCCAAGAACAAAACTATGAAGAGTGAAAATTAGCATAGTAGGATATTAAATTAGTGTCGATGGTACATGTTGAGAAATTCTTACCATTTCAATTATGCTTTTGTTGGGATCATCTTCCAGCATGGAACAAACCAAGCAATAATCCTCTGCATTGCCTATAATCACAGTTGTTCTCATTAGTATAGAAGCTTTAACATCAGTCATTTGATTCATTTTCAGTATTTTGAAAAAGCAATAGTAGTGTTAGGTGTAACATACTGCCGTTATTCAAAATAAGAAAATAATCTTCACTCAATATTTAATTTCCTTTCAATTATTTTTGTCATGGCTCTGCGGTGCACAGAGCACTGACAAAGGCGTCGGAAGCCAGGAATCAGGGAACACGGGGTTTAATCACAAGAGAAGCAGGCAAAACACAGGTTGCCATAACACCCTGACAATACCATGACAGGACTGGGGAAGCAGACTGAAACGCGGACTAAATATAATGGGCTAATGACAACAAGCAGGAACAGCTGGTGAACATGGGGATTCCACACGGAGTTGATGAGGGGGCGTGGCACACGAGAGGAGCAGACAATCGGGGCATGACAGAACCCTCCCCCAAAGGTGCGCACTCCGGGGTGCGCCTAAGAGGAGCCAAGGAGGAAGGCAGAGGGACTGACGGAGGGGGCGAGGAGGGAGGAAGGCGAAGGGGAGGAGGGAGCAGGAGACGCGGCAGTCAAAGGCGCAGCCACCAGCGGCCAAGGCGGAGGCAGCCGACAAGTCGGAGCCGGGGGTCCTGCAGTCGACCGACGAGGCATCGGAGGTGGGACCGGAGGCGGCCAACTAGCCAAAGCCAGGGGGACCGTAGGCAACCGCTGAGCAGGAGCCAGAAGTCCTGCAGTCGACCGACGAGGCGTCGGAGGTGGGACCGGAGGCGGTCAACGAGCCGAAGCCAGGGGGACCATAGGCGACCGCTGAGCAGGAGCCAGAGGACCTGCAGGCAACCGCCGAGCCGCAGCCAGGGGAACCACAGGCAAGCTAGGGGGGAGGACGGGCAGAACCGACCCCAGCGTAGGTGTCCCCTCCCCTTCCAGGAGACTGTCAAGCGAGAACCTGGCCGGGGTCTGTCACACTGTAGTGACGGTGGAGGAGTCATGGGGGAGGTCACAGGGGAAGTCACAGGGAGAGGTCTGGGGGCAGTCAGGGAGATCCCTGAGGGGTCCCACTCCAGCTCCTCCTCCGACTCCACTATGGTAGGAGGAGCATCGGTTTGGCAGTCCAGGATCTCCTCGGGGACAGGGGCCTTGGGCGGTGGCGTCTCAGGCGCCGCAGGGACCTCAGGCATCATTGGCACAGGAACCACAAGGGGCGTCGAAGCAGAAGGCACCAGGACCTCGGGCGGTGCAGCGAGGGGTGGTTTTAACATAATCTGTGAACAGCTGAAGATGGCCAATGTGCTCTTGGCGTGAAAAGGCAGTAATGTTCAGGGATGGACATGTAAGGATTGACTGACTTTTTATCTGTTTGTTATTGAACAGGCTGAAATGATTGGGGCTAAAAGTGTTAGAGTTTTGGAACACTTTACATGTTTTGATATATTTATGTATGGGATTCTTTTACTTCATTCTAACCAAACTCATAAGGATAACAGATTCAAATTTTCCTCCGTAAAATTTGAAACTGCAAATTTCCTCATTTATAATAATTTGTCGCCTCATGAATTATGCCGAATGTTTTTCAGTTATTTAGGGTAGTTTGTACAGCCCCTGTACTTCACATTCAGCCAACAGGCTAACATCATGTAAAATAAGAACCGGTGCCAAACTGGCAACAAATGACCAATTGGACAGAACAGCCAAGAGGTCAACATCATGCAAAGAAAGAACTGGTGCCAAACTGGCAAACAAGAATGTTCATGTTAGGACCTTTGTTTTGCGTGTTCGTGACATCTGTCTGGATCTTCACTATTGCGTCAACACATGATTTAACCTCTTTGGAGGCATCCGATGTTTCCTCTTTTTTGTTTGATGCAAAAGAGACTGAAGGCCGTGAAGGAACTTGTTTTTGTTCTGAAGAAACTGCTGCATCCTGCAGATCAGCTTCTGTCTTCCTCACTTCAGATTCCAGGATAGAAACATCTGAATCTGTGCACTGGCCTCTTCTGTAGGGCTTGAGGTGGCTGGTATTGTACTTGTTTTTCAAAGTCATTCCCCCAAATTTTTTAAGATAACTACTTTACCACTAATGGACACAATAATGTACGGCCCTGGGAAATCTGGCTCCATTCTTCCTCCTTTTCTCCCACGTTTCCTCATGTTGAGAAGCTCATCACCAGGACTGTACACATCTTCTTCTGACCTTTCCTGTCATATGCATCCGTTTGTTTTTGCTGAGACTTTTCTATGTCCTCTTCAGCCATTTTTATAACAGCCTCCATTTTTTGATTTTTATGATTTAAAGATTCTATGTAACTATCCTCCTCAGGAAGAATAATGGTGGTGAGCTACAGTTAAAGGTGCAAATGTAACAATGTGGCAACTTAGAGATTAACCATAAGAAAGTCATTTTTTAATAAAAAGAAATAAATATAATAGTGGTACATTTGTCGAAGAAACAGTAAATCTACAAATAACAACAGCATGCAAACACAACAGAACAACTACGCAACAGTTATTGTTAAACTACACACACTACTGCTAATCACTGTCTCCTGAAGTCAAGGTCACCGACAGAGTCTGACTAACACACGAGACAAAAATGCCAAGTACTCTGTTGCTCTCATTTACATTGTGTCTAATAAATAAACTTTATTGTAAGTCGTAACATTAAACTTAATGTTATACCATGTCTTCATTTAACATGTTTTATTTAGAAGTCTATGAAAGTTATTGAAACATTAACATTTCTCAATTTATTCTAAATGCATCATTTAATGCCCCAAAAAGACAAAGCATGATGCAAAGATTTCACAATACGGTCGTTACTCGTGCATGGATACAACAGCCTATACAAGATTATGTCACACATGCAATTGGATATAACTTATAAAATGTTGACAGTAAATATCTATGCTGTAAACTGTAATAAATGCATTAATGTAGTATGACTAAGAAAAACATACATATTACTGAAAAACAGTAAGACTTACCTCAACCCAAGGTAGGACAGATCGACGAACAGTTGGTAAGTTTTGAGAAAGGTTGTAGAATTTTGGTCTGCGCATGCATAGTATCAGTGAGTAGATCATTTCGGTGAGCAGGATATCATAAGCTTTCATGAATCTGTACTTTTTTCCTGTGTCATTCCACTGTATTACACATAACTTTACGGACTGGAATGCTGTGATATTTTTGTGCGGATTTCTTGAGTTAATACCAATGTCTAGTGAAAGTTTCAGCTGAATGGTATCATTGGAAATATATTTAATGAAAAGAAAGCAATACTTGAATTCAATACTTATTTCTCGCGCTGTAAATGTCAGGGAAAAGTACAGAAAGTCACGGGATTCAGAGACCAGGGGTCTTTAGGTTTACAGTGAAAGGGAAGGAAACTTACTGATCAACTCACTTCAAAAAGATAACTGATGATTCTGCAAACCCAGGGATCCAGATAAAACCAGCGAAACCCATAAAGAACTATTCAGTATAGTTACCCTGGCTTCATGAAAACACCTCCAAAGTGGACCTGCGCATGGAGATCAATGTCCAGGACCTGCTTCAAGTAGCCCTAAAAGGCAATGGCAGCCTTTGCTATATGTTACCTGTTATTTTTCTCCGTGACAGAAACATACATGCATCTCTGTCAATATTGAATGAGAAGCCTGACAGTTTGATTAAATACTGAGCTGGAATGACCTGACGGATACCACACATGCAATACACCTGCTACCACTAGGTGACAGTATTACCACACTTAGCTCAACTCAACATCTTTCCAACCATGGTATGTTGGCATTAGTACCGAATTCACCACTGGGTGGCAGCATTATGACACGTAGCTAAACACGGCGTCCTGTCCAGCCATGGTATGTCAGTATAAGCAGCAGCACAGCTCATCACATCAGACACAGGACTCAGTTACAACAGAAACATACAAATAGCCTAATTTATTCGGCTTTGATTCTCTCTCTTGTTGGGGCTTTTTAGGAAAACGTGGTTACTTTTCCATTACTAATAATGAGTGCACTGTGTCCGTTTAATGTGCAAAAGATGGAATCTATTTATGGACTAATAAGCATAAACGTAAGCGATACAGTACAGGTCTTTAGCGATTAGCTAAAGTGACAATAGATGCGGTATCATTAGGCATAATAGAAATGTATAATTGGGTTTTGTCATCATAGGAGGGATAGTTAACTTTATGTTTTCTCATTATGTTCCTAATGGCAGCATGTAGAGAGAAAAAACTATAAAGGGCCAAGTACTGATCTCTGTGGTACCCCATATTTGATTGGTGACATTGACAATAGAGTAAAGTATGTCTATATATTGGGGGCAGTGTGCAGCTTAGCCTCTGTGCCTGTGATCAGAAGGTTCAAGCACAGCCTTCGCACATTTGCAAGTCCTTGAGCAAGACCCTTAACCCCCCAGCTCTCTGGGTACTGCTATGGGTAGCTGCCCTTCACAGCCACCTTGCTTTCACCTATTGAGAGGGGAGGCATGAAAAGAATTTCCCCATGGGTATCAACAAAAATTATTATTATTTATTATATTTCTGTTACGGATAAAAAATACTGAAATGGATATTGAAGGGACTTTTTCTCTGACAAATGGTCTTCCTCACAAAAAAAGCATCTAGACAGTTCTTTTGATGTTTCAGTTTCCAATGTAATAATAACAAAAGATTTAACATTCCATATTTCTCTCAAAGCTAAGGTGATTTGTTTCAAGTTGCTTAATGACGTTTATCCTTCTTTTGAATTCCTAAGAATTAGTTTTAATTTTGGTAATATTGTCAAATCTACAAAGGTATTGAACATTCATACTCCAAAGCTTTTTGGGAAGATTTCATCCAGTGGCTTGGGGTAAGAAAAATAATAAAAAAAACAAATACTATCATCAGGTAAAATATGGATTCTAGATTAATGAATTATGAAGTCATGTCAAATATATACCTACATAATAAACCATGCATTTTAGCTACATTTTATACATAAATGTAGTTATTAAAACCCCTCCTATAGTGATTATATTTAATAAATAACCTTTATCATTTGATAAAATATAAAATTGTATGAGAAGTAAAAAGAGTGTCAAATTCATGGAATGTATCAGAAACTACAGCTTCCTAGAGCTTTATATTGCATTAGTCTTGGATCATGTTGTATTCATGCTTTATTATGTGTATGTACATTAAATATACACCACAAGTCAAACGTCTTTGCGGCTTCTCCATTTATTTCATAAACTGCATATTTTTTTATTCCTGTTAAGCTTTGGAAGGTTGAGTGTGCAACTATAAATGAAAATACAAGTCAGATAAAAACAAGGTTTCCTTTATAACATGGAAGGAGTATAACAGTGCATATCTGACATCCTAATAACTGCCAGTGTGGTGATGGCAGAGTCAAAGTCTAGGCTTTCCTGTTTCATGCCATGATACAGAGCAGTATTTAATGTCCCTTCCTGAAAGAATGCCTCGATTTTTCTCTGCTGTTATAACTGCTAGAAGAGGTTATTTTGATGAATCAAAGATCTATTTTCTTGCTGATGAAGATACTCATGCTCACTTTTTTTGTTAGCAAACAATATTGACTGTATGTTTAGTAAATGTTGAGTAACATGCAAATGTTGAAAATCTGTGTGTGCAAAAACTTTTCACTAGTAGTTTGTGTGTGTATATGTATGTGTATTTATGCATATATATATATTAATATATGTATATACTTTTTAATACTCATTTTATAGCAGTTAATGTAGATACAGTATTTATGTATTTTAAATAGTATCACATACAATGCATGTCATTTCTTAACTCTGGTTAAATGTCCTTAACAGATCGGCTGGTATTTTCAGGGAAATTGTAGAGTTATATCTGACCTCACTGTTCTATTCCAGCCGAGTTCATGCCTGCTTATATGATGCTAGATCAGGGGTAGGGAACTCTGATCCTGGATATCCAGCAGATTTTCTGTCCTATCTGATGAGTTCCTATCTGTCTGAGATCAGTTGTGATTTAAACATTTTGCAGAACTCAGCCTGTGCATTAAAAGTAGGCAGCTGAAATGCATGTTCAAGGCAAACCTACAGAATACTAGAAGGTAACAGTGGCATATGCAGACAAGCTGCGTTTGTGTTCCTGTGAAATGCAGCGTGTGGGAAACGTCTGTTGGTACAGAAGCTACATTGTCCTCTGTGTGAATACAATATCGCCTAGGGAGGGGCACCGTATCACTCCTCCTGACTGGGGTGAATGCTATGGCCCACTGGTGTGTCCTCTTGTAGCAGGGCAACGTACGTCTGGCCCCATTGCACCCCGTGGCAGCCCTGGCGGAGGAAGAGCGGCAGAGTGTCCCAGGAGAATGGAACATCCTTGAAGGCATGCAGAAGGAAGATGCCCAGGATGATGCCCAGAAAGCCACCCACGGTTCCCACGGCCCGTTCCAGTGTCATCCACACCCACTCCTTGAAGAGGATGGCAGAGCAGGCCACAACCGCGGTGGTGAAGAACACATAGTAGATGGGTGTCACCACCGAGGTGTTGAAGATGTCCAGGGCCTTATTCAGATAGTTTATCTGTGTGCTGATGCAAAGCACGAGGCCCACCAGCAAGCTCCAAAACAGGGGGTCTCTCAGCACGGCCTTCCCCCCGAACAGCTGCTTGATGCCAATGCCCAAACCCTTCACACATGACACGGAGAGTGAGCCGATGGCTGAGCAGATCAGGATGTACACCAGCACGTTCTTCTGGCCGTAACGTGGGGCGACCAAGAAGATCAGCAGCAGGCTGCTGGCCACGACACCCACGGCAAACACGATGAAACCTGCAGCAAAAAAGCACACTGCACAAGCCATGCTGTTGCCCATCCCCATAGGGCAGAACTTCAACTGCAGCTGTTTCATGCTCGCGGGAGTTTTACTTACACAAAAATGTTCTGAGGGCAGAATGAAACATGATTGGTTCAGAGAGATAACCAATCAGATTGTAGAGGAGATGAGTCCAAACAACTAGAGGAGGTGGGACCAA
The DNA here is from genome assembly GCA_015163995.2 of Mormyrus lacerda. Classification (NCBI taxonomy): domain Eukaryota; kingdom Metazoa; phylum Chordata; class Actinopteri; order Osteoglossiformes; family Mormyridae; genus Mormyrus; species Mormyrus lacerda. The sequence continues at coordinate 20,825,702 of JAABNX020000002.1, read as the reverse complement.
GACATCTGATCTTGCCTCTCTCGTTGCTTGGACCCACCTTCTCTGCAGTCTGACGCAATCATTTTTCTTTCTGCCCTCAGAACATTCACTTCTGGATGAGCTGCGGCTTTCTCATTTAATCACAAAATTTGGAATTACAACCAAAAATCACCCCCCTCAGAGGCAGGATGACACCGTGAGCCCAGTGACCGAGTGTGTGACCTACCTGGCTCCTTAAGCTTCTCAGCCAATGTGCTCAGGGACACCACCTCCTCCTCCTGCGGGGCGTGGAGGACCACGACCGTGGAGCCCAGGATGCACAGCAAGCAGCCCATCTTGCCATGAGTGTTCAGCCGCTCATTGAGGAAGTACGAGGACAGCACCGCACTGTGGAAACCGTGGGCACAAAGCTCAGGCTCGCAGCACGCAAACGAGACCTTATTGTAATGTCTGGCTTTCTAAGAAGCACCACAGTGGATCCTTTCTACCTGCTGACATCACACACTACAGCGCCTCCTCATGGCGTGTCACCCTCACCCCCAGCCACAACACACCAGGAAGAATTCCATCCTTGCATTTCTTTTTGCTGATATTTTGTTTGTGAACCCCTAATGACCTTGCAAAGGACAAGCAAGCATAGAAAATTAATGAATGTCCGTCTGGTACCTTCTTAAAATCTGTCTGCACTGTGTGATGTCATTGCACTTCATCTGGTCCACACTTTATGAACCTCACTGTGGTGTGCACCAGAATTCACCCTATCAACAAATAATCAATAAAGTTCATCTGATCTGACGGGTATTTTCCGTACGTTGCTTAAATCATCCAAGATCAGAAGCCTCATCTCGGATAAGTTAATGCCGGTGAAGCTCATCCTGTTAAGTTGGTTTTTCAAACACAGCTGTGTAGTAGATTAGTCTGGCTGGATCTATTAATCCGAGATGATTGCGCGTACCCGCGCTGCTTGAAAAGCCCATATATATCGAGTCTAGAAAACTTGATCAGCAAGTCTCTCATTGGTTTCCACAAATTGTCAAAAAACAGGGTGCAATTTTTCACACAATCTGAGCAGGGGTATGATTAATTCAAAGATTTTATATGTACTAAAGGAAAAACATCAAAAGCGGGCCAAACCAGAAAAGACAGCTGGCAAAAAGTGGCAGACAAATTAAATGTGTAAGTAGTGTGTAATTATTCTACTTATAAATTGAATGTAGTGTTACATCTCCAACTTCCATAATTACAGATGAAATACAAGCACAACTAGGACATGGGAACAAGTGAAAGTGAAGTAGAAAAATATACTACAAACTGGTAAACATATGTCTCATATAGTGTGTGTGTGTGGTGTGTGTGTGTAATATATATATTACTCAGGTAATACTCAATTATGTTTTCCTCTTTATAGGCTGAAGGGCAGTAGTGTCTTTGTAATAAATGTAAACTTTGTGTAAACCAACTGTCGTCATTACGAAATTATGAAAATATCGGGCCGCAATTCTGTCTCTATCAGCTTTCCGCATTGCCTACAGTATAAAAAAAGCGCCGTTTGCAAAAAATCTCAAAGCAATGCATACTGTCTGTGTGGTTGTGAGACCCCGACTTCCCCTAGTAGTACTTTGAATATAAGGGGCTAATAAATCTTTAAGGTACAATATTACCCTTCGGCTAAAGCCGTATATTTCGAAAAGAATTTCCTCCGGGAGCAATAAAGGATCTTGCCGATCACACAAAAGACCCCCCTGATCTTATGTTATGAGGCACAGCTCTCCATCACTGAGAAATACAGGAGGAGGAGCACTGTCCCTTCCGAAGCCGCCCAAATCAGACCCGGCGTCGCTCACCTCACCAGAACACTCAAGGCTCCCAGCGGCGTCACCAGGGTGGCAGGGGCAAAGGCGTAAGCAGCGAAATTGGCCGCTTCTCCCACCCCCACTGCGAAGCAAGGCAGTCATCTTTAGGTGAGGAAAAAGGAGCAAAGGTCGCCCGCAGGCAGGGCATTTTACAATAAACAGCACCCTCTTAGGCGGCTTAATGTACGATTGCTTTGTGGCATGCCTGTTGCGAAAATTCAAGCCGGTATTATACTCCCGTGGGAGTCACCCATCAGTCCTGATCAACCACCAAACGCACCAAAGTGCGTACTTCCCTCCCACATACACAAAATATAGCTATATGAGTAAGTCTTCACGCTGCAAAATGAAAATATGCAACTATTAAAATTTATTCTATTGTATTTGTATCAAAAACGTAGGATGAGAACACAGACTTACTTGAAAGGAGCCCAGCCCACCATAAAGACTCCTTAAGATAAGCATGTCCACCCTGTCCTGAGCAAATCGGCGCAAACAGAATCCGTTAAAACAGCGTGCAATCTCGCTGGCAGGAAATTAACATTATACTAGAAATATGTAAAGTTTCATTTTAAGCTGTCAGATGGCCCCGAGTACCTGCTCTTGTGGAGCCTTTCTGCGCCAGGCGCAGTAGCCCCTGCTTCTTCAGGATGAAGCTGCTGCCGATGAAGGCGCTCGAACCAACGGCCAGACATAGGCCGATGTAGAAGTCCAGGTGGCCGGCAGTACTCGGGTCCATCGGGGAGTCAGTCTGCTCCGCCAAGTCATGTAAGCAAACAAGCCCGAGCACTATATACGACTAATTTCAGTCCGAGAATTTGGAGCAGTTTTTAAAATAGCCTATGTATATTAAAATAAAAAATATATTTACGATATATTTATCAGACCGAGAACATACTAAGGTTTAAAAATATTTATATATAGTTAATGAATTAAAAAAGAAAGTTAATGTGAATAGTGTGCAAAAGGAACAAGCAGATCATTGTTAAGGAGGCGTTATCACGAGTCCAAGTATGCAAACCAGCTGGCGGTGTAGGGGGCTGTATATAAAGCCCTGGTTTGTTTGTTAGCGAATACTTAATTCCCTGCTGTAATATACGTGTGTATTTGTATTCACCGAAGGGAGACTTTAGGAACGCTTGTTACGGCCATAAATTAATGTAAAAGGTGCTCACTTGACAGACAGTGAGGTTGTTACAAACCAGTTAAGAAATATTGGTTTACTAATGCAGACTGCACGGAGTCCCCAGAAAGAAAGTTTATTCAGCGAAAGGTTTCTGCCGTGTCATTGGAGCTTCGCAGTAAATGCTGGCAATGCCCATATCTGACTCATATTCAGGTAATAATTGTTGCTTCTAAGTTCACACGATGGGAATTTATGGGAATAAAGCTATTTAATTACAACGTGCCTACAACTATAGGTCGATGTGGAAAAAGAGAAGCGCTGATGCGCATCCGGAGCACTAGATGGCAGCAAAGCAGCGTTGAGAATACAGTGAGGCGAAGAAGAATGCATTTCCTGTTTGCGCAACCGGAAGCGTCATATTCAGCTTCCAAGGGTTTATTTAGCTAGCTAAAGGTGGGTACATTTTTCTGCAAAAGGTAAACTAGATAAACTACCCGAAATTTGTGTATTTCATATAACTTCTATTAAGTTAGTTGATTCCAAAATATGATGGTTGTTGTTTCTGCGTAACGGTCAGACAAAGTATATCCCTGGTTAGCCTGCTGTCTTGAATGTTAAATGATTTTCTAGAAAAATAACTTGGGTACACGTAAGCTATTTATTAACACCAGCCATGTAGTTTTGTTAATTTTACCCTAATTACATCTGATTCTAAATAGCATAGCATTTCCGCGTCAATAGGCTTAAACAGTCGCTAGCATGGTTATTTATTTAATTTTAATTTAATGCTGTAGTTTTATTGTGTTTCGTTATTTTTAAAGCCGTCGGACTCCGCACGGGGTTCCTGTGCAGTGCAAGAGACCAAAATGACTTCCAAGGCGAAAGGTACATTTATAGATATTTCTTTACCTTCACATATTGATGAGTTTTTCTTTGTGCTACTTATACACGTTATTCGGTGCTGTGGAGTGACTCTGCGCGCTGGGACGATGTAAAGCGCTTTTCAGAGTCTGTTCCCTCCGTTATTCTCGGCTCTCTGTCTCTCTCGTCCAGTTGGGAAGGTCGGATCCAAAAACAAGGACGATGCGCCATATGAGCTGGAGAGTCAGTTCGTACTGCGTCTGCCCCAGGTAGGGGCGCCGTGCATCGACCGCAGGGACAGACTCGCACTCAGCCACCTGAACTTACCTTTGATCTGTGCTCCTGCACAGTAAGGGAGACGTAGCCTGGCTTAATTTCAAAATCATTAAAATCATAGTCCACAAATAATACATTCACCTACAGATCTTTTCTATATTTTCTAGTGTTGTAATCTTAAGGATTATTGTAATGTCCAGAAGTAATTATTGTTTTATGACTCTAGCTTTGTTTTGTACAATTCTGTTTTGTTCATGACACGTTTTTTTTTTTGAGTGACCCCAGTATCACTGTATGACATTTCCATATTAATTTATTTGGTAAAGAACCTTAAGCTGACTGGTATGTCTGTGATGTGATTTCTGTTTGTTGGTGTGTTACAGGAGTACGCTTCCACTGTTAGAAGAATTGCCCAGTCCAGTAGCATGAACATCAAAGACAGGCTTACTATAGAGTTGCACGGTGAGTATCTTTTACACCCACTGTATTGCATAGTACAATTACGTGACTCGTTTTTACAGTGGGGTGTGTAGAGCACCTGTATGTGGTCACTGTTAACCCCATCAGGTTATCAGGTTCTAATAATGAATTCATAATGTATTCTTTAGTTTCTTTATTATTATTATTATTATTATTATTATTATTTAGATTCTTTAGTTTGAGTATCATGGCGAAAATGTTTAAAACCTCCTGATCCTTTATTTATCCAATATGGATAAACCATAGAATTGTGTATGGGGTTGTATATACATGAAATATATTTCACTGCTGTATACAGTGGCCTAGGGCGCTTGAGACTGAATACTCAGAGTGAAATGTCAGACCCCCCTTCCATGTGCACGTGTTCTGACCTCTCTCTGAAATGCGCCATTCCAGCGGATGGTCGTCACGGCATCGTGAGAGTGGACCGCGTCCCGCTGGCCTGCAAGCTGGTCGACCTGCCTTGCATTTTGGAGTCTCTGAAAACAGTAGACAAGAAGACGTTCTACAAGACTGCTGACGTCTGCCAGGTACCGCATGACGTGCTTGAAGATGCTTACTGCATGAGTCGGTGCAGCCACGACGGGCAGAGGGAGGCTAGAGAAGGTGTGACAGCCAGATCACGGTGCTGCCAAAACTGGTCAAAGCCTCCGAAATGAGCCCCCCACACACAGCGAGCCTCACGCCATGGGTCTGTGCAGACCAGCTGCTGTGTTGGGGTACATGCCGTTTCCACTCACTGATGCACAGTGGGCCGAAGGTTCCACCTGAGCTTGAAGTTGCTTCAGTTTTACTTTCTTGTAACTCTGAGGGATTCTCTTCCCAGTCTGTGTGAATATATGTGCATCCTGTTCACGTCCTCTGGCACTCGCCATGTGAGGTTAGGTGGGGAACAGCAATGAAATATTCATGACCCCCTTCTGTCTGCTGCCTGGATCTTCATTCTGAAACTCCTGTACTGCTTAGACCGGTTGCCTGTGTAGCGCAGTGGGCTCAGACTGGTAGGCCTTGGGCGGCATTAAAAAGGCTTGATTAAAGAAGGCTTTAATCAAATTAGTTATAGAATTCCTCCTTCTCAATTCCTTTATGTCATTCATGTGACAGGGCGGTCTTCACAGGCTACAGGCAAAATTTCAGATGGGGGGGGGGGGAGCATTGGCTATTGACAGGGATGCACATATCTGTTACACACGTGTGCATTTTCATGTTTAAAAGTCATACATGTGGCCTTCAATTTCATGTGTATTTGAGCTGCTATGACAAGACTATGCATTTTAACCTTTATAATACAAATTAGCATATAAAGGTTAGTGCTTGGTAATTTCTTATATCAGTGCAAATGCACATAAAATACGAGCTCATCTGCACTGTTACAACCATCAATTGCCACATAATACTTTTAAAGTTGAATGCAAACTTGCATACCAGTTACGAGCATCCTTAGCTATTGATTAGTTTTAAAAGCTTGTCCATTGTGGCGTGCAACAGTCTATTTCTAAGATTATTATGAACAAACCAGATTAATTTATTTGTTGTGCTTACATTTACTTTAAAAAAAAAAACAAAACATTAATTTATGTAAAGCTGTGACATTCTAAAATGACTACTGACTGCATGCTTCTGTGGTTGTGGAGGGGTGATGGATTGGTCAACTCTGTTTAAAATTTAAAATATTGTGTATTTTCATTTATATTTCTCAGTTTGATTCCAATAGGAATGTCACTGTATGCTGCTCCTTATTGAGTTGTTGTTTATCTGCCGTGCAGATGCTGGTCTGCACTGTAGATGGGGACCTGTACCCACCATTAGAAGAGCCCACTGGCAGCACAGACCCCAAGAGCAAGAAGAAGGACAAAGACAAGAAGTTTGTGTGGAACCACGGCAGTGAGTAGCCATGGCCGCTGTGCCCAGGCCCCTCAGGTCCCCGAGCGGCCCGGTCCTGCACGGCGGAGCGAGTCGCATTTAATGTCGATTGTTCTTTTCTCCATCTAGTCACCTGCCCTTTAAAGAACACGAGGAAGAGAAGATTTCGGAAGACTGCAAAAAAAAAGGTAGATACTTCTTCATTCCTTGTTACAAAATACATTTCTAATTTTGCCTGAGGATGAGAGAAAGTTTTGAATGTTTAATCTACAGCTCTGGAAAAAATCGAGACCACCGCGATATTTTCGGTTTCTCGGTATGCGCATGTGTAAAGGTATATATTTTTTTTCCAGACTGCAGGCTGGCTCTACCCTGCTTCTCTTTGATAAAGGACTGCTTCTTTGCTTTGTGGGTCTTCAGTCTTCCTCCTAGGAGCCTGTTACGAACAGTTCACACCACTTAATGTTTCCCTTTCTTCCCTTTCTTTTTGAAGGTCACTTGAGGTCATCCTCTGATTTTTTATGTGGCACTGCTGGATAAGTTGATATCTCTTGCGTTATGAAGTTACTTCTGCACTCTACCTGGCTGGTTTTTGCTTATTGCCAGTGTGTCCTGTTTGACCTACTGCTTCAGTGTTGTCTTCTGTCAACAGAACCAGGATTAAACTAGAATTTAAGAATGCACATTTTGTAATAATGTAGAGTGGTCTCTTCATTTTTTTCCCCAGAGTTGTTTGTGAAAAGATTGAAAGACAAACCAGGATTTACCCACAGATATCTCCACACCCCCGCCACAAGATGTTTTGATGGGTATTCTAATCTGAGTGTTGGGAAGTGGCAGAGAAGGGAGGGGCCAGGCTTGTCAGGCCTTTGGATAAAGCTATTAGGGTGTGGGGGTGCCTGGATTTGCATCCCATTTTAGTTCCTAATGCGCTTTCTGGCACGGGGTCGGCTGAGGAGGGGTTGCTGGCTCGGCTGCACTGGTGCTGTAGATCTTTTTGGCTGGAGATACCAGCAGACGGGGTAATAATGCGTAATAAGTCATAATAATGGTGAAAAATACTGTCCTCTTTTGCAGTACATTGAGTCACCAGATGTGGAGAAGGAGGTGAAGAGGCTTCTGAGCACAGATGCTGAGGCCGTCAGTGTCCGTATCCTTTCTACTCCCTGTGCGTGAACTTCAGGGACAGGGCCTGTTTGTATCCCTCAGGACCCAGTTTATCTTAAGCTAAAAAAAAAACCAAGATGGCCACCTCCAGAGGGGAGTCCTTGTCTTTCTCTCCCTTGACTCTGCCGGTCAGGATGGGAGGTGATTGCAGAGGACGAGACCAAGGAGCCAGATACCCATGGCTCTCTGGCAAACCTGGACTCCTCGCCAGGGACCTCGGGGCACAAACTGCCCCACGGTTCTTCGGGTAAACTGGGGGGGAGGGGCACATGGGGTTCAAGGACTTGGGGGGGGCTGCTTTATGGGCACGGTGGGGTGGGGTACTGAAGCCGTGCACTTTGTCGCCATCCGTCCCAGTGCAACGTGATGAGCTGCGTGAAATGTTCAATGACATCAGCAGCAGCGAAGACGAGGAGGACGAGGGAGACCGGCACGAGGATGAGGACCTCAACATAATGGACACCGAGGACGACCTGGAGCGCCAGCTGCAGGAGAAACTCAACGAGTCGGATGGCACCCGCGACGAGGGCGACAGCAACAGCCAGATCGGTGCGGGCGAGGCGGGGTGGGAAAGAGGGGGGCGGGGTGAATGGCAGGGTGGGGGATTATGCTCGCTTAGCCGTTTAGCTGGTCATTTCCGGGCAAAACCACTTCAGCAGATTGTGTGCCTGTCGGATTGGGAGGCTTAGGGGGGTTAATGCCGATGTGTCCTGCTCTGTTCTCCGCTGCCTCCTGAGGCAAGTGGCCTAAAGTGGAATTGCATTAAATAGGGGACTGTTAAATAGAAGTCTTCCCTGGGGCCATAGCAGGTCCATAATACTTAAGCGACCCACCTGTGTGGCCCGGTATTTTTCATATTGACTGTTCTGGGTCGTGGCTCTCATGTTGAGCCCTCAGGTAAGTTTATGACCGGGTTGCAAAGGTCTGGGGGATGAGTAACTCGCGTTTATACGCACACTCGCTGCTGTTCTTGCTTACGGCTGATGAGTTGCTCCACGTCTCACTCCTTGCGTGTTATGATGCCCCCTCCTTGCTTGGTCTTTGGCTGAGACCACATTTAATGTCACCAAGGTGCCCTTTGGTAGTTAGGACATAAATGTGTTTGCGGAAATGATTTTGTGACTCTGCAGGTAGGCTGCAAAATTTGCTGTGTGATAAAATGTATATATATCGTGGGGGGATTTCTATTCTGCTTGCACATAAAAAGATACCTGAATTAATGTAGAGCTGTGACTTAATCTAAAACAACTACTGACTGTGCACATCTCTGTGGTTGTGGTTTTAAAAATGTCATCAAAATACAGCATGCTGTGATATAATGTCTGGGTGGTTTGATGGTATGAAAAACTAGATACTGCCCAAGCCAATTTTTTAGTTGTCAGTAATTGTATTTTGCTGGTATATATTTTGTCAAATAGCAGATTTTCCAACTCCCCCCCCCCCCCTCCCTGAATTTTACTGCAAAATAGTACGATATATTTTATTACCCCATCTGCAGGCTTTGAATTCCAAAGCTCCGTGCCGCTGTTCCCTTAAGTAGCTTAAGCCAAAAGAATATCAGCTGTGAAAGTGTCAGTGCTGCCGGCCATGGGACAGCACATCGCGCCCGGTCCGGCCCGGTCCGGTCTGTATGACGGCAGTCTCACCCTGGAGATGGTCTGGGAGCTGCCTGAGCTCTGCTGACTTTAGCCTTGTACTTGCACTTCCAGTGATGGAGTACCAGGTGCAGATCAACAGCGTGAAGACCAAGCTGCAGGAGACGCGTGCACGCAAGAAGCAGCAGGAAGACCTGATCATGAAGGTGGAGAACCAAGCCTTGAAGGTGAGGAGCTGATCCTGTTCCTTTGTGGTCAGTCTGTAACGGTGCTCCTCGCTCTAAAAAGCGCTGGAGTGCTGGTGCCATTTCTGCAGGATCATGATGTCATCGTTGATGGGTGGTTGCACGCTGTCCCTTCTGTCTTTCCAGAATCGCTTCCAGGCCATTTTAAACGAAATCGTCCACCAGGAGCAGCGTGAGATGGAGCAGGTGAGATCTTTTAAATGTCCAGAGCACCGCAAGGTGAACACCCAGGGCCAAGATTTGCCCAATCGCACATCACCAGCTTATAGTTGTGAAAACTAATGTGTATATAAAGTTTATCCATTAATTGTTTATCAGCATCCACTAATTAATTCCCAGTGCTGGCTATCAGTCACAGCTCATTTTCTGCTCTAACAGCTGGCCTCGTTACAAGAGCAGCTGGACTCGCTGATCGAGAAGTGACCTGCAGAGGGCAGTGCAGATACATGGGCGGTGGGCGATGCCCATGCGGACATCTGGAGGCTCTGCTGCATCTGCATGGGAGTTTTTCTGTATATAAAGCACAGGGCTGTGTATCTATTTTCTGTTCATTTTGTCACTTTGAATAAAGCCATAGCTGTGATTGGCTGCATTTGTGGTTCTGTCATCCCTTTAAAAGCTAAATGCTTTTACTGTTTTGTGTTACACTGCTCTGCCGCACAGCTTTTGTCTCTTCTTATATAAGCACTGCAGACTGTGCACAGTGTCTGTATATCTGCCTTTAACTGCCCACCATGCTGCCTGTTGGTGGTCGTCGGCTGCGTGTCCCCCGGCTCGACCTTACGATGTCTGCAAAGAAGCCACAGGCTTAGTCACAGATTTGGTACGTCAATCACCTCCCCCTCGGCAGATTACAGTGTGGGCTCTGGTTGGGATTAGGACAGGTGGATTTAAGGAGGCCGTCAGAGAGCGAGGGGGACCAGGTGCCCGCGATCTGGCGGTGCTCCCTGCAGGGGTCTCCGCAAGGACCCGGGCAGCAGGCCGCTGCTGGTGGCGTCACCACGCCGGCATCATTCTCCGAGGGCCTCGTTCACGGTGTGTTTAAGAAGAATAAAGCACACTGAGAAGATGGAGGAAACGTATCTTCTGCATCACCCTGGGGTTAAGAAGAAGATCCTTCATGGAGGGCTGGGACCGATGCCCCACTTTCCTCCAGGGACAAAAGTAAGGGGCAGGGAGGGAGCCAGGGGGATGTACCCTGTGGTGACTTTGTCTTCTATTATTTGTTGTAGTTATGTATGTAAGAATGATTTAAGGGCTTATTTCATGCCCCTGAACTGAAATGAAGCTACAGCCTTAAGTTTATCTGTGGAGCTTTTAGGAAATTTGTGAAATCGAAGGGGTGGTATTTGAATTTTTTTTCTGACCGTCTGTGGGAGAATTTTACTGTGGTGTATTTTGCTTCTAAGGTCACAAAAAAGGTGTGTTTTGGATACACTATTCTTAAATATAAAAGATCTATGTTTTTCAGAGCTTCCTCGCTCTGTGCGATGTGAGAATTGGGTGAATTTTCCAGAAATAAACAGCCTCAGATCTTTCTCTGCATCTCCTAATCCCCTCCTGCTTAGTCACTCACCTACTTTCTCTTCTTCCATCCATGCCTTTTTCCCAACAAAGCTCGCGTTCCACTTCCAGACGACGAAGGACAACTTTGAGAGGACAGTGATCGATGACAGCCGTAGAGGCGAGAGGCCCATGGAGATCTTTGTGGGCAAGATGTTCAAGATGGAGGTGTGGGAAGTCCTGCTGACCTCCATGAGGGTTGGCGAGGTGGCAGAGTTCTGGTGTGACGCCATCGTAAGTCAATAACGAGACGCACTTCTCTTTCCCTACTGCTGTGCTCGGCAAGTTCCAGTTAATGCCTTAGCAACTTTAAATTTTAATTAGCATTCATAAGGGTGGATGCCGTTCTGGTCCTCATTTTCTTACAAAGGAGCCACCATCTCACAATCTTCAGCATTAGTGACAAAAGAGGCCATTATCCCCGCAGCGTGCAGTGTGTTCTAATCCCTGCAAACGGGGAACAGAAGAAAAGGAAGCAGATCTGCTCATATAGGCCTGATGGCCGCCAGGCCCAGTCAGCCTCAGCTTCTGCTTAGCTTCTGCCATATTCCTTAGCTTTGGTAGGAAACTTCAGATGCCTGGTTTACTTTTGTGTTTGTGTTGCTTTAGTCCTGTCATAGTGCATCTTACGTATTGTCCTCTGCAGTCATGAATCAAAGGTTCACAACAGCTACATTCCCCCCTCCTGAAGAACAATACCATACTACTGAGCAGTCCCTTGTGCATCTTCCTTTTGGGGCGTCTAGAGTCCACATCCTCTAAGCAGGGCTGGATTAATGCTTAAGCTTTCTTAGGCTGTAGTCTAGAGCCCTGGCAAAAATGAGAGGCCCCACCACACCTCGGGCAAACCGTTAAACTTATTACTAATAAACTTAATAGCGATCGATCTGCCAGCAACCCCACCCCCAGCTGTCGGTGCGTTTTAGTGCTGACAGCCCCACCCCCGGTTAGTTTTGCTGCCAACAAACCCTCCCCCGCTCAGTAAATCTTACCACTCACTGAATAACGGATTATTGATGTTGCGTCGTTTTAAATTCTCTCTTGTGTCTCTTTTGGTTCTCTAGGGCCAATCTTATCCGCAAAGGGCCGGTGTGTATGCAGGTTTTCCCTGCAACTCCCTAATTACGTCACTAATTAGAAGACTGATTGGCTGAAGAGTCCTCACACCTGGGTTTGAACAGCTGATACATACATACACACCGGCCCTTTGCGGATAGGATTGGCCACCCCTGGTGTAGAGTGAAAGTTTAAATGGCCCCATACCCGATATATGCTCCTTGGAGCTAAAAGACCTGGTGTGCCCGCCCTATACAGTCACAGGCCTCTCCCTGCAGGTTCTAGGAGGCCCACGTCATGTTGGACTTTTGTCTGTCTCTCTGTGGGCAGCACACCGGCTTGTACCCCATCGTCTCCAAGGGCATGCGGCTTATCACGGAGGGCAAGGACCCCCTGGAAGGGCAGAAGCACATGTGCGGCATGGGAAACATGTTCTACTACAACTGCTCGGGCTTACCAGAGCTGGACGAGCTGATGAAGGAACCCCAGCCACTCATCTTCATCATGGAACTGCTCTCGGTGGGGCTGCTCAAGCCTTCTTCTTAGCCTGGCGTGAGAAAATATTTTTATAGGGTGATTAATGTGCCACAGTCCCTATGACACACTACCATACGAGCAGTGTTGGGTATTTCTGGTCCAGGAGCTGCAAATGTAGTGGCTATGAATAAATGATGTATGGAGTGTAGAATTACTTACAATTTACATTTCTGCAGATTGATTTAGAACCGAATCCTTACAAAGACCCACAAAATATAATCTCTGATGATGCCCCCCCCCCCAGGTTGGTGACCCCTTCTCCTACAAGCGGGAGTCCTGGATGATGGAGAAGGATGAGAAGCTGCAGGTTGTCCCATCGCTGCACCTGCAAGGCAACACCCTGGTCAAGAAGGGCCACTTCCGTGAGGCCGCCAGCAAGTACCAGGAGGCCGTGGTGCTCCTGAGGACTGTGCAGTCCAGGGTGCGGGGGGGTGGCTGGGGGTGGAGCTTCAGGGAGAAGCTGACAAGACAATATATATAATTGACAATACATGTGTTCTCCTGTAGACCATCTTCCATTGTCGAAGACCAGTTCCGATACTCAAAAACAGAAGTACAGAGGACAGTAAAAATCCCGAGATGTTAGTCTTGCCCCACCTGAAATATCAACGATACATCAGTTGCATCCTGGCCAAATGAGATCAATCCTGTGATTTATTGCACCCGAAGTTCATTCTTGGGAGGCAAGACCACAAGAACGGTCTTTGCCTTCTTTGTATTGAGAAACAATCAGAGGAAGGCACAAGCCAAGTGTCCCGTCCACCCAGACGTCGTTTCCTTTTGCAGGAGATGCCGGGCGACGAGGTCCATGTCAACCTGGAGCGGCATATCGTCCCTCTCGTGCTGAACTACTGCCAGTGCATGCTGGAGCTGCAGGAGTACTATGAGGTTCTGGAGCACACCACAGAGCTCCTGGAGAAACACAAAGGTTCTTGTCTTCGCCTCTCCCCTCGTCTGTCCGCAAATGGGGTCCCCAGATACTCCTGCACTTGTTTTTCGTGTCCTTGAGAACAGCCAGCCTCTGCAAAGGCACACAGACGTGTACTCTGACTGGTCCAATAGGAACGTGAGATCTTGGCATTGCCACACTGAACTTCTCCACGGGGGAGGGGGGGGCGCTCGCTCATAACTTCCCTTGGCCGGGCTCCGCGCCCGTGGCCAGCTTAGGCACCGATCGGTTCCTCTGCCAGTGCGCTTGGCTTCAGCTTCCTGCTAGCGAGGCTAGCTAGCGCATACCGTGTCCTCCAGATAGCCGCCATACTTTTACCTCCGCTGGATTCCGACAGCCACACACTGCCAGCGCATCTCGGGGCAGCATGAGAGTCAGCAAAGCCTGGTGATTATAATGAGGTTTATGCTAATCGGCCCGTGAAGCTGAGCCAGAAGCCTCGCTTCATCTTATTGGGTCCGTGAGGATGAGCCCAAACGTCAAATCATGGACCTTCCCCAGTGCCACCCCCGTTTGTGATGCTCTCCCCATCCACCTTCTCTCCCCCGACAGAAGCCCCCGTGGGACGTTTCGTCGCAGCGAGTCGGTTCATGGAAGGAAACTGCAGGGAAAGTAAACAAACAATTTAATTATTGATGAAGTGAAGGGAAGCAGGTCAGCTCCTCTGCGGCGGAGGATCTGCAGTAATCCTGCAGCCGGTGTCCATGGGTGGCGACACACGCAGAACAGTGCAGGCTCTCAATTACCCAGGCCCGAGAGCACCGACGCATGCTTATGCGTTGAGAAAAAGTGAAGCACACAGTGTTGTGTTCATGCTTAGGATTAAAATATCAAGTCATGGCCAAGAAAGAGCTGTGGATTCTGTTGTGTACTTTTAAAATTCAGGGAGGGATATAGTTGTAGAGCAGACACACACTAAATTAACAACTGAAACATGTCGTCTAGGCATATCACAGGCCATGCGTTGTGCAGAAGTCTCACAACTTCTCAACTGTAATGGGGGGGTCAGTGCTGGCAATCAGTCATTAAAAAAAAAAACAACGTTTATTTAATCTCCCCACCCCGTCAATATGACTAGTGATCCATGGGCCCCTGGTCTGCAGAATTGTATGTTGGTTAAATCGGTTAAGAGTACAATTGTGACTCATGGATAGTCCATCTCTTCCCTTGCAAGACAATGTCAAGGCTTACTACAAGCGGGCCAAGGCGCACGCAGCAGTGTGGAACGAGACGGAGGCCCGCCAAGACTTCCTCACTGTGGCCAGGCTGGACGTCACCCTGGCTGCGCTGGTGCAGCGAGAGCTTAGGCACCTGGCCGACAGGATGCGGGAGAAGCACCTGGAGGAGAAGAACAGCTACTGGGCCATCCTGCTGGAGAAAGGAGGGCAGACCAGTCTACGAATGGGTGAAGGTGAGGCCAGAGCTGGAGAGGAAGGTGCTGGGGGCTCCTCACATGGTCCGGGGGAAGAAAAAACACAGGAAGCAGCCGGAAAAAGCGGAGAAAGGCAGGAAGGCCGGCGGGGGGCTTCCGCACTGACAGAGGGGATGGGCTGGCAGCGAATGCTGCGGCTGGTTCCTCTGCTTCAGGACGAGGGCAACTTCCTGGTCAAAGAGCTCCGCTACCTGGAGGCCGCTGAGAAGTACCGGGAGGCCATTGAGTCCATTCATTCACTCCAAGACATGGTAAGGATGGATCACGTTTACCTCACACGTGATCCACATGATCCTGCATCATTTTAACTAAAACCGTTTGCAAAGTACAGTTGGCGGTACAGATATGTAAAGTGTATCTTTCTACTGGAGAAAGTCAGGTTAAGGACTTTGCTCAAGGGTGTAATCAACTGCTACCTCCCCATCACCAGCGAAGGTACTTACCTAGCATGATCTGCGGACGATGTCGACTCTGAGTGTTTCACATTCCTATTTAGCACTCCTCAAGTACTCCAGAGACCCCAGATCTCATGACAACTACCAATTAGCAGCCAACACATGGTCGGCTGGACTCTAAGAGGGTGAAATATTGAGTGTCAGAAAGCCTGGGCTTCAATATGAGAACTTCACAGGTTCTCTGCGTTCACCAGTCCATCTCCCTCACCCCAGTTGGACGTCGACCGTAATAAGGAAGACTGGGACTCCCTGGAGAAGCTGCATCTCCCCCTGTCTCTCAACCTTAGCCAGTGCATGCTGGAGCTGGGCGAGTACCACCAGGTGCTGGAGACCAACAAGAAGCTGCTGAGAAAACACAGAGGTATGGAGTGGGGGGGTCGGCATGATGGCCTCAGGGCCGCACGGCAGCTGCTGGGAGTCTGAATCCCCAGTGTCCTATTAAGAAATGGGTGTGTTCTCAGCAATGCTTCCTGTTAGGCACTCCCAAAGACACGGCACACCCTACCCTACTTTCAGAGACTTCAGTCTGATTGCAGCGAGTTACATTACGTAACGTGGTGCTTTCCGGTTTCTGTGACGTTGATCTCCTCGATTTCCAAAAATTTGTGTTTAAAGTCAAGTTACAGAGTCGTCTCATAAGAAGGCGTAGAACGAGAGAACAAAAAGTATGCTAATAATAATAATGATAATAACAACAACTACTTAATAATAATAATAGAATAATAATTATAATATTATTAATATTAGATATTATTATTATTAATAATAATAATAGTTTTCGGTCTAAGTTTTGATTGTCTGTGGTAATAATTATTATCAATGTGATCTTTCTGCCCTGAGATTTAGGGGTTTTTTTTTCCGTTTCCCTGACCCACTACAGGGAACCTGAAGGCGATGTACCAGTCTGCACGGGCTCACGCAGCTCTGCACCAGGAGAGGGAGGCCCGCAAGTCCTTTGCTCACATCAGCAAGCTGGACCCCAAGTTCAAACCCATTGCCTGTATGGAGCTGAAAAAGATGAGCGAGAGCATCCGGGCCAAGCATGTGCTGGAGAAGAGGGGCTACTGGGCAGTGGCAGAGGAGAGGTGGGGTCAAGGAGGAGCGGGAAAAAACAGGGAAGCAACTCAGCAGGGGAAAGAGATGGGGTCCCTCAGTGAGGATAGAGTGCAGCTTGTAAGGACCACAAAGAACAGGGAGAGCAAAGATGGGCAGGAAACCACAATGGCGACAAAATCACTGCCGGGACCCAGTGTGGAAATGGCAGCAGAGAATCAGAGATCAGTGGAGGACAGTGAGAAAATGACATCAAACAATCAAAGAACAGCGGAGCACAGTGAGAAAATGACATCAGGGAATCAGAGAACAGCGGAGGACAGAGTAGAAATGACATCAGGGAATCAGAGAACAGTTGACCCCGGTGTGGAAATGGCATCAGAGAATCAAAAATCAGTAAACTCC
>JAABNX020000002.1:20778019-20792479 GCA_015163995.2 Mormyrus lacerda | reverse complement strand
GGGGAGCGTAACATGAGACACAATGTAACGGCACAGTGCAGGGGAGCGTAACATGAGACACAGTGTAACAGCACAGTGCAGGGGAGCGTAACATGAGACACAGAGCAACAGGAAAGCACAGTACATGAAGGAAGAGTGTAACACAGATCGCAATTCAGTCCAGAAAAACACAGATCCAACTCTTAAACACAGTCCTGCCCCAACACAGTTCATTCGCCATCAGCCTCGCTGCACCAGTACGCTGGCAGGGGAACACGAGTTACCAAGGATCTGTCACCTTCAGCAGACAGAGAGACAGAATAATCCCCCATCTTGCACTCCCCTCCCTGCATCTTGCCACAGACCACATTAAACGCGCCAAACCGTGTCACTGTGCTATCAGGCTGCATTAACGCCGCCGGAGATGAAGGTCGATAACGGCACAGGCTGTCTGGCAGAGCACTGATATTCCAGCCAGGATTAAAAGGGTTGACATGAAACAAATGGCAAAATTAATGAATTTTAATTAGCTGTGGCAGGCGTGAGAGCTGCCGTGTGAAAAAAGTCAGGATTAAACAGGGGATCAGCTGTAAAAACCCCAAATGATGGACAGGGACAAATGCCCAAAACTCTTAGCCTCTCAGATGCGGCATGAACGTGTTGACAGAAAGATAAATCACAGCCATTGCTTAACACACCCAGACCTGCGTTGTGGGATATTCCATGCTACCCCTTTAAAAGCATTCGCACAGCATTATAATCGCTCTCTGCTCCTGCGTCAAAGCGCAATGTGCCAGTCTGTCATGAAGGTCACTCTACCTAATAAATTGTGTTATTATTGTGAGTACTGAAGTAAACACTTTCATTGGGAGGTGAACATCATTTATAGCGGGTGATTTCAGCCTTTCTTAGAGCAACCCCCACCAGCAATACTGTACATAGTAAAGGTAAATAACTAAACACTGGGGAGATTAAATAATTCTTTCTCTGAATGAGGAGGAGCCCTTTTCACCTTGCAACGATGCTTCTCTGAAGACCCCCTGCAGCTGCGAATCCAATGAGGCCTAGCTGTCATTGGATGCCATATTTGGGCGTGGTCATTCTCGGTGGGTGGGGTTTGTGACAAACGGACCCCAGGCTGCTCACCACTCGGAAGCAGCTGCGCACACTGGGCTCCACGTTGCTCCCCCCGAAGGCGGCCACCTCGCCCAGCTGGCGCGGGATCTGGATGGCTTCATGCAGCAGCATGCTGAGATGCCGCTGGTCCGTGAGCCCACCGGGCCCCGACACCTGGCTGAACAGGTCTGAGAGGGAGGGGTTCCGGCCATTAGAGGGTGCTGTTTCGAAACCGTCTGCCTCAGCATGATTAGAAAGGCATAATAAAACAGGAACATAACACAAAGCGACTGGATTACCCTCAAGGTCAATGCATTTTTTGTGGCCTTTCGGCTAGTTTAGCTTTTGGCTGTACCTCATAGTGACATTCTCTCACTGCCTGACAGTGTTTCTATAGTGCAACCTGTAGTGATAGACACCCCCGTCAATCGTCCTGAAACCCACCGGTGGTCAGGGTGTTTGACTCCACCCATATGCCCTGTGGCGGCCGGGCAGGATCCCCAAAGTGGTTTGAGGTTCCAGACACAGTCAACCATTTTATTGCCCTCGCTCATAAAAAATGCATCGTTAATGAATTTTCTCTTCTGTAGTTGCAGCCTAACGCAGGGGGATTTTTCCCGCAGTTTCATTCAACAGGGCAGAAGGTAAAGAATGAAAGGAAGTGATTCAGCATGGAGCTGTAGCTGCCCTGCTTCTTGTTCAGGGCAGTGGATGCTCACGTGGGACTCACACCACCAACTATCTCTATGTTTGGTTTGTTTGGACTTGAAAACAGTCTTACTTACACTTGTATTTGTCCTGGATGTCAGCTTTGCAAAGGCACACCAGTCCCGTCTTGAAGGACAGGACCCGTACTTTCCCATTGCGACCACTAGGGGGGGACAAAAGGAATTGATGAGGGGTTAATGTTCCATTGGGGTGCTTTAAATTCTGCACCTTGCTGTAGGTCGACAATTTAGGCAAACTGCCCATGGAAAAGTGTGGACCGGCACACCTATACAAATCGGACCCTATACTCATAGTCACAGATGCGCTGCAATAAAAAAATGCTGCACTGTGACCTTGGTCTGACCCCCCCTTCTCTCCACAGAGATCAAATAAACGAGTGAGCCGAAGTGTTCCAACCCCCCAGGTAAGAACTACAAGCTCTCGACCCCCAATCGGCACTACAAAGGTCGGTGCAAAAAAACCAGCCAGGCTCAAAAGAGAAGAGTCTGTACTGCACAGCTCTCTGTCCCCATTGCAAAATGATGTTTGTTTATTTCCGTTATTTCGGGATTATTTGCTTTAAAGACACAAATAACAGAAGAAATTATTTAGATTTATTCTGAGAATGGAAATGTCAAAAGAACAGAAATTGATGACAGGCAGAGAGATTCCATTGCTCTCATATGTGTGCTGTGTTTCTCTGTGGAGATACCCTTCAGATCCTCAGTCACAGTCTTGGCAATAAGACAGGAGATCAGATGGGGGTGGGAGAAGGGGATTGATTCATTTGCTCGGGGAGAATCACAAGATCCCCGGGTCATGATCTTTGCTTGGAATCATAGAGCTGAGTGGGAAGGTGCGGATGTCAAACATTATCACCAGAGGTCCGATGTGAGCAAGTTTCTTTTGGGGGGGGGAGGCTGGTTGTGGGGAGTGTGTTTTTGAGCATGGTTAATTTTTAAACGATCAGATGAAACCACAAGCCGGGAAGTTGTAGGCGGGGGCGGAGGTGCCAGAGGCAAGGGGAACGGGATCGCCAGACTGTAATATAAGTTATGTCCATTACATTATTCATTACAGCCTACAGACAGCTCCCTTGTTACAATATGTAAGAATGAAGGCCGGGAAGTGAGCAGGCAGTAAAGGCGAGGAGGGGCTGAGATGAGAGGGACGGCAGGGTATGGGGGTAGGGCAGCTAGCTAAGGTATGTGGGAGGAGAAGGGCAGGGCTTACCCAGTTACTGAGGAGGAGGAGGGGCTTAACTGTAGTGCACAATGAGCATCTGTTATGGCACATGCATGCGAGGGACATGGGTTTACCGGACATATTCATTAAACTGCTTGCTGAGCCGTATATAGTAGGTTGGGGCTTATCAGTTTTACACCCTGAGCAAGTAATTGAGGCACAGGTATAACTGAAGGGGGAGGGGCTGAACCATCCATTTAAGGGGTGGGCAGTGGTGGCTTGATGGTTAGGGAAGCGCACTTGTAATGGAAAGATTGCAGGATCGAATCCCCCACCAGCAAGTCACCACTGAGGTACCCTGAGCAAGGTACCGTGCCCAAGCACTGCTCCCCGGGCGCTGAATTAGCTGCCCCCTGCTATGTCACGAAAGTCACATATGGGTTAAATGCAGAGGACACATTTTGTTGTTGTGTGCTGTGCTGTGCTGTGCTGTGTTGACAATGACCACTAATCACCTAATTCTAATTCATGTCTATGGAAGGGGAATGGGGCGGGGCTTACCTGTCATACACATTGAGCAGCCAATTGAGGCACATGTCGACACAGAGCGGGATGTTGATGAGGGCACCACGCTCCTCTTCCAATCGCTCATACAGGCCCGTCAGCGCGTGGATCATCTCCACCACGTCCATGCTGTGTTCCAGCTGCTCCAGCGCCTGCTCCCGGAAGACGTCCACCACGCTGGCCAGCGGCAGCGCGTCCACTGCAGAGACGCAGGTGACGCAGACAATGTAGATGATGCAGATTACACAGGCAATACAGACGGCCACCTGTACGAGTTCAAATGTTGCTTATCTAAATGGGCATTTATTTCACTGCGGGGGATATGGGAGAGAGGGAACCGCCAGCTGCTAACGTGATTAGACAATACGCAGATCTGTAGGAAAGCCGTTGGAGAAGCGAACGTCCTCATGGTGATTTTTTTTTTGTAATAAGCACAGGTCTGCAGTTAATGGGGGTCTGAAAGAGTGGTTACTATGGCAGTGAGGTAATTAAGTCGTATAATGATGCAGACCAGCAGGAAGAGAGGGGAGGGGCGACAGGCCTGGGGCTCAGCAGGGTGGGACCTGGGGGCTTATCCACGCAGCATTCATGCATGTCATCACAAAAGAAACTGCGGGCTGACTGATGAAAGGCTAACCAGGGTCTGCACACCAGTCCTGAGGGCTCTGGTACTTTGGCCAAACAGAGACCTTGCATAGAGCATCGTATCTGCTAGGTGTGGTGGTCCTGGGGGGCGGGGATCATTTATCACCCTACACTGAGGTTGTATACATACGCCTCAAGGCCTTCTGCACCCGCCGCAGTTTCATAGCCGTCCGGTACGCGGAGAATTTGATGTCGTTCAGATCCGCTGGGGAGGATTATGGGTAAACAAAAGGGAGAGAGCAGAATGCTGAAAAAACACCACTGACAACATTACACACATCCGCTTATGCACAATATGCATCACCATGTCGCACAACCGGCTGGCCGTCCTGCCGGGCTCCCGAGGCTGCAGTGGTGATCAGGTAAGCCAACAAGATCAACCAGCACGCGCTGAAATCAACATGGTGTCGCTACCTGGACACCCAGAGTCAGAAGGCATTAATTACTGAGCTGAATACTCTTTAATCATGATTAATTAGACATGGGTTGAAGAATAACAGGGCTGGTTAACATGAATGGCACTCTGCTTACCGAGGGACCTGAAATATCCTAGAGTAGTGAAGTTTAAGGTGCACCCCTCCCCCACTCCTCACCCAAACACACACTTCTGTATGCAAACAGAGAGTCTGGCAGGAAAAAAATCAGCCTTACACAGCGCCTGGTACAGCTCTGTCATCTTTGGATGGTCCCAGCAGGTTGTCTGGGCCTGATGGCTAGGGAACAAGAGAGAGATGTCAGAGAGCACGTGGGCCTGTTTGGGGTACTGTGTGCAGCTCTCTTCACCTCGAGTGAAGTGTCACTCCAGATGGGTCTCCTGTGTAGATCCTCAGGGGTAAAATGAGCTGCCAAACCACATCTGGTCGTCATCACCTTCAAGAAACACCTCAAAACCTGTGTTTTCCATGAATTCCTTAACTAACCTGATTTGAATGCTCTAATGTCACATTTACTGACCCTTGCATAGTCTTACTAGGGTCTTCCTTTGTTGAATAGTTATATGTGCAGCTGTTCTGTAGTTCTTGCTCCAGTACTGCTTACTTTTTGTACCTGGACATTTACTGGAAGCTCAGCCTAATCGACTCCTTGACAGCATTTACGTCTGTAATGTGGTATTTGCCTGACTTGTACGCCACTTCAGACAAAAGCGTCTGCTAAATTTGTAAATGTAAATGTCATTGTTCATGGTTCAGGCACCAGAAGGACATAGTAGATGGGTGGGGACACACAGACAGCACCAGCTCCTTCGTAGAGGGCCTCACATCGAGTTCCTCTCTTGCCCAGGTGAGTAACACCTCACCCCTGTGGGTCTCACCACAGCACCCCCTCAAGTCGGGGGAGGGGATCATTCGCCCCCCCAATCCAGGGGTTTATAACGATCCCACTGTGTGGTCGTTTCATTGGGGTTGAGAAGTCTGAGATGCTGAGAAGTCACATTCAACCAAGTAGACCCAGGGAAGCTGCGAATATGCAGAAAAGGAGTAGCGCCCCAGGCTTGAAGAGCCTTAGGAGACGGAGCTCCCAGCTGGCCATGACAGGCTGGAAGTCGGGGCCCCTTGGTGCTGAGGCTCCAGGGGCCGCGAGGGAATAAAGAAGCACACAGAAATAAGCACATACTAAAGAGCATGTGTGAACAGGTGTAGATGGATGCCACACATACGCATGTCACACGGGGCTGCTGCCCCCAGGGGCTCATGCCACTGAGAAAACACAGTCATGAAAAGCTGTCGGGGTGTGCAACTGGTAGAGCACCCCTCTTCTCCCAAGCAGATGCACTCACTTGATGTAATATGGCACTTTGTTAGGAGATATAGCTCGCTCCCACGGCATCTGCACAGAACCTGTGGTGGGGGGGGGAGCAGGAAACAGTGTTAGTAGGCTGCCCTGGCACTGCAGAGACAGACACACTGCTGCCCCCTACTGGACATGAGGCCCAGCGTTGCCTGGCTGCAGAAGCCAGCCAGCTGACCAATGGTTGGTAAGAGTTTACAGGTTTTTAGGCCAGGTCGCAGACATTATATGGCACTGACTTCTGGACATTTCTGCCAGAGAAAAGCAGCTCCACAGCGCCCCCTACACGCAGACACAAAACTTGCCCCTGGCCAGCACAGGTGGCGGGCGTCTTACTGGAGAGGAAGTGCTGTGACCCAGGGCCAAAGTCTCGGTGGGCGTCCTGCAGCTGCTTTAACCTCTCCTCGATGGAGCTCTGTGCAGGAGAGATGGATGGACAGAGGGTGAGAGGGAGAGAGAGAGGGAGGGAAAGAGAGGATGGGAGGCAGGGTGGGAGTGACAGAGTGAGAAAGAGAGACACGGGCAAAGCCAGAGGCTCACTGCATGGGAGGGGCGATTCTTTTACCACCCTGCTCCCTTTAATCATCTCAGTTTTTAACCCTAGCCCCGCCTGGGAATAGGCACTTGGCACAACCCCCATTTGCTCTACAATGTTCCCTGTTATCGCTGGGGGGGAGTATTGGGGCCCTAAGACTGGCTAATCCCGGCTTAACTTGCAGGGAAATGAATTTAGTGTGCACGTTACAGCCAGGGAACGTCAAAACATGCGACTTAGTAAAGCAGAGGCGCAGAATGCGCTGACAGGGACTGGCAGCCCACAGAAGCATCACGGTGCAGTGCAGGGCTGCCCTCCCCAGAAAAACCCACCTGACATTTATCAGCACCAGTGCAGCGGCAATATCCCGATAAGCTCTGCCTCCCAGCCCCTGCGACACCGCATTAGTAACACAGCTGGACTGATGCAATACATTATTAAATATAAAAACATGAGAAAGAAACCACTGATATTAGCCTATAATTGTATGTAATGTGCTGGGAGTCACAGAGTAGAAATCAGTTCCTTCTTGTGAATGATTCATGTGGATAATTTTCCATCAGTCATTTTGTGTTCATCAGAAGGATGGAGTGAATGGAGAAGACAGGGAACGATCTGTCCTGTCTATACTCCTGCCACTGACCCACAAAATGCTGCCTGTGCTCTGCAGGGGGAGTCGTCTGGAGGTGGGGAAGGGGAGGCGCAGCACCTCCTCATACCTGCAGGAGCTTCCAGCGGCTGTTGAGCTGCTCCAGGCAGCGGGCGTTTTCCACAGTCAGGTGCACGTCGGAGACAGCCAGCTGGTGTGCCAGGTCATTGATGTGCTTCATGCCCTCCTTCACCTGAGTCAGCTCCTCCTTAAACAGCTGCGGGCGGGCGTGGCACAGTGGGGTCAAAGGTCAGCCTGTCGCTTTCAAGCTCCACTAATATTGTTGGTCTCTGGTGGACTGTAGTGATGTGGCCCAGGGTTCTGCTGAAGCCTATCCCTGGCAGAATGGGACGCCAGGCGACTCAATACTGAAAAAACTGGGGGATTAGGGGGTTTCACTCAGGGGCCTCACGGTCAAGTCACTGTGCTGAACCTGGGGTTCAAACTAGTGCCCTTCCAGTCATAAACACAGTCTCATAACCCACTGAGCCACACACCTATTGCATTCAAATTTTTTTTGTTCACGGCAGCATGTCCCATTCGGAGCGGCGCACTGGGCTGCGTACCTTGGTGGCATCGATGTGGTCCTGCAGAGCGTCGATGAAGAGGTCGCCCACGGGCTCCCAGGAGTCGCGCACGCTCTCGGCCTGCTGCAACGCGCCAGCCAGGCCCCCCATGGCGGCCTGTGCCTGCAGCAGCTGCTCCAGCGTGCGCTCCATGTGCCGGTGGCGGTCCACGCAACGTGCCGTCAGCTTCTCCCACAGGTCGCCCGCCACGCTGGCCTGCTTCCACACGGCACGGCTGACGTTCAGGGCCCGTCGCCGTGGCGATGCATCTGCGGGGAGGGTCAGAGCCAAGGACAGATAATGAATCCTCTGGGAGTCATGGTAATGAGAGAAGTCGGGGGGGGGTCATCTCAGCATCACTGAAAGCCCCAAGTGGCCAAGGCCTGAGAGCCTGTGGCTGCATTGTTATAGGAAGGCGGGTCACAGGGGGTGTATATCACAGAGAGCATGTTAGCAGGCAGACCTTTACTGTCAGCCAGCGTCTCCTCCACCTCCTCGAAGGGGTTTTGCGTCAGGAAGGCCTGGGCTGACTCCAGCACCGAGTAGATGAACGGTCCCCTGGACTTCACTTCCTCCATATAGGCCTGCGGATGAGTCAATCAGGGTGCAGTAAGCAGACATGTGACTCCCCCCGCCAGCTAATTAGGCAGCCAGTAGATCAACTAAAAATGATATAAATGAGACACGGGAAGACAAACATCCCGGAAGCAGGTAAGGAACAGCCAACGGGCCCGACCAGACTGAAAATCGATCCAGTCTGAAGGTCTCCCATAGGGTTCCTGCTAGTTGCACTGAGATGATTCGTAGTTAATGACATGAACAGATAAGGGGCAGAGATGAATTAGTCTGCCCTATGCAGCAGCACCCTGTGAATTAATGCAGATAGCAGAAATCCCAGCGGTGGGGGCATAAATGTCAGGCTCCTCCAGACCGTCGCCTTCTCATAAAGCAGGTGGCACTGGCTTCCTTAGATCATGAACTCATTCATATTTCAATGAAATCCTCCTGCTTTGGTAGCTAATGATATTCAGGTCGCCATAGCAGCCCAGTCTGGGGCCCTAGCCGGCCCCTAAGGATCCGCATGATGTTAGCAAGATTCCGTCTCTGGAAGTCAAGATCCTGAAAAGAAATCTATGGATGATAGGATGCTGTAGCCAAGTTGACTGTCCAGCCCGCTGTGAGCGGGGATCCTAATGTCTGGTCTGAGGGTTTAAGAGCTCCCTAACAGAGCAAAACAGCTCAGAAAGACTACACATCCCATTTAGCTAAATCAGGCACGTGAACAAGCCGAATTATACACGTGCACAAAAAGGCAGAATTTTGGTGATTAACTCGCTGGAAGACATACAGCCGGTCATTATATAGCACATTCAGGATCCCACCTAAAAATTCAGTTTGCCCCCCTCGATGTTTCACAAACTAAATAAATAGCTTGCAAGTAGGGTCAGAAGATCATAGCAGAACATGGTGCTTCAGCATCTCCTAAATAAGTAACGCATTTGTTTAATGTTTATTGCAGTGACAAATCTCAGTGGCCTCACACAGATGCGTGGTTAGAGTGCTGGCAAACACACACGCTGAGCAGGGCACGATGGCGTAATGAATGCTGCATGATTAGCCAGCACGCACACGCATGTAGATGGCCAGCGGCAGCAGTAAGAAGGCTACAAGCACACCGGCATGGCAGAGTCACCCTCAGACTAGTACTTCACATTCTGTGTGATGGAACAAATTAAAAAACCTTTATCTGTAACCTTGGGAAGGAGACAGAATTAGGATGGGGGGAGAAAGACCCCGAGGAGGGGGTTCATCCCTCACCAAGTATGTTTTTAATTTTTAATTTCTTTATTTTCCAAAAAAGATGCATGTGCAGTATGTAAAGGAAACTAGTAAACTTTTGGGTCACACCACAGATTTGCGTGTTTACATGTGTGTGCGTGTGACAGACTCACATGTCTTCGAGCTCGTGTGTCTGCTGACACAGAAGTGTTGCCGTGGGGGATTGCTTGTTATCAGCCTCTGTGGCCTGGGGTCAGGGACTGGCACATTTAAATGCCAGGGTGGATCACCACAAACAGCCGTACCTAACCCACGCGTATCTCAGAGAGAGGTGTTAAGTTGTCACCTGACCACAATTCAAAGACGGGCTTTCGGTTGATAGGGAACAGTCATGAAGCCACACAAAGACACCAAGCAGGCCCTAGAATCCTGTACGCATTTGGCTTTGCATGTCTTTGTGCAGTTTGTACCTGATGAAGCTCCCTCTGCTGCTGCACTGTCTCCACGTCGCCCCCTATGGGCAGCTGCTCTGACAGCTCCTCGTCCTTCCCGGTCAGCCACTCGATGATCTCCTGCAGGGACAGCTGCAGCTTCCCACTGTTGTCTGATAAGGCCTCCAGACGAACCCTGTGGGCAGAGAGGACACTCACCTGACTCAGACTGGGGGTGTACTGGGCTAGGTGATGCCAGTAAAGCTGAGGAGAAGCATAGCTGGAAAAGAAAACCATGCGCCCCATATGGACTGCGGGGTTAACCAGCCTTTAAACTCCTTTGCCAGGCCATAGTTTGGGGAAGAGGGATGGTTTTAGATGCCTTTATGCTGTCCCACAGTTCAACCAGCATAATAATGGTGCATTCGTTTTTCTCTCGGAACTCGGAAATTCCGAGTTGAGTGACATCACGTCCAAAAATCCGTTCGAGCTACCACATCTTGGAACAATCATGGCTGCCTCCACGAACACACTGCTAAGTGTTGTTGCTTTATATTTTAGCAGATTTGGAGTATTATAATTGGATAATTTGGAGATAATTTCTCTGAGAGACAAGCAAGCATGAAATACGAACTAGTCAAACCACATTAAAAGCTTTATAAAATATTTTAGCACATTCATAGCAATATTCTTTTTTCGAGAGGCAAACAAACTACAAGCCGCCATGTTGAAATTACGTCACAGGGGCAACTCGGACAACAAAATCTTGTCCAACATCAATGTCATAAAAGAGGCGTGTTTCCAATGGGAAGTGACGTTTTTCGTGACGTTTCGTGACGTTTT
Organism: Mormyrus lacerda; assembly: GCA_015163995.2. Taxonomy (NCBI): domain Eukaryota; kingdom Metazoa; phylum Chordata; class Actinopteri; order Osteoglossiformes; family Mormyridae; genus Mormyrus; species Mormyrus lacerda. The sequence goes on along the minus strand of JAABNX020000002.1, from coordinate 20,781,691 downwards.
CATCCAAGTTCCGAGTCGGAAAGAAATAATCGAACGCACCATAATAAACCAATAAACCATGGGGGAGGGGTGGTGGTATTAAAAAAAAACACTGACAAGAAGTGTCACTGCAAAAAAAGTAAACTATTCTGATTTAAAACAAAACTTTCCAAAAGTGCTGGCTTGTTTTTCTCACTGTACTGTGACTCACGGGGAGACAGCTCTTCACTGTACAGTGAGGAGGGGTATGCCCCCCCCTCCAAAAAAAACTAAAGTCCTCCAACAAAACTCTGGAGGACTGCTGCATATGTGAACTATCATTCAGAGCCAGAGTGAGATCCAGACTCGTCTCAGGGGGACACTGTGGCCTGGCCTGCTCTCTGCAGTGCGGACGTGCCCTGATCCGCATGGCTTTGCCAGCACATCCCGGGTTTCCATGTAGAAATGAGACCCATCTGTGGGGGAGGCAGGCAGCATTGACGTCACCATGCTCTGCACTGGACACCCAGAATGAGCCCCAGGACGCAGTCCTCTTCCCAACAGCTGACTGAATAAATGGGCCTTGACAACGGCCAGGAAGGTAACCGTGGTTACAATGGCTGCAGCATCCCTGTAGGCATAGCACAGAAGCCGCACAGGCTGACAAAAGCAGTCAAAACACCTCTGGCCCAATCACACGCCAGCCTAAGGACCTCTGCCTGGTCCTGGGTGCTCAGAAACACGTTTCCTGGGAAGCTGCGTTGCCTGGCACCAAAGTAACCACGGTGATGGAGGCTAATTTTCCCTCTCTCCTGGCCATGCACCAGTCTGCCATTCTCACAGCACATTCAGAGCCACGGTGTTGTCACGGCAACGTAACAAAAGAGCATGAGGCACTACGCGTGCCAGGGAGGGGACGGTGGGCTGGAGGGTCATGGGGGGACAGGAGGGCAGGGGGTTGTGATTGGCACATATCCTGGGTGAAACGGTGTTCGCCAGACTCAACACAAACACACAACCACACACACACAAACCCCCCACACACGTAGACAGAGGGCGGTCTGTGACGTGTGGCGTCTTGATGACAAACAGCCTCTCACTTTCTTCAAACGTGCGTGATCAGAGTGACATAAAAGGGGCCCGTCTCCATCCAGCAGAACACCTGCCTCCCACACCTGTGTTGTGCCCCCCCCCACCCCACCCAGCCCAGCCACTTCCTGAATTAGCTCAGACTGATTGCGGTCTCACCTCGTCTGAGTCATGTTCAATTTTATTTGCATTAGTTGATGAAAAAGAGCGTTATTTATGCCTAAAGGCCTATGTTTGCCTATCAATATGAGTAACAGTGCGTTCAGTCAGTACATGATTGCTCTCTGTTCTTAGTGCTTGTACAATTACATAACAAAAGCATAGATACTTTAAACTTGGTTTAAGCTTTTTTATTGCAGTTCACAAAAAATCAAATACCTACAGTTCTGGAAACAATTAGGAGACCACAGCAAAACTTTTTGTTTCACTAATTTCTCAATTTATGGGTGTGCATCTGTGAATAATAAATTTTTTTTGCAACCTGCAGCCTGGTTCTTCTCTGTTCCTCATTGATGAAGGGCTTCTTCCTCGCTTCACGAGACTTCAGTCCTGCTTCTTGGAACCAGCAGAACCAGCTGCTGTGTAATTGGCTGCCTGATTGATATTGATATTAAGAGTGCTCTCTTAATTTTTTTCACAGAATTGTATATATCGTCAGCACAAATAAACTGATAACTAAATTAACAAGGCTGCAAATTATTTATTTTTAAGAAAACGATATCAGTTTGTAAAGATCGTTTTTTCAAATGTGATGTGAATCACTTCATTCGATGGCCATATCAGTGAAAGCAAATTCAGAAAAATGTTTAAGCTTGAACCAAAACCTGACATAGGAATCACTGGGAGTCTCTCCCTTTTTAAATGATCATCCAGAACCACAGAACATCCTTGACAACATTTAAAGATTGTGATAAACTCAAGATGAGCAGGATCCGCACCCACAATTAGACAGGTCACTGAGGCTAATTAATGTTAACATACGCAGACAGCTGTGGTTCAGCTCCTTTGCTAATGTCCTCTGTTCAAAGCCCATGACGCTCAGAGCGCCCCCCCCCCATGAAAGGAGATCCACAGAGAGCCTAGAACACATTTACACCTCTGATCGCACCCAACAATCCCACCGCCCATCTGATTCACGGAGGTTGTGAATCAGTGTTTCATTGTCATGATTAGACAGAAAAAAGGGTGCAAATGGTTTTCTAGAAGAAGTATGAGCTCTCATGGCCAGGGGAAGGGGGGGCACACAGCCTATAGTTCTTGGAGGGGAGAGTGCAGGTGATAACTCAGAGACAGAGCCTTGTGGAAAGTCACACAAAGGGTGACCTCAAGAATTCATTCCAGTAATGGTCGGCCACACAGACTCTCCATCATTCATGATGGCTACACCCCGCCAACACGCCGACCATGATGGCCCCCGCAATCCGCGTAACACAGTGGGGGGGGGGGCTTTACAGACCTCATCAGATACACTCTTTCACTAACGTCCCTGGTTCCGTCATCCTGTACTGTACTCATCACCATTTCACAGAGTTTGACCTATAAATGCAAAGACGTTATGAGCCATTTTTTAACCTCCGACTGGGCTTCAGAGATTCAGTATCTCGCAAGACATTTCTTTTGTGTTGTTCTTTCATGATTGAAGAAGCTGTCTGTCCACATCTACCCATCAGATTCTTTCTCAGCCTTCAAGAAGCACCTGAAGACCTATGTGTTCCAGGAAAACTTGGACGAGCCCTCTGGCCACTGGCCCGCTCTGTCTGCCTCCCTGCTCCCCTAGCTGTACTTTAATTTGAATAGCACTCTTACTAGCTCCTACTTGCACTGTCCTCACCTCTCACTAGAAGCACAGTCTAGCTGCCTTTACACCTTGTTGGGTCTTTGACAGTTGTATGCTTGTGATGTACTATTTATCTCGCCTGTACACTGTATTGGGACAGGTGTGTGCTGGTAAAGGGGCACACGAGACAAGACCTAGCAAGAGCCAATGAGCATAGACCCCCAGGCAAACCGCAATATCTGCGGCTATCTTGCTACTCCAAGGCGGAAGACAGGGATAGTGAGGGACATTTGATGAAAAGACATACATCTAAAGTTATACCTCTAAAGACACCTAAAACTCTGAGCTTGACTGGTAGACCTGTAAAACAGCACCCCCCCCCCCATTTCCCAAATGGTGTCTGTGCTGATCACATGACTGTCCGCCAGCATCAGCAGCCTGCCGATCCCATTACAGGCCCCACAGTCACTCTCAGCCTTCGTCACTGATGAAAGAGGGTCAGGCCGCCAATTCTGAGGATAACAGGAAGGATATACCGAGGATAACAGGAAGAAGGATATACCGAGAATAAGAGGAAGGATATACCGAGGATAACAGGATAGATATACCGAGGATAACAGGAAGTAGGATATACTGAATATAACAGGAAGAAGGATATACCGAGGATAAGAGGAAGGATATACCGAGGATAACAGGATAGATATACCGAGGATAACAGGAAGTAGGATATACCGAATATAACAGGAAGAAGGATATACCGAAGATAAGAGGAAGGATATACCGAGAATAACAGGAAGAAGGATATACCGAATATAACAGGAAGGATATACCGAATATAACAGGAAGGA
>JAABNX020000002.1:20709203-20720889 GCA_015163995.2 Mormyrus lacerda | reverse complement strand
CTTGTTCATTTTGTGAAGCTGCTTTGAGACAATGACCATTGTTAAAAGCGCTATATAAATAAAATTGAATTGAATTTAATTGAATCATGCCAACAGGATAAACAACTAGAGAAATGTATGTATAAAAATTACCGTGTCACTGGAAAGCAGCAATTTCAACTGACGGAAATATAAACTAACATTTCAGATATGGGATATTCAGATAATAGTGATGGTTTTAAAAACTGGAAATACAAAACCGGAGGGAACACTTAAAATGACAAGCATAAAAAATGATCATGTCAATGGAATCATTAACATCAGGAGCCTGTATCATGATTCACGGAGTTGGATTTCTTGCTTTAGTCAGATAACTTGTCGGAATTAAGGTACCTTAGTTTAAATTAACTTTATCTTTATTCAAGTATGTTTAGCCCAGGCTGCTTTAATTCTGCAAAGTTATCTGGCTTAGTTTGCTGTAAATGTAGACAATATGGTTTTCTGTAAAATGGTACGATGAAGGGATTGAGCAGTACAGCAAACGTGATGCAGTGTTCACAAACTCGAAAATGCTGCACATACACAGACAGGCGAGGTAAAAATCGGCCATTTAGTACAGATTGGGTAGTGACAACACCAACTGTTTCATGCAAGGCATTGAACTTTATATTTATTTATGTCATATCTGCACTATACATGTTTTTGCTTAGAAAGGCAAACAGAAATGCAATTTTCATTTGTATGACTAGTATTGAACATTGGAACAAACTCCATCTCCTGATTGGAAGCCATCTGTAATCTTGGAAATTAAAAAAGTAATTTAGGCCTAGATATGGAAACATTTTTAATTTACAGTGAACATAACATTGTGTTTTTTGTAATGAACACGGGCATGACACAGACTGCTTAGGGGCAAGATTCTGACCCACAAATGAGGTTACAGGGCTACCCAAACTATACACATAAAACATAGAGAAATAAAAACTCCAATCAGTGCCCTCCTGACTTCTACTCACCCATGCGGAGGCTTAAGGAAAACTCCAGCAGTATGGACACGGCCTCCGGGGGAAGCCCCCAGCTGAGGGCCACTCGCTCTACGGCAGCCAGATGTCTCTCCAGAACATCATTGCCTTTCCATGGGGTGCCTGCCTCCACTGGAACAGAGCGACGCCACAGACACATAACTGCATGTATTACTTGACCTTTGTGAGTACTTTCCAGAAGTAACACATTTTTATACATACTCCTTTTTTTTTTTTTTACTCCTTTTGGGTAACGTTTTCACATATAAGTAATTGTGTTTCGGCTTCCTTCGGATTTTGTATTGCCTTCAGAAAACAACGAATACAAAAATGATCTGCTCTGTGACAAAAACCAAAAGAATAGCGTTCATTCCCATTACGGAAACATACATAGCAGGAGTTTAAATATGAAATTTTCATTAAGGATTTCATTAAGGATTACTTGTATAAATTGGGGAAGATATTTAAGGTGATTGCAATAACAAACACAGTTAAATGAAGTGAACAAAGACTATTTACAGGATAAGATGTTTAATACATAAAGACATAATAAAATGGTGATAATACAACCAATCAATCAAGAGCAATCAATCAATCAATGTCATGGAATGTATTACAGCAGAAATTAATTTTATTAAGTGCAAAATACATTAGTTCTGTGTATAAAGTTCCAGGTACTACTATGGATTATTGAATGATTTATTTGAATGATTTATTTATGAACAAGTTGAAATTTTTGGAAATGTAAGTAATAAGAAAAGAGTTCTTGTTTGTGGAGATTTTATTATTGGCTTTTTGAATCCAGATGGTTTTATAAACACCCTGTATAGTTTAGATCTTTATTACACCAACAAGAATAAAAACATTGCTAGAAACTATAGAGATTACAATTAAGTGTGGGAAACTGTTAACAGATATTAGTGATCACTAACCTGGTTTTTTTATAATATGCAAGGCTTATTTAAAAGAATAATAAACACTGGAAAGTTAATTAGATATAGAACTAAACTTGAAACAGAATAGTTTAAAAATTATCTATTAAATCAGAACTGAGATAATTATACCAGTGATGTAAATGAGGAATATGATTCATTTATTAATATATTAACGTTATTATAAATAATTAGGAGAAAGTTTTTCAATTAATGCAATACCAAAAGAAAAAAAGGTGAGTACAAATTCTGGATCACTAAGGGAATTCATTATTGAAGACAGTAATTGAATATGTCATTGAGTCTTTACATTTGTAATTTATATCTGACTCTAAAGTTTGGCTGGCAAATCTGTCTCGCTCAGAGTGCCCAGTCTTTAATTTTTTATTACAAGGCTATAAGAACTCATATTATATACCGAAATTATACAAAGATACAAGGCACATCTGTAAGATTCAACCGTTAAGGGTCATAGATTTCGCATGCACGGACGTGTGTGTAGCCGCCCATCCAAAATATCTTGCACTGGGGCCCATTTTAAGAAGCGTGTGCTCGGAGATTAAAAACAAGACACGGCGAGAAGGAGCGAAGGAGCTGGCGAGCGTTTTGACGGCTGCACACAAGCTGGCCGGCAGCTGTTTGTGATGACGTCAAGGTGGCCGTCGGGTAACAATCACCGTAAACGAGCCGCTTCATAAAAATCGCCTTCCTCTCTCAAAATGCAACCAAACGAATAGCGACACTTAATATTCATACTTATAACCGACTAAAAAGACCTCTGGGTCAGCGGCGGTAACGACGTAATTCTTACCTCGGGAAAAGTAGCTCAGCGCGGATTGGAACGGCTCTCCGGCCTCACCCCTTTTCTTCTGCTCCTCCGCCACACGCGAACTCCGGAGACTCCGGGAACATCCCGTCGTGTCATTATCCGAGGAGCAACTCAATTCCAACCGCGATGGGTCGGATTTGCTCGCCATTGCTGCATAACCCAAAAAAGCCCTAAATCCACTCTGAACAACCGGCCCCTCTGCAGAAACTCAAAAATTCGCGCGCGACGCCCTGCGCATGCGTCGGGTTTCCGGGAAGCGCCTGACTTCCGGTGTAATGCTGAAAAAGGCATCCTTACCGTAGAATACATGCCTGTGTCTAAATGACCGATTGGTCGCTTAATCTGAAACGAGTTTAGCTACTTTGTCGAGTTAGGCTACCGTAGTGCTAATCGATAGCCCTAACCCTAATCCCCAAAAATTAGATAAAACCCCAACCCCCCAAAAACCCTAAAAGCTGAACTAGTCATAACACCGGCATGTATATTCTACGGCAGGGATATCACTGGTGCGCAGCGAGTCGTTGGCTTATGGTAGCGAGGTGTGCTTGAGAGGTCTTGGGAAGTAATTTTGTATTTGAAAGGACGGATGTAATGTTTAATAAATGCAGCTGTCGGGGTGGAATGCGTTGTCACAAGAAAAACAGCGTTAATAAGTGCAGTTATGTATCTGCACCTTTAAAGGAAATAAATTATTGAAATTAAAAAACACTTCAGGTCAGTTATTTTCGACCCACAGCTTTATTAAAACAAACAGGAAAACAAAATGCACATTTTATCTAAATATTTATTTTTGTCGAATTTCGTACCACGTCGTCAAAACGATTGTGATCGCTGGCTTCCCGGAGTCAACAGAACAGTGGGGTGTGCGACGAAGCGAATTTTACACGCCCCTAACTTTATAAAAAAACTGGCGAGAGGTTTGTCTGCGCACTTTGACATAAAGGGGGAGGTCGACACCGCAAACTAATGATACCCGCCCCCACTCGGAGACTTAGGGCCGTTTTAACCAAATGCCTCAAAAACCTCGCCAGTAAACCTACTTCGTAGTAAACCCGTCAGGTTTTCCTTTTAAGGTTGAGATTGCGTCCTTTCCTTTAAACCAGAGTTTGGTTTCATGTTAATTGCCCAAAGCAGTGCAAATATGACTTGTCTGATGCGGAGTTGTAAAGTATGCCTTTACAATGGATTTCACGATCCACAGCAACAACTCCAATCGTAAGACCAATTGTTCCCTTTTTGGTCCGAAACATTCTGCACGAAATAAATAAATATCTCAAACAATAACCAATTTTCCGAATTTACAGTACTTTTAAAGAGCAAATATCCTGATAAGATCGTACTGATAGAAAACACGGATAGAAAAGAGTCAAACAAACACATTTCTTGTCACCTATTATCTCTGGACTAATTTGTTTCTTCAGTCACATAAACAAAGTCTAAAAGTTGTTTTAGAGATGACTATGATTAAGTATGGCAAGAAAAAAAATGACAAAAAAGTCAGAAAATTGCCAAAATGGCTTTGCCCTTTAAAAAAGGCCTATAACATAATGCAACATTTTCACTCATAAAATGGAAAGCCTATTGAAATAAAAACAAAACACAATTGGTTATTGATTATGTAATGCCTGCAAATGATATAGCAAAAAGAATACATAAAAATTAATCTTTTTTCCACATACTGTATTTGTCCGGGCCCCCTATTCATGACGCATTGAGACAGTTTAACCTAATCTAATGCAAGCCTCAGTGGTAAAAATTATTAAGACTCCACTATTTTTCCTTTGTAAACTGAGCAATACAGTTTACCTTCTTAATATAAAAATACTAAAAAGAACATAATATTTTAAAACATCACATAAACCACAAAGCAACATATTCCAAGAATCAATTTTTTGTGAACTTACATGGTGTGTCAATTTTAAAAGTTTTAATTGAGTAAGGAATTTTAACAACACAGACTGTAACTTTCCCCAGAAATGGTGTTTTCCTCCAAAGCTGGTGCAGTGACACCATGTGACTGGTTATGATGGTTGGAATGACAGAATGGAGGGAATTGTTTAATGTAATCTGGACAGCAGATGGCAAGCATTCTGGACCAAACATTTGCAACAAGTGGCCATTACTTAGAATTTGTTTCCTCTCTCACTAGTTTAGGATCTCTGTCATCTGAAGATACTCCCCAACTTTCTCGTGCTGCAGCCATGTTCTTGTGCTTGATTTATGACAATTTTACTTTATTTTTCTCCTGATTGTTGACCAGTTGCTCCCTGCTCTCCTCTCTTTCAGGCTGATCCTCATTCTGCCGGGCCACCAGGAGGCGACAGGTGAGAAGGATGCCAAAGACCAGGGCGTGGGCATAGCGTTTCAGGGGGTCACCCACCAGCTGGTGAAAAAACAGCACCACCAGCATGACCAGCAGCAGCAGGAAGTTGGCCACGTCTTTGGGCTTCCCGGGAACCAGAGTCATTACTATTCCACAGGCCACCTCCAGTGTTCCAATCACCTTGCGCAGCAGTACTGAGCTGATGCCCACCTTCTTCAGGCCTGGCAAAGCCTTGGCATAGCTCTTGTACGCCCGTTTCTGAAACGCACCCGACAGAATAAATTAATCGCCACTCTCCTTTTGACATGGAGACATTAGGACATGTTGGACACTCATATTTTCTATCATTAACAGACACTAATCATCCAAAGCCATCCATGTCCAGTACTTTTTAGACCTGTAACCTTAATACACCCAGAAGCTGCTTTTCCAGCCAGCTGGCATCCTCACGAGGAGTAGTCCTATTTCAAGGCCCCACCAGATCTCTGAATTCCTCCCCCCACTTTGGGCTCTCGGCCTTGTTCTACTGGTTATTACCCACAGCCCAAGACCATAGGTGACATAGGATTGACCCAAAAACAAAAGCCATGTTCACTCTTGCTTCTCCTCCACCTGCTCAATACTGCAGCCATCAAATCGGTCCATTCGAAAGAAGCAATGTACTTCCTCATGCTTTAAAACATTACAGCCATAGCACTTGCATACACAATGAACAAAACAATTACATCATGTTGTATGTGTGGGAATATGGAACCAAATGATGTCATCTTAATTCCCCACTACACCACCAAAACCACATTCAATGTTTTTAACCATACCCGGGCTGCTACTGTTAATCTACCCAGTGCTTGAAGTGGGCCAGTGGTGACAAGTAGGCAATGCCAACACCTCACTGTTTGTTTCTTCAGAGTATTGGAACCTCTCAATATCTGTTGGCACCAAGTAACAAGGGAAGTTCCAGCACCTGCCTGTCCCCACTGAATCTACTGTATAAATAATGTTCATTAGTTGACCATTCAAAGAAATTAAAATCATCATTGCAAAAACAGCGGGGGAAAAAAAACAAAAAGAATTCCCGATAAGAGAAATCGTTTAAAAGTAATCGCTGGTGTAAAAGTAAGAGAATGTCAGCAGAGGAGTCTTACAACATCAGCACCCGCAGATGCAGGATAGAATTTGCTGGAATGATCCGCCATTGTCCGACAACGGAATAACTCTCTTCAGTGACAAACCGTGATCTACTAAACTGATCTTTTTAAATGTTTAAAGGCATACAAGGGTTCGCAGCCTTATATGCGTTAACATTTTATACTGATAAATTTACAGTGAGAAATTATATATGCCTTACAATGCATAGTTCATTTCTAGCTCGCCGCTTTTGGTATTATCCTGCCACATTTTATAATAATCTATTTCGTAGCAGTGAGCAAATTTATACGAAGGAAATTGTTAGAACGATGGTCTGCATGGTTGGTTCGCATAAATTAATCTGTGGCTTTCTGCTTTCTTTTGTCCAGTAAAACCGCTTTCTGAAGGGAAGCAACATCTGCACCCGGCTCCGAGCCGGATCGCGTTCGCTTCCATCCCCCACCTACATCTGCAGACTTACCATCTCACTGTATGCATCTTTGCTTAGTCTCGGTGTGAGCTTGATCGTGCCCATGAATACAAAAAACAAGCCAAGGGCCAAGGAAAGGGCTACGATGGTGATTGTCCTTGGAGAGGCCATCTTTTTCTTTGTCTCCAAGTGGGGCACTTCACACCAGAAAAGCGGCTGCTTCCGAGCGCTGCCTGGGTTACTCTTTGGCCCAGCGTAATTATATAAAGGAGATTTCGGATCGAAAGGGGATTGGTAGAGGATAAAAATGGCTATCAGCCGACTGCCACTGGGTCCCAGCGCCGAGTGTATCCAGCGTTTATTATATAAAGATGATGACAAACGCCTTGCAGTTAGTTTTCTTACGTAGTGAATTGAACTCCAAGACAGTATGTAGTTCCTCATAAGACACACGAAAAATTACTGATGCAACGTTCAACGATACATTTGAAGCTAGTATTCGCTTGTCAATACACATTTGTGATCACAATTGAAAGTACGGAATTATTTGTAGTGTTTCTTAAGTTTAGACTATACTATCATGCTACTTATTGTTTTTTTCATTCACGAGGTGGCTTAAAGCATTACATATATTACGTGATCAGGTGGTGTGAGGTAATTAACCTTTCCTATATTCCATCATTCTCACCATTCAACAGCAGTTTCCCATTTTTTCAGCCTGTTCAGCCCTGTGGTTACTACAGTAGTTCCATCTGTGTAGTGGTGAGATAATGTGACTTCATCATCAAACTGGACTGATAAGACAATGATAAGTTCCAGTATTATTGAAAATTATTGATAATATTAGATTAGATGAACTATGAAAGCTAAAAATCAAAATTTAGCATGTGTTCATGACCAGGTCTTGCCCCCTCCAAGATTTTCCTTGCACCCCTTCTAGAAGTGTTCAGCTAGTCACAAATACTTTCCTTACCATTATCTCAATTCTTACCTTTTTTGGTTGTATATAAGTCTATACTACAGAAATAGAATGTGATTAAAGTGATGTCTGGCCATGGCCGGATCAACCATACGAACAACCTGGGCATGAGGCCTGGGGCCCATTGTATCAAGAAGTCTTTGAATATGCCAGATTTAAAAAGAAGTCTAATTGGAATATGAGTTTAGTAGCCAGCCAAGCGTCTGCCAATCAAATATTGGCAGATGCTCAGTCATTGATTTACAGAAAACAAAGTTGTGGGTGGTAAATTCTGGAGTCAAAATGGTTCTTACTTAATCCTGAAAACCCAATGCAGCATCTAACAGACAAAAAGAAAAAGATGCAAGGAGTGCTGAATTGCTCTAAAATGTGCAAGAAATGAGCAGGTTTTTCAAAAAATCACAGATGTTAACAGCAAACAATACAGCTGCTGTTAATACCAACACTGTCAAAAAGCAGAGGTTAAGACAACTTAAAATTTCAAGGCAACTTTCCAGTTTGGAGGACTTGAAGTTTTAGTTTTGAAAAGAACCACCTATTGTTGTTTTTTGTTCAGATAGTTTATCTTTCATACTGATAAAAACTTCAAATTTGTAGTTTTACATACTAGTTTTACAATAAAGGTTAAGCCACCTTAACGTCTTTTGTCCAGATGATTTATCGTTGTTATGCATAAAAACGTTAAAATTTGAGTTTAACATACTAGGAGTCCACAACAGCAAAATTTGTGTCAACTAAATATTATTAATTAAGATAAATAGCAAACTTATTTGATTAGCATGATAATTCTACTGATGATAATAATGATAATATGAAATAGTATTTGACACATTTTGAGGATCCCTGTGGGGAAATTCTCCTTTCTCCATGACAGCAAGCTTGGGTGTAAAGGGTAGCCACCTGTTGTGGTTCCCAGGGTGCTGGGAGGGAGGGGGGTCAAGGACCTCATTTAAGGACCCACATATGTGCTGAGGCTGGCCTTGAACTGGTTACTTTTGTATTGTGGGCACAGAAGCTTAGCCCACCACACCACACACTGAAGCTTATGAGGCATGAGCTGAGTGTCATGCTAACATAAAGCACTGTTTACAATTTTATAACTGTTTAGAGTTTTGGTTTAAACTCAAAGATTGTTTGAACTCAAAGTTTTTAACTACACATCCATCTATCCATCACCGAAACCGCTTAAACCCAACTGGGGTCACGGGGGGGGGGACCGGAGCCTATCCTGGGAACAAGGGGTGCAGGCAGGAATCAACCCTGGACAGGTTTAACTGCACATAAGAAAGACAAGTCATCCAAACAAAAAGTTGGTACTTTTGTTGTTAGGAATTCATAGTATGTAAAACTAAGAATTTGAAGTTTTAATAGATATTTAATTAAGATAAATTAACTGATCAAAAAATAATTACTTGGCACAACAATAGGTGGTTTTCTTCAAAACTCAAAAGACTGAGTTGCCCTCAAAACTCAAAATCCTAGTGCAGTAAGTTGCCTTGAAATTTGAAGTTGTTTTAACTCCTTCTTTTTTAGACTGAATGAAACAACTTTCAGTATGATTTTGTGTTATTTAACACTGATATGCACAACAATGTGGTTGGATGTGGGAGACAAAAAAGCCACTGAATCAGATACGCGTCAAACTCAAAACACGGAGAAATATACTCGTACAAGGGATCCTGTGTTATGGGGATTAATGACTGACCAGATGCAAGAAGACATTTTAGCAACTGCACCAAGACCAATTTCTGGATGCATCTGTTGACACTTTGAGCCCCTTCGTTGAATTGTAGTACGCTAATACAGGAACAGATGTCAGGGCTGTTTTCAGATTAGCAAACTGTTGCTCATACCTTTTTTCTCCACTGGAATTCTGTTGTTTTTCAAGAGTTCTCACAATGCACCTGCTGGAAAGGTTAGGAATGAAGTTTCCTATGAAGTTTATCATCCCCACCACTCTTTGCCTGGTCATGTTCCACACCCTCGATACACACAGTTGTCTTTATTCAGCTTCACGTCCTGGTTGTTCTTTCACCAGTCCCGTATCTGCTGAGGCTTTGTCACCAAGCAGTGACGTCACCTTCGTCTTTCACATTTTATTTTCAGCCTGCATTAACCCTCTTTCAGTATAATAAGCTTTCCATAGATTTGTGTTTTTTCTTTCGTCTGTTTAATGTCACGCTTGCTTATTAAGTAACAGCATGTAATTATAGAGTGTATAGTTAGAGTATGGAATAGTTTTCCAGCTAGTGTAGCGGAAGCTTTAAATCAGAGCTCGATAAGATTTTAACAACTCTCAGCTATTAGTTACGTTCTCCCTAAACGAGCTTGATGTGCCGAATGGCCTCCTCTCAGTTGTAAATTTCTTATGTTCTTAACATTCTGCTGCGGCGAACTTGTCAAATACGGAGTCGTACGTATCTTTCGGGCGATCTTCCTTGCACCCGGCTTAACAAGCCCGACGTCTGAATGCCCTTCAAGTGCTATCGACGTTCCCCGACAGCTATAACTTGTCCAGTGGATGCAAAGAATGCATTATTAAACTGCAGGACTGCAGCAAACTAATAGTGCACTTCCGGTATCATGTCATGAATAAACTTTTTACCATTTTATTCGCGCGTATCTTTCACCATCTCCCGTATATTCCCCCGTTATTTCTCGCTCCACATCAGCATCACGTTTCGCTACACAACAGCCGTGCAGGACCAAATTAAAAGAAGCTTTTCCACATATCTACACATTGTCTATAGTCTTCATTGCACTGCTGTCTGTCATTTTACCTCCCCTTGTCCCCCTCCCTGCAACTGTGGCACAAGAATGTCGCGGTTTTCCTCTGAACACGTGACAAAAAATAAAAAACTAAATTTTTTAACCTGTCCATGTCCCACGAAGGGACTTATGGGGGTAGGGGTGCACGATCGAACACCTGTCTTCTTTTGAACGTACCTCCTTTTGCGGTCCTAAGACCCCCTTTTCAATCAGTGCTGTTGCAGCAATATTGCACTACAAAAATGAAACGCGTAATTTCCCTGAATATTCAAGTTCAGTAAAACTGAAAGTGTTACGTAACACTCTAACATGCTAAATCACGGAAATATACAGCAATATATATACACTAACGAAAAATGACGTGCCACATTCATATTTGATTTCGGGACGCAGAGTTGCAGCCGGTTTTAGTGGACTGATGTTTGCAGAAATGGAAGCCGCAATAGAAAGTTTGGTACGTTTCTTCGTAAAATTTCAGATGTTTAAGTAATGTTGTCACTGCGCGTATACTGCTGTTTAAATGAAATACATATAATGCTAATTATGCTTCAGAGTGAAAATATTTATTCAAGGGTAAGTTTCTCAAAGCATAGTTGCTAACAACGTAATAGTTGGAACCATGCATCTGAGGTGCATTTCCCAAAAGCATAGCTAATAACTACGTATATAATCGGAACTATATACAACTGAACCGATCCAACTATGAAGTTGCTATAATGGAAGCTTTTGGGAATCGTACCCCAGGTTTGCTTTCTACATGGGAAAGCTTGTGCTCTACTCCGTTTGTCAGCTTTTCTTTTGATTTCTGCTCTGTCCGTTATTTCCGCCTAGCAAACCGCTATCCAAATGCTGCAATGTATCAATGCATGTATCAATCAATGTATGTCATCCTGAAGTTCGACAACAAAAATCAGTCTGGTTTATAACTGAAGGAAATAATAGGTTGCCATTTGTGCTTCTTTCAATAGAGACATAAAGTGAAGGAGAAAGGTGATACAGCGGATATGTGGTTATTCAAACAGCCGATTTCTGTCATCTGTAACTTTGAGGATGAACTCGGCCGAATGCCTTTGTACGTATTCTACGAGACTTCTTCCACATTTTGTTTTAACAAAATGTGATACCTTGTTTATAAGTTTTAAACATTGTATTCATAGTGGTCTCAAAACCAACATTAAACTGGTGTAATTGTGAATTTGGCCCAAGTTAAACTAATTAACCCATGGGAGGGGCCATAGGGGTCGGGTGCGAAGCAGGTTGGGCGGTGGTCAAGGGTGGGGACACTGGCGGTCCGA
>JAABNX020000002.1:20662337-20679768 GCA_015163995.2 Mormyrus lacerda | reverse complement strand
AATGTTTACAACATTAACATTAAAATTGATTACAGAAACTTAGTGCACCCAATTGTTTGTATATGGCAGCTGTTATACAGTAATAAATGTTGGAATACCTCTCTTTCCTTATTAATTTAAAGTTATGGCAATGCTAACTAGTTATTTCAAGTGGATTGAAGAAATTATTTGTCTAAATTAATAGAGTAAATTAATTAAAATCAAAAAGTTTAATTTTTTATTTTAAATGTTACTTATTTTAACTAAGTATGATTTGGTCAATATGCTGCTCTTTGTCACAATGGTTAAACTCAAATGTTTTGCTTTATATTGTAGACTCTACTTAATTTTTTAGCATACAGTAAAATAAATAATACTGATTTTTACCAAATCAAAATAACAAGAAGTTCACTAAACTTACAAAAAGTAGTTGGAAAATGTTGCCTTAATTTTTTTGAGTTGAATCTAAGTAACAGTTTTTACAGTGATATGAAGTTCTCCAATGGAACCTAAATGAAAGTAATAAAAGCCTGGAGAATGCATGTCTTGGCCCTGCTGTCCACTCTAAGATCATTGTGCAATACGTACAGCTAGTGTTGTAATGACCTGGTGCAACTCCTCTGAAAATGAACCTGAACGTGCTTGAACACACCATTCTAGAAACTTTAACAAGTCAAACAGAATTTGGATAACTGCAAAATTTTGATACAATGTATGTGTGTCACCATGGGAACCAGCCTATGTGCACTCTGAGGTTGTCTGAGGAGCATTTCAAAATTCAGAGAATGAATCAAGACGGTTTAGGAAGATACTGTCAAGACTTTGATGGACAGACAGTGAAGACTGCTGATTCTGAAACGTGTAGAGAAAAATAACGGTAAGAGGTGTTCGTTCGTTCGCACTAATTGCTGTAACGTTAATCATTTAAGAATTTTTTTCCCCCCGATTCCACTGCGTTCGCCTGTCTTGTACGTTATGTCATAGCTCAAGTGCAAGGGCATTAATAACGTTACAAGGCCATTTGGCAGCAGTGCAGTGGGATCAGGTGTCAGGGATCATGGTGGATTTGGGGCGAGGGCGTGGCATGGTGCAGACAGGGAAGGAGGTGCATGGACGATCTACTTGCGTGGAAACGGGTTTATTAACAAAAACATAAAACACTACAGGAACACTACAAAGAACAAAAAGGACCACGAGGGGTGGAAAACAATAGGGGACAAACAAAGACTAATTACAACCGGTCAGGGAAATGAGCACCAGCAACATACATCATAGAATGAAGCACTGGGGAACTGAACTGAGGCAGGGACTTAAATACTAAGGGGTAACGAGACTCACACAGGAGAGGTGAGACTAATTAAGGAGGGTTGGGAAAACAGGCCACAGATGAAACTAATAATTAAATCAAGGGACTGGGAGGGGAAACTGAGGAAGCGACAGACCAATAGAAACACAATCAAGGGCACAAAGGCAAAAAAAACCAAAACACAGGGACTAGAAAACTGATTCAACTGAAACACAAGGGAGCAAAATCTACAAGAACAGAGGAGGTGGGATTCAAACACATAATTAACAGGTAGCTGCATGCTGAGCTCATTGAGCCCTTAGGCTGACGGGAAGCATGGGAATTACTACAGACTGACAACAGGGAAAGGCGGGAAGGACTGGGACACACGGGTGCTGACCCTGACATTTGGGAGATATACTCAGTGACAAAAAAGTTAAGTGCCCAGAAGTAATGGTTCGATTCCGATGTAATCTGGTACATGTCTAGACCAGCGATGGATATGTAAATGTTTAAAGTATGTTTACTTTTATAAATCAACTCAGGTGAAACAAAAATTGCACGTTTTCAGCGTCTGGCACGATTTCATACTCGCGCAGGAAATCTTATGGCAGGAAATCTTATGGCAGGAAATCTTATGGCAAATCTATATTATTCCATTATAAACCTAAAATAAGCTACGTCAAAAGTGTAGTTACACAGTTAAATACAAAAGCAGACTATTTACAAGGTAAGAACTGTTACATATGTATGCAGGCATCTCGAAAGGAATTGTACTGAATTAACTTGATTTGACAGTCAGGTACTGATTACATGCAATGTTGATACAACTTATAGGCTACTTACTGTAAATATACATCACACTAAATAGACATTATGATCTTCCGGACCTTTACTTCAAGACGTTTTCTCTAACTGGACCTCTTTAAATTTTAGTTGAATACCCCTGCTTTATGGAGTGGTTCAACTCACTCGTCAATACAGGATCTTGGTGAGAGAGAAATGCAAATGTGGATGAAAATAAAGGGTGAGATGCAGCATAAGCCTGTGGAAACAACGGCATGAGAAATGTGCGCCATAATCAAAGCTAAAGGCCGTCCAACGAAAAAAATCCTCCTTCAGCATCTCAAAGACCTTCAATGAGGTTAAGGTCATAACTCTGAGGTGACCAAGTCATGCATGAAAATGATTCCTCACGCTCCCTGAACCACTCTTTGACAGTTCAAACCCAATGAATCTTGGCATTATCGTGCTGGAATATGCCCATGCCAACAGGGAAAAAACCCACTGATGTTGGATGGAGGTGTAACCTGGACATTCAGTAGATTCAGGTTCTCAGCTGACTTCACTTTATTGCTGCATAATGTTACTGAGCTGTAATAATGATCCAGTCATTGGCTCTTAAGTGTTTGCTGATATAAATTCAAATGGCGACTTTTTTTTTTTTTTTGGACGGGCAGTGTATAAATTAATTGAATTGAATAAACTGACAAAAATGTATACCTGTCATCATGCACCTGTGCGAGTATCTTGTCTAACGCAAGACTTAGTAAACATGCATACAATCAGCACTTCCTTCAAAATTCTTGAACAGCCCACGCCTCAGTCATTGTTCAACGCCAGCAAAAGTCTATACAATTACAGCAAATTCTTGAAATCTTTAGATACTCGTTTCAGATCAAAACCTAAAAACGTTAGATCACTGCACATGAAAATATGGTGCATTCAGACAAATTATTATACATTAACTATACATATGCTTGACATAAGATAGATTATTCCGATTTTAGCAAAAGTTTGTTCAATTTTTAGTTCGGGGTTTTGGTGCCATCTACAGTCACACCTCGGACAATCGGTTCGCGGATGTTTGGTAGAGTCACTAAATATAAAACACTAATATGTTCTTATTTCTATAGTTTAAACTCTAAATATGCTCCAAAAACACTTTAATTTAATTTAAAATTTACCTTAATACATTACCTTAAAAAAAAAATAAAAATCGATGTAAAAATAGAGTACAGTATCGCCTAATGGATATGTCACACTATAGCACATTTACAGTAGGCTACAGTATACTATTGTTACCCCTACTATTTCATAGAACAAGGCATTTGCTGCCGTTTTATTTTGCATTCACAGTAAGGTAAAATGAGTAAACGAACGGGACTGTAAACTTATTGACAGAAGTCATGAATGTAATCAAGGTACAATTCAATAAAATACTTAAAGGAAACATGTACTGTACATACAGGGTACAGGTATTCAATCAATTAAAAATTACGTACAGAAATAATAACTTGTAAAAACACGATGTGTGCGCTAACCACGAAAAAGAGAGAGAGAACAAAAATACATGCAAACATTAAAAATATTTAATAAAAACAGTAGAATTAAATTTTCGCAAATATGTGAATTCACGAAGCGCGAATGCACGAGGGCTGACTATACAAAATGGTCATTTTGAACTGAAACGGGCATGTATATGTAAAATGTTGATTTTTCCACTATTACTGCTTCATATGTTGTTCTTTTATTTTGCAATGCAACAGCAAACTATGCAAATACAAGACGGGGAAACATAATGTGTTTTTTGCAGTGCTTCAATTGTTTTATGTTTTTTAGTTGAATGACACAGTAGTCTTTTGGGACAGAGCGTATGCTATAGTTATGGTAGCATGAATCACCTATGAGTGAAGTATGAAACGTCTTTGGTGGTTGAAGTGCATTTTGCACCAAAGGTTTTCTAAATCATTCTGTGTGAAGAGTTCTGATGAAGTGGACATGGCATTGAGACAAGCGTGAAAACGATCGTGAGTTTTTATTTTTGTCACATAATGCCATCTAGTGGTAAATATGGAAACAACGCTTCGTCGTCAGGGTTCCTTTATTGTGGTTTCGAAGTCTCGTTCAAAAAATAATAATCAAATTAATCGAAAAGATTTTTTTTTCTTTGTTAGCCCACGTTTTCATTTTACTTAAACTACTTATAAATCGTATTTACTGTACTGGCACTCACGGTAAGAAAAGTGTTCAGGCATGAGTTTCCCAAAGCCTTCTTAACGCTACATCATTCTACCGTAAGCTGTACCTTAACGTTCTGATGTGGTTTCTAAAACGTCCTTAGTTAAGTAAACCTTCCGTAAGACATACTTTTATAAGGCTGGGTTGGGTAACAGTCTTAGGAACCTAAGATCCTGGTTTACGAATATACAGTGATTTCCGAACATTTAGCCCTGATTCATTTTAAACTCATCTTGCTATGTGGGTAGGCGGTAATGAAGCGCATAGGACGTTCTCTGATGTTATGACAGTAACACAACTTTTCTTTTGCCTTTTGGGCCATTGCTTGTCCCAGTTTGAAGAACATTCACCCATATTGGTGCACACGGGTGTTTTATAGAACGAATAAAAATGAAATTGTATGAACCGACAATCTGGGGAGGCGGGTTCATGCACCCAAACAGGGAAAATCATATTTACGGTTAGATGATTAAGTTTGTTAATTTTGTATTTTATTTGTAGATTCTCCCCAGTGCTGATTAAAGCAATATTTTGAAGCGTTTCAGTGCTGTATTTATAAAGAACACCACTTTCTCCCATGCCGCAGTCAAGCAGTTGCCGCACGTAGGGAATGATAAATTCTGGAGCAATCAAAGTCAACCAATCAGATGTTCCGGCGCCTAGTTGCTTCACACTTACAAAGCTCACCCTTAGGCAAACCTCTTAAGGGATTGTTTGGGGACCACATGCAGAAAAGTAAGCAACTTGAGTAAGGTATACCTTTCAAGGTTTCATAAGAAGCTAAAAGTCACAGTTATCGGGAACCTGGGCCCTGATGGGATACCTGGAAGGATGCTCAAGAACTGTGCCTACCAGCTATCAAGGTCTTCTCCAATAGCTCCAGCCCGGTCCATCATCTCCTCATACCTAAAGACAGCTACCATTATTCCAGTGCAATGGAAACCATGGTTACCTGTCTAAATCACTACAGACCAGTGGCTCTTACACCCATCATTATGAAGTGCTTTGAGAGACTGGTCTCAAGGCACAGCAAAGCCACTGCATCCTCTAACCTGGGCCAGCACCAGTGTGTCTACAGAGCAAATGGATCCACAGATGATGTCATCAGTACTATCTATCCATCGCGAACGGCGGGAGACATATGTGAGAATGCTTTATATTGACTATAGTTTGGTGTTCAACACACTGGTCCACAGTAAGCTGGACAGCAAACTGCTCGACCTGGATCTCAGTTAACCTATGTGTATGTGGATCAAGGAGTCTTTGTTAAACCGCTCACAGTCCGACTCTGCCCCCACCTCTCCCCTAGTCTCACACCTGTCATGCAAAACCAATAAAAACATGCAAGAGAACTCATTATCAATTTCAGAAGGACCTCTCCCCATTAAATATCAGCGGAGATAATGAGGAAAGGGGCTCCACTTTAAACATTTCTGGGAACCCACTTCACAGAGAACCTCATATGGGCAACCAACACCACCGCCTTGGTCAAGAAGAGCAAATAAAATAACCGGCCTGTCCCTCCAGCAGCTTGTGCCATTCACTCACTGCTCCATTGAAAGCGTCCTGAATTATTGCATCACAGTACATTCATAGTACACTGCGGTACACTCACTACTCAGCTAGGCAGGAAAGCCCTTCAAAGGGTCACCGACACTAACACTGCCCAGAAGGTAATTGGCCACCCCCTCCCCAAACTGGGGACATTTTCAGATCACAATGCTTTTGTGAAGCCATAGATATTCTGGAAGACATGTCCACCTGTCGCCATCAACCCGTCCTGTTTCTGTTTGGCCAGCAGATGTCACTGCTGTGCCCTTATTTTGGGAGGCTGTTTCCAATCCCTTTGAGTTCATTGTTACGGCCCACACTTGCCCCTTGCGTACTCTTCGTTAACAGTGTTTATGTGCCCAAGTCCTGGCATTGTTGTGTGCCATAAGTCTGAGCCCTCTGTAGGTCCCCGTTATTGACCTGCTCCCCTCTGTTGCATCCCTAATAAAGTCAGGGGCATTTCCTGCAGAAAATGTGCCCCTGGGGTTTTTACTCCTCCTCACTAGTATAGACTTGACAGAATGCCAGAACTCCACAAAATATCCTGACAGCCTTTATCTCCAACGCTCCCTCTGAGGGACCAACAAGCGTCACGCCCTCTGACATTGCCCCGTTTCCAGGCAGTAGACATTTTTGCTTTGCTGGATGCGCATCTGGAGTGGAGGCGCAACCTCATGGTGTGGAGGATCCCCGAGGTGAGGGTGATCCTTTTGGAGACGGAAGAGGTGTTGGAAGAACTCACCCCAGATGAGGATCCCCAGGAGGTGCAGAAGGTCCCGCACCTTTTGGGAGAAGTACAGGGACTGGTCAAGGCAGATGGGGCTTCTCTGTTGGAGAAACCTTCAGTTCCAGGTTCTGGACCATGAGGCACTACGTCTGCCACTGTTCATCTCACAGCTCGGCCCGCCAGCTCCCCACCCGATGCTCCTCAGCAGCAAGAAGCTGCTCCATCCATGCTTCATGCTAAACTCTGGAGGAGGAGAGCAGAATGGCCGAGCCCAGCATGGTCTGACCCACCCATGGCCGCTCTTGAGCCCAAGCCCACAGTGCCAAAGATGTGCCTGACTCAGGAGAGGTCATGCCGCCAACACCCGATTTGAGAGAAGCCAAGCAGTCGTTGCCCAGCTCCGGTGAGTCTGCATCACCGTGACACCTGGTGTTTCTTTGCTGCCTTCTCCACCTGCAGTTCCAATCCCCTGCTTCTTCTTCACATGCCTTCAACACCCTCTCCAGCAGAGTGGTTCACGCCTCCTGATTTCCCACCGGCGCCCTCCACATCTCCAGCAGCCTCACTGGCAATACTATGTATAAGGTGAAATACTACATGTCATGTGCAATAATGTCTGTTTAATGTGCAAATCATTGTACCATGTTCATAAATTCTATTATTTACTTATATAACTAGCTTAACTAGCTATTCTATACAGCATATTCTACTTTTTATACAGCATATTTTAATTTTATTTAAAAATGTATTACTTTTTGTATTGAGTGTTTTTTAGCACCAGTTCCAGGTGATGCACATTGTTCTAAAAATGTGCAGTGACAATAAAGGCATTCTTCTATTTGGTCCATATGCTGTCCTCGGGGTATCTAACTGGGTATGTATTTTTTACGTCTTATTTACTTGTATAGACTTACAGGAAATCTGGAAGAGCAACGTGGTTGGTACAAGATTACATCAGCTGGGGCGAATGTAACACGGTGAAGCTCGGATGTGGCCGTTGTGGAAAAGAATTGTCGCAGCCTGCCCTAAGCGAATTTCCTAAGTGGGGGTTAGCTTTGCGAGTTTAAATGTCGCATTCAGTAAGCATGCTTTGGACGGGTTGGATTTTAGGACCCAGGGGAAGCCGCAGAGCCGAAGACGGCGGGAGACGGGGGGGGGGGGGGGTGCAGTGTCAGCATTTCGGGACGCTGCGGCCCCAGCGGATCATTTGGGGCCAGAGCTGAGCCCGATACGTGGTCGGCGTAGGCTATGTGTCGGCGTGGAACGTGGCTTTGGATGGACTTGTTTTTTTCGCCTTGAAATGGGGCCACTTGGCCTGTCGCTTGACTCGAATCTTCAGGAGGGTTTGTGGTTTAGCGGTGCGACAGACAGCCTTGTAGACTTTCCGTTTGACACCCAATTGTGCACAAATCTGATAGGTTTCGATATATATTTTTCGTCGTTATAAACACGCTGGCGTTAAAGTGTCAGAGTCAATCCGTACAGATGGCGTGGTAGGTTAAGCAGTCATCTTCTCGTGTTTGGCCTTGTGCTTTTGTTCCTCCAAGCAGGGGTTTGGCCTGAATGTTTTCATTTTTTTACACAGTTGTTGACAAATGGACTATGCGGGGTGTAAATGGCATAGTATGATTAAGTTATTTTTCGTTGTCATCAGTAATGTGATGTTTCTTTAAGGCCACGCGCCGGGGTGTAACGAGACGTTTATTTGTAATCGTCAGTAATAGAGCGAAGAATTAAAGTTGCTCACTGTTTTTGCTTAACATTTAATGTAATGAAGTCTTGCAGCATGACATCTAGTAGATACCAGTTGCTTTACAAACTACTCTCGATTGATACAACGATCGATACAAGAAAGTGAGTTAGAGTATATACATTTTTTAATGTAATACTAGCATGTCGCTGTACATTTAATTGTGATTTAATTGCGAAGTCTGCCGCAAAGCTGACAACGCCCATTGCTCACAACCGAAAATACCAACCAGAAACGGGCTGATCCGCAGCAAAGAAATCGCCACATTTGCGTTGCTGTAGTGACTTTGTGTCAAACAACGGTTACACTTTTTTGCTACAATGGAAGTTGCGGAAAACGAGATTATAGACTGCGGAGAGCAGGTACCGACAGCGCGCACCCAGAACGGCTCGGTGTTGGTTGCAGACCGCAGTAACATCCAGCCCCCGTGGGGCGTCCTGATCGCCGCGGCTCTGTACTGCGCCGAGTTCGCCAGCGCCGCCGTGCTTTGCAGCTACTACCATGAAAGTCACGACGACTTCTGGATGGGTCTGACTATTACCTTCGTCCTGGTGCCGTCCGTCCTGACGCAGTTGGCGCTGACTTTCATCCACCGGGACCTGGGGAGAGATCGCCCCCTCGTTCTTTTCTTGCATCTTCTCCTGATGGGTCCTCTTATCAGGTATGGAACATAATCGCCTTGTAGGAGATGAATCTTAGTTTAAATCCAACGAAACACATCTTCTGTACCTCACATCCATTATGTACCCTTGCCTTGAGCCCTATGTTGTCTGGGGTAGTCTCTTTCGCTTCCCCAGTGACATCGAGATAAACCGTTTGAAGGTGGATGGACATCTGAAGTATCTGCTACTGTCTTGAAACAGAGATACTGCTAGACGACGCAGGAGAGATCACTCCTGGCAGAGCTCCTGCTGCTTCTTGGTTGTAGCGTTATCATGTAATAACATGGACCAACTTCCCATTAATTCTTCTTTCAAGTTCCTTTAACTTAGACAATCAGGGATGTGAAAGGAATTATATTGTGTAATGGAAGGTTGTAGCTGGTTTCACGGAACTGACTTGTTTAACTAGTTGAAGCCTGACCGGTGTGGTTAGTTCCTCAGCCAAGTAATCATAATGTCAGTTAGGGAGGGGCAGTGTGGGTCAGTAGGTGTCAGTAGGTGTCAGGTGGATTATCACACCAACATTAAATGAGATGTCAAACCATGATTCATGCTTCAGGTCCACACTTTAGAGACTGGGGGTGTGCTTAAAGATGAAATGTTTTGTTACTGTTGAATTTTTGATTTTCTAGCGTTTCTGTAACAAATACCGTTGCAAGGTTTGCCATTTTGAGATCATTTATGTGTGCTTATATAACAGGTCCCACGGTTGACCCTGCTTATAGAGCTAGCAGCCTTTACTTAAACTGCAGTCACTATATTTTTGGTTTTTGTGTTTGAACAGTTTTGAACTTTATTTTTTACTGTAGGAATGGTTTGTTTTAATAATTTATTTTATCAGTACTTTCCCTTTTGTTTATAAGTGTAGGCCGGTAGAATTACTTTGTCACAATTATTGTGCATTATCTTCAGTTCTGTTGTGTGTCTGTAAGAGACATGGCGGTGAATATGGGTTTGGTATATGTAAAATGGTGAATATGGGTTTGGTATATGTAAAATGGTGAATATGGGTTTGGTATATGTAAAATCTTGATTTGTGAAGGATGTGCTGAACTGAGATTTACATTTTCTTCATTTGGCAGATGGTTTTGATCAGAATAATGTAGAAAATGGCACATTATAAACATATGGCTGTATGGTATAAGTGCAGCTAAGCTGAGCTCCCAGTTACCGCCCGGTTCCAAATGTAAGTGGTATCAGAGCAAGAAGGACACGTCTTCCAAAGAAAGCAAGAACCTAGTGAGACAAATATTCAAATTGGCAGACAAAGTACAGTGCTGAGGGCGTTGGGGGAACACTGAGCGGTTCCTGGAACAGATGGGTCTTGAGGCGATGATGTTCAGCAGCTCAGGAGGGATCTCTCACCATGTTGGTTTGCTGACCAATGATGGCAAGATGGGATTAGGGTCTTAAGGAGCCCCTTGATGGAGGTGGGTCCCTGTTCATTGATGGACCTGGGCTCCAGAACCAAAGGCTTGACCTTGATGTGGGCGCCAATATGGAGCCGGTGAAGAGAATCGAGGAGGGGTTTGGCATGGGAACGTTTAGGCTGGTCGGAATCCAGACGTACTGCTTTGTATAAAATTATTTGAATGGATTTGACTGCAGAAGTTGGTGAACCTGATAGTGCAGAGTTGAAGTAGTCTAGTCACGAGAACTAGCAGAGTGCACCCTTGCACATCGCGGGGATCAGGGTACAAATATCACAAGATCACGGTGCGGTATCACATGAGAACAGTGTACATATATTTTATGCATTTATGGGTTACTCAACCTTTGGTGTGTCATCTGCTGCCCTTGTGTCTTTGCAAAACTCCCAAAAAATTCCCCACTTAATTTCTTATGCCAACCCAGTGATGTATCAGAATCACAATGGGGAAAGTCGCGATGCAAAGGGGTTAACTGTACTTGGGGCTTGAAGCTGAGCCTGATCTCCTGGTTATACAGAGTGGATCGAAGGGTAGCTGGCAGCTATCATTACTTCAGCGTTCCTGGTGGAGCGTGATGGAGACAGTGTGGGTGACCCAAGCTGAATAGGGCTGTCATGATGGTGGCCCAGCCCACCCCCGGTTTGTGCGCACGCCTATACTGGTTGGTTACAGGTAGCTGGTGGGGATCAGTATTTTCTGAAGGCCCTGTATCGCTGGTGGGGGGGGGGGTGGGTTGTCATGGGGTTTTTATTAGGAGAGGAAGTTTCTAATGTATCATTCTCTTTGCTTTTAGCACTTCCTCTTTAAGAGTTGCTGTTCCGTAACAGTATGACAATGTAAACTGTCAAAATACTCATGTAAAATTCCTCATTTTTGAAACCTCCTTTGTTAGCGTAAAAGCTGCTTGGGTATATATGCTTAACCCATTGGATACTGGTGTCTGCTGCACTGCATCGCTAACTGTAGGGGCGGAATGTGGCTCAGTCAGATAGGCTGCTGTACCTGTGGTCAGCAGGACACTGGTTCAGATCCCCGGGTCCGCAGAGCAGATTCCTTGTTGGCCCCTGAGCAGGGTCCGTACCCCCTGATCGCTCCAGGACCTCTCTGACCCTGTTTTTAGGACATACGTAAATAAATCAAAATAAAGGTTTCTGTTAAATAAGTAAAATGCAACTGTAACTAAATCACCACGTGACTTTTCAAATTCCTTTTGTTTGCGTTGCTGTTCTTGCATGTTAGTGGTCAGGTTTGACTGTCCAAGACACCTAAAAGTAGCATTCACCGAATAAAACTGGGTTGTTGCCTTTTGTGGAGGTGTAGCTGTCTGCCTTGGGCTTACAGCCAGGTCTGTGTTTATCCACCCAAAACCCATGTCACAGAGCCAGTTCGTCTAAGTATATCTTGGACCTCATAGGAAACCACGCTGCCCTTTCTGTATGCGCTACCAAAATCACATTTGCACTGAGGTACAGCTGCTGTCTGGCTGCGGCCCCCGTGTTCTTGCATGAGCCTCGACACCTAGGATGTTGGGACAGCATTTCTACAGGAGCTCTAGTTTGGTGGCGCTTGTAGAATCCCGGAGTATTACGAAACCGAGAAATGTGTATCGTAGCAAAGTTTTTTATATTTATATTTGTATATAAATGTGCTGCTCTGGCAACAGCCACCAGTGATGTAAGCTTAAGTTTCAAAACCAGATGCTGTTTCTGAAGAATGTCCCGGAACGGCCATCGAAGACATTGACTCCGGTTTTGTCAGCTTGTTGAAATCGACTTGAAATCGATTTTTCAAATGGCGATCTTCAATTTTGTGTGTGTCTGACACTTGTGTCTGTGATTTGTCCTCACCTGTGTCGCTGTGTGCATGTCCCAAATACCAGCTACTAGTGCTGGCGGAAATGATGTTGGTGGGTAGGCAGAAAATCGGTCCCATAACAAAATCACACTACAGACTTGTTTTTTAAATGACCTGTGGCATTCCTAAGACCAGTTGAACAAAGTGAAAGAAATTTATTTGCCTTTATTTTCCTCCGATTGATCTAACCACGCACACACATACCTGTCAGACAGTCGTTATAGTGAGCCGTATAGCACAATCTGAGTGCTGAGGGGGGTGGGCCCAGGACCCCCCTGGTCCTCCTCTGTTGCTGCGTTAGCTACCAGTGCCTCAGTCAGGACTCCTGGTGTCTGTTCCTTCTGAAGTATCCAGCCTGGCATCAGCCTGAGCTGTGCACCATGCAGCTTCTCCAGAGCAGTGACCTCTTCAGCATATGAAATCTGTCTTCCACACAGTGGAACATTAAAAGTTTAGGTAGTGTGGGAAAGACCCTGAATAATGGTTTTCCTTCTGACTGTAAGAGTGCATGGAAATCAGAGGACAGATGTTCAAGTTGGGCTACTCTCCCAAGTGCTGGTGTTAAAAGCTGTGAGTGAGAGCTATGATCTGGATACTGTGTCCAGC
The DNA here is from genome assembly GCA_015163995.2 of Mormyrus lacerda. Taxonomy (NCBI): domain Eukaryota; kingdom Metazoa; phylum Chordata; class Actinopteri; order Osteoglossiformes; family Mormyridae; genus Mormyrus; species Mormyrus lacerda. Next base: position 20,666,903 of record JAABNX020000002.1, on the reverse strand, counting down.
CTGGAAACCGACTCCATTGCAGATAGCTGGGCACCATGTTTGATCTTGCGAGAACGCCATCTGCCTGCACTGCTGTGACTGGTGAAGACAGCATTTTGTTTCTTGTGAGCTGTCCCCGGAGTTCGCAAAAAAGACTTAATTTTTGTAACCTGCTCTGAGGAAGTCGCATGTCTTAGCTGTGATCACATCATGGCAGGATTACGTCGTCTCCACGGCCATCAATAATGTATGCGAAGGTGCTTTGTGTAAACTGTCAGATTAGATGACCTTTCTGGGTGGTGGCATCGGGAATTCCTGGTAAGACAGTGCAGCGTTTAGCTCCTCAGGAACCACGTTTTCTGCCATCCCTGTCTGCAAGTTGATTATTCGCACTTGTACCTGCAGTTTGCTCTGAATCACTGCACCGAATTGGTTAATCTGCAAAGTTTGGGCTGAGATTTGAAGCTGCAGGTGGAATAACTGAGAGTCCAAATCCCCGATTCAGCTTGAGCTGCCCAGTATGTCCCACCCCATGCTGCCAGCTGTCCAGCCTGCTGCTGCTCGCTTACAGGATGTATCGAGTTTTGTGATCGTGTTCCTCTGCTGCGGTGGAGCTGCCGATGGGACACCTGCCGGGCACTGTAACTGAGTTGGCGAGCAGCTGTGTGAAGCCCGTGGGAGAGGGCACTGCGTAGACACTCGATTAGAGCAGCTGCATGCAATGCAAGACCTTTCCCTGGCTGAAAAGGAGCCGGCTGTCTGGTCTGACGCATGGGTGTTGCGCATAGTTGCATGTCCCCTGAAGCGGCACAGTGTCACAGGGTTGCCATGGATGCAAAGGGCACAGCGCATGTGCTGTAGGGCTGTGGTCTGCCATCAAACCACAGCCATCGTGCAAACCTGGACCGGACTGAGCATGCTCCAGTGGGCAGTCCCCTGAGCTATGAGCAGGGAGAGACCCCCGCGCTTTCCTGGTGAGGGCAGTCTACGCGCAGAACCGCAGTGCTTTCAGCTGAGCACAGTCACCGCGATCTGCCAGCGGACAGGCTGAGGGCCCTCTGATGAAATGTGACCTTGCCCACCCCATGGGAGACTTTGTGGCCCCAATAAAATGCTGGGCCCTCTGAACCTGTCAGGGTATCCATGCCCCTCCGAGGCCTTTGGCTGTGGGCACATGGTCTCCAAATCAAGGGGTTTTCCTGCGAAAAGTCAGATTTTTCTTTTTAAACTATGTTTATGGGGAAGTATAAATGGTTTTTATTTCAATGAGTGAATATTTATACATTTTTGTTTTCATAATTTACTCTGAAATGTCGTTTATTCCAATAAAAAAATAATAATTTACAGTTACTCAATGTTACAGACAACCTGTCTTTACAAAGGTGTTTGTGGCAAAATTGAGGGGAAAAAATAATTGTAGGCTCCATTTTTAAATACCATGTCCATGGTAAAAATGTGCATTTTGATAAAAATGTCCCTCGTGTTGACCCCTGATTATAACATTTAGGGCTGATTACATTTTGTATAGCGATGATATTGTTCCACTTGGAAATTAAAGAAGTGAAAATGTGTCCGCGCGAGCTCCCCCTTGTGGAGGCTAAACAAAAATGCAAGATATGTAACCAGTGAGGATTTTCTTAAGGGGCTGAATGATGTTTTCATCATTGTAGTCGAGAACCTGCAATGAACCAATGGCAGATGCACATTTTGAAAATACAAAGTTTAAACATAAGCGTGACAGTGACATGAGTAGTCTGGTTAAATAATCAGTTGATCTACAGTCAGTATTGTTAAAATGGGACCCTGAAAATTTGCTTTCTGAAAAAAATCTTGTCAATGTCTTGAATCCCAACTTGATACCATTCTAAATACATTAATGCCCCTTGAATACTATATGGAAAATAAAGTATAAATATACCAGACACATAAATTAACTTCAAAATTTAACTGTCAGGTGCACATCTTTTTTTTTCCCAAACTCTTGATTCCAATACTGAGACCATTAAACCTATTTCTTATGGCAGCCATTACTTTTATTCAGTGTTAAAATCCATACTGTGGTATATGACCAGGAATGAACTGTCACAAGCGCTGTTCCACTGTGATTCGCCTTGCCGATGACGGCGCTTCTCGATCCCGTGCTGACCAGGTGTGTTGATGCCCTGGTGATCTACTGCCAGGCAGGCAGGGAAGAGGAGCCCTACGTCACCATCTCCAGGAAGATCCTCTTGAAGAATGGCCGGGGCACACTCACGGAGTGGGAGACGGGTCATTCGGAGCGCAAGCTGGCTGTCCACCGCAACGCCTTTAAGCGCACTGTGCTTATCCAGGCATTCCTGGGCTCCACTCCACAGCTGACGCTACAGCTGTACGTCACCATACAGGAGAAGGAGATGCTCCCGTCTCGAGGTAGAACCCATTGGTGCTCTGGCTCTTTCTGCTACTGTTCTTTGTCTAGTCTGCTCTTTCTTGTTTTGTTTATATGTTTAGATTTATTTTTTGAGGATTGGGGGGGGGGAGGTTTGTGGTCCTAGCTAAGCCTGTTGTTCTTGTGTTCCTGTTCCAGTTGCCCTGATGGTCATAACCCTCATCTCTATCACCTACGGTGCACTGGTCTGCAGTATCCTGGCCATCCAGATCAAATATGACGATTTCAAAGTGCGCGTGCGACCTGCAGCCTATTTCTGCATGATCCTGTGGAGGGGGCTGGAGATCACCGTCCGTGTGACAGCTCTCGTGCTCTTTAGCACGGCGCTCATCCACTGGATGGCACTCGTGGCACTGGGCAACCTGTTCTTCTTCCTCTTCCTGCCCTGGGTTGATTTCTGGGTGAGGAGGGCCTCTCTGCCCGAGAACGTGGAGAAGAACTTCAGCAAAGTGGGCACCACAGTGGTGCTGTGCATGGTGACCCTTCTCTACGCCTGCATCAACGTCTTCTGCTGGTCGTCCTTTCAGCTGGACCTGACCGACAGGGACCTGATCGACAAGCGGCCGCGCTGGGGCTGCCTGGCCACATACTATTGCGTGCGCTTAGCGGAGAACGTGAGCCTCATCGTCCTGTGGTATTTCTTCAGGACTGACTTCTACGAGTATGTGTGTGCGCCGCTGTTGGTGGCTCAGCTGCTGGTGTGCTACGGTATGGCCGTGCTCTTCATGCTGCTGTTTTACCAGTACTGCCACCCTTGCCGGAGTCTCTTCCACCACAACGTGGCAGACTGCCTGGCCTGCGTCTGCTGCCGGCGGGACCGGGAGGTGCAGCCCAAGCCGGTGAGTCTGCAAGCACGACGGCGGCCCGACCTCACCAGCCAGCTAGGCGAGCGTGAGACCGCCATAACGGACGACATTATGGACGCGGCCTGAGACGGGACTTCCAAGCGAATGTGCCTTTGCGTCAGCTAGGAGACCTATTGGCGATCTGTCCCGGATGGTTCACCGTGAGGTTCAGGATGTGGGGCCTATGACTGAGCCACCAGCTCAACCTTGCAACACAGAGCCTTGGAGCAATTGGTAATCCCCTCAGATGATGGAAAAGCTCATGGGAGTTTTACTTACACGAAAATATTCTCAGGGCAGATCAAAAAATTATTCATTCAGAGAGGTAATCAATCAGACTGTAGAGGACATGGGTCAATGCAACTACTGGAGGCGGGACCAACCAATCAGATGTCTTGGTCCTCTAGTTTCTTGGGCCCACCTCCTCTATAATCTGATTGGTTATTTTTCTGAACCAATAATTTTTGGTTTTGCCCTCAGAACAGTTTGGTGCAAGTAAAACTCCCTCTAACGGTGACAAAGCTGGCGTTCTGTTTGGGATTACTTGATGCACCATTTTCCACTGTCCGTTTTAATTTTAGGTAAGAGAGAAGATGCTGTGAAAGTGTGTCCAAATGTTAATAATATAATATATATATGAGGTCTTTTTGTTGTGCAAAATGTTCTTTAGGAAACCTATTTTAGTCAGTAGTGTTAAAACATGCGTAAGAATGTATTCAGGGTTATTTAAAGTGTTAAAGTGTCATGGTAAAAATATGTGCATTGTGACTCGCCTGACCAGGAGTGTTGGCTATATGCTTATTCAGGTCAGATATGGCTGGGTATGGCTGCCTTCTTGCTGCACTCCTGCTTTATATATATTTATATATGAACAAGTTGATACTCAGGGCCAATCTGAGATGTTCTGCAGAGCTGCTCCCCATTACCGTCCACCTGCACTTTAAAGCCCCCTGTCTCTATAGATACCAAGCAGGCATATCGGTACTTGCACCCCGCTGCCTGCAGATCTTGTATGCAATGAAAGTATCAGACGCAGTCTCTTGCCTTAAGCGCAAAGAGAATCCACGCGAACAAGTGACAGCTGTTTACACACGTCGGCGCTTTGCGATGCCCCTGCCTTAATCCACGGTGTTATTACGGGAATAACCGGAACTGAAACGGCAATACTGGTGTGTTCAGGAGGAGATGGGGGATCACTGAAGTGCCTCCGGTCTTGATCACCCACACTGGTCGTGTTTGTGTGTGTGTGTGTGTGTGTGTGTGTGTGTGTGTGTGTTTTTTATTTTTTGGTGGTGGTGTTTTGGTTTACCCAGA
>JAABNX020000002.1:20647359-20662237 GCA_015163995.2 Mormyrus lacerda | reverse complement strand
TGTGTGTGTGTGTGTGTGTGTGTGTGTGTGTGTGTGTGTTTTTTATTTTTTGGTGGTGGTGTTTTGGTTTACCCAGAAGTGCCTGTTTGCCTTTGTGTTTTAAATATGTGCCTGTTTAAATAAACTATTCCCTTTGTGAGCTTTTGTCAGTTTTTCAGGATTTTTCCCATACCTGAGTTACCTGAAACCCCTCTTGCTGTGTGTCTGTTTGAGGGAAAAAAATTTGTCAAAAAAGAAACATCACCACCAACCATGAAGTTTCCTTAAATCCCCAAAGAGAACTTACTGGACGATCAGCCACGGTCTGCCCAACATTTACAATTGTAGGTCGTGTTCAAAACATTAATATGAATCCTGATTTTATACAGAATTTTCTTAGTGTGTTTATCTGAAAATTAGAGTACAAAAGAAAACAGTATGACCACATTAGTTCTAAGAATGGTGCAATCAAACTGTTTTACGTTATTTGTTTATGTGATGAAAATGCGAATTTGTATACTGACTTAAGTACCAGTTTCTGTGGTCATTTTTGATACTTTTTTACTTCTTAACTTGGAAAGTGTGGATGGGCACCAGTATATTCCAGTTAGATTGGGGAACTCGCTTTTTACACTTGGCATATCCTGGGGCTGGGTACTGTTATTATTGGTCAGTTTCTTTGAACCTGACCTACAAACTTCATGCTTCAGACAGACTGTGCGCATTACACAGAAAAAGCTTCAAAAAGCATCAATTAGGGAGAGAAAACACAATTTGTGTGCTCACAAAAACCTCCCGATTCACCATAAAATAAATGCTTGCATGAGTGGTGATTAGTGGAACATAAATTAGGTTCCTTACTTAAATCAAGAGGCAGAAAGTATAGATCAAAACTGCGATGTACTCTCACATACCAAAAACATGGCGAATTTGCGGCTCTAAATTTCTTGCGGTGATTATGTGCCCTGTGATGATCTGGCCGTCCATCCAGGGTAATCCCTTGCCTTGTGCCCTATGATGGCTGGGATTAGATGTCGGGGAAGTATGCAGCTGGAAAAAAGGATACAAGGTTCCATCAGTTTGCAGGGTATAAATTTAATCTACGATCTGTTATAGCATCAAAAAGCCAAATTTAATTAACAGAATCATGTTTCATGCAGTTGTTTTGACGTAATATTTAAATCATGTGCATTGCTCCAGATTATAGCCCCTCCAGGTGAATGCGTATGTCAAACATGAATGCAGAAAATTAATAGAGGAAATGGAGGTTAGAGGTGCATTATACATGAGAGTTCATAGGCTGAGTGTTTGTCTGTGGGGTTACAATCCCCTGACATGCTTCTGGACCTGCAGACCATGTGCTGTAACATGCTCCTCCTCCCCCTGGGATCCTTTATGCTATCATTCATACTGCCTGATTTTACAGTCTCTCCTTATATACCAGCTCATGGGAGTTTTATCTACACACAAAATGTTCTGAACGCAGAACGAAAAGTTATAGGCTCAGAGAGATAACCAATCAGATTGTAGAGGAGGCGGAACCAAACAATCAGATCTGTTTTTGCTGTATCAAACCTTTAGTTTTACCCATAACCCCTGCTTATATTTCAGTGCTATGGGCGATCCGTGAGGAATCAGCTGGACAAAAATCTCGCCTTCCACAAGATGGCGGCCTAAAGGTAACATGTTGACAGGTAGCGCACTTCCTGGATTTGATGCCATAATGCTGGTTACCCGCGCACTATGTGGATGGCTGAGAAAGTGGCGCACGCCATTACTAATCTCCGCAACAGCTGGAGGGAGCTCTACATCCTGCTGAGCAGCAAGCTTTCAGAGCTGGGCAACAGGCCTGGTGAAACCTACTTGAATCGCCCCATTTGTGGACACCCAAAGGTTCAATTGTTTTACTAATGCGGTGATTATCAGTCTGCTGCTCAGCAGATAATAATAGCCTGTGATGCCAGCCTATATATCATGATATGATATGTCGGGTGGGGGGTTGGGAGGTCTCACATACACGGGTGGAGGCTTCACTGAATAAATTTACTGGGAAGTACTTTGCTCCAAGCTACACCTACATGCACTTGAACGTGCAATGTGGCTTCTGTTATTATGGCCTGTGTCGCCCAGAGCCTAATTGTCGTCAAAATTACGCTTCAGTTTCTCTGGTGAGATTAGAAGGCTTTTAGGTTGGAGGTAGGATGGTTGTGAATAACAATATATAAGCAATATATATATAGTGGTTTTACCACCATTGTCATGAGTCTGGGACACATTCTTGTGATCACCCCCTCCGTGGATGACACTCCTACGTTTAGGTTTCTGGTGTCGCTTCCAACCTCCTCATTGTCATTTTCATTTGACTGAACATCTTAAGAAGTTGGGTAGGGATTCCGTTCCTGATACCACTTCACTTTTTGGTACACTTGTGATACATAGCACCTTCTCACCTTGCCTCGACCCCCCGTCAGACATTTCTTGCAGTTCCAGATGTCCACCATCCACAATGTCACCTTCTGTAAAGACCACCCGGAGGAGCTGACAAAGTTAACCTCGGACCCAGTACCACAGTTTGGGGAAGAGTGTTCTCACAGGAAAGCAATACCCGGGACCTAAGATCGTATGGTTACCCACAGACTTTGAAGAGAGCCATGTGACCAGTGATCCTCTACCCATGTGAGCATGTGCTGTGGTTCGACCCCTACCCAGTGACGGTCACACACAAGAAGGTCACCACTAAGCCACTTTTTAAGTTTCCCAAACATGATCCCAGAAACCTCACCATTGCTCATCAACTCTTGGTTGTATAAACCAGTTGTCTCTGAGACACATTTGTACAAAGCTTTCCTCAGTTACAGAACCCTAGATATGGACTCATACAGCCTTCTGCTTTACTGAGCAACGTTAAACACCAGACTAAAATTGGTGCTGCCCATGACAACACCAAGCTGTCCAATCCCCTTTTAGATTGGGATTGACCCGTTGAAGGTGCCTGAGCGCTAGCTGGTAAAGGCATGTTTCCACATGGAGGTGAGTCAGTACGGTTTTCTCAGCTGAGCTGGAGTGACACCACGTGGCATTGACTTCTGCCCAAAAGCGGACATCTTCAGCATGTGCATCTGCTCTACAAATGACTGGACCCAGAAGCTCCAGGAACTCCAAGAAAGGGCCCAACAACCTATGGAAGAAACTTGTGTTTCCCAATCTGGTTCTCAGGGACCCACAGACATTCAGTGTTTTTGCTCCCTTCCAGCGCCCAGTAATGTGGACTGTCTGGCAGGGAGAACGGAGGGAGCAAAAACATGGACTAGCTGTGGGTCCCCGAGGATCGGCTTGGGAAACACAGCTCTAATGTGAAATGCAGAGAACCATAAGTTCCCAAGTGCCTGTTACAGGCGATTATTTACCACATGGTCTCCATACAATTGGCATGGATGTCCCATTTGGGACAACCAGCGAGGGTGTGTTTGACTTTGAAGTCAGCATGCTGTTTGGCTGTGGGACCCTGGTGTCTTCCTTTGCTTCAGAACTGAAATCCATCAGGTACAAACTCAGAATCAAATCCCTTGTTGCGTATCAGACAGGCAACATATGAGATAGGCCAACTATGATTTCACTTTCTTTGTTTCAATGTCCTAATTTAGTCCTCAATCCAGGAAATTCCTGTCCTTGGTTACAGTGGGTATGAGATTCAAGTGTGAAGCAACATTATTTCCATCAAAGAACATGCACAGTGAGTTTGTGATAAATGTGAAATCAATCAGCGTCCTGGTCATCAGAGGTGTACATTTCAGGTCCAAAATATAAAAATCCAGACCAAGATTTTGTTTCAGCCAACAGGGTGAGTGTTCTGTGACTGACTCTCTACATTCAAATGATTTAGACAATACCTTGGTTTGGATATTTATTTTCTGAACCTGAAATGTCCACCTCTGCTGGTGCTGAATGTCATTCTAACTGGACACAAGGACTCTGGGCTTCAGCCACTGCTCGAGAGGGACCTTCAGTCTTCCGTGTCTCACATCCACCCTTCCACTCCAACACCATCAAAACACAAAATCAGAATCACTGTACACAACCTCTGCCTGTCGGTGTGACAACACTGTCCCCTGGTACGACACTGTCCCTTGGTATGCCCACGCCATCCCCAAGGCCGAGTGACACTGACCAGGAGCCAGTGAAGAGTGGGCAAAACCAAGCCTCCCTGGAGGAGGACAAACCGGGCTTCACGACTGAAAGATGTATTCTGAGAAATACTTTCCTAAAATAAAATACACACGCCTGCCACAGGCTAAATATACAACGCAACACATTTTATTTATTAAAAGGATGATCGTCTTTCTGGGCATCAGAGAAGACCCTAGCTGCCCCCCCCCCGCCCTGTGGCATTAGGGTGCTCCGGCTGTCTTCTGGATCTGTTCCTTCAGGATAAGGATGCTCTGCCTCTGTTCTGGAGGCAGCATGGCGATCTGTTCTGGGGTCAGCTGCAGCACCTGCATGATCAGTGCAGCCTGGATGGGATTAGGGGGGAGAATGAGATGAGACCAGAAATCTCAAGCGTCAGTGCAGTCCAACTGTAACGGGAAGGTTGTCAGGAAATGAAACACACCAGGAAACGATTCAGTGCAAAGCAGAGAGTGTTTACAGGTCCAGTGTCGAGTGTGAATGTACAGACACCATAGCAAATACCACAGCAGCCAGAGAGAATATTCAGCTGTTCATGTGGGTCACAGACTGGTAATCAGGCAATCAGAACATTCTAAAGCTCACCTTCTCGTGGTCCTGGGACGTGACCTGGCTCTGACCTGGGCTGAAGCCCCCTCCACCCTGGGGCACCCCCGTGTGGCCAGGTGCCTGTCCACAGAGACGGAGAGAGAGGTGTGAGAAGTGTGAGAGGGGGGCAACTGATGAATGATTGTCAAGGGTAGGAGGGTAAAGTGAATGGGGGGGAGACGAGAGACGGCAGTCTCACCGGTCTTGTGGGAGGAGGAGCACCAGCTCCCATGCCGTGCGGCACCGGGCCCTGCATCCCGGTTGCCATGGGAACCCTCTGAGCCGACACGGGACCCCTGCCATCTAAGCCACGGGCCTCCACAGCTCTGGGGTCGCGCCCTCCGGGGATGGGAGCTGGGGGGCAGAGAGCCATTGGCTACATAATGCCGCTTCAGGAGACATACCGAGCGAGCGTAACAAAAAGAAGAGGCAGTGATAAATGTTAACACCATTTATTCATGTGAACCCATCCCTCCCCCCTCGTGGCTGATGGGGCCACGGCCCCCAGGCACCCTGCACTCACCCCTGGCTTCCATGGGTGGCCCCCTCTGCTCCATCATCGGCCCCCCCCTCATGTCGTGTGGGCCTCGCATCTCGGGTGGGCCCATGTGCATGGGCGGGCCCTGGTGTGGAGGGCCCCCCATGAAGCCGCGACTGCAGTGCACACGCACAGGCACACGCACAGGCACACGCACACGCACAGGGAGAAAAGCACAAAGTCAGCAAACTTTCAAGGACTGCATCTCATTTTTACTGCCCGCATTGATTTAGGAGCTGAAATATTTCCAAGTTCGTAATCAGGACCTTCATCCTCTTCATCCCCGACTAATCTTACAGGTCAAGAATTCTGTCTGCCGCCCCCCCCAACACACGGGCACACCTGGGCTCCACCACCTCGCCCGTCACCGACAGCAAGGTGCCGCCGCGGGGGTCGTTGGGGCCGTCGCCAAGCAGGCCACGGGGGGGCACGACGGCAGGGCCTGGGGGCACTCCTCCCCGCATGGGGGCACGTGGGTCTGCCATTGGCACTGCGGAGAAAGGGGGCAGCATGAACCAGCGGTAGGAGAGTCCCAAAAGGGAGGGGTGGAGAGGTGGGTAGGCGGGGGCAGGGGGGGGGCATAACACAGAAATCCATGCAAATAAGGAATAAATCCCCACCCCCCCACACACACACACACACACACTGCTGCTGGTCTGCAGCACTGACAGTTGATCAAACTCCCCAAGGACGCATGACAAACCGAACGAGTCCAGAATCAGCCACACTGTGACGCTAAACTAACCAGCTCCTATTCTCCCCCAGGATCAAAAGAAAACGATAGTTAAAGATCCAGTGCAGCAGCGGAACAGCTGCCACGGGGCGCTGGGTTCGGGCGCGGCTCAGCGCGGCACGCTAGCGGTACCTTGTGGCCGCTCGATAGCGGCCTGCGCTGACGATCCCACGGGAGAGTGCTGAAGGCTCCCTGGGCCAGCAGGAAATAAAGAGAACAGCAGACAGAACTCAGGCACAGCGCAACCCGGGGCAGCACAGCCTGCCGTCACCAAGCAGGGCTTCACACTTGGTCACGCTCACCCCGGATACCAAGCAGGGGGCTGCTCAGGAACTCGAAGAGCAAGGGCCCGGCGAACGACACACCCCAGTGGTGACAAAGCATAATGTCACACAACGAAGTGAGGAAAACACTTATGGGAGGGAGGGAGGGAGGAAGGAAAGACTGAAGGACGGTAGGAAGAGAGAAAGGAGAGTTCTCATGTGAATTCCAAGTGTAAAGCCACACACTGGCACGCAGACGCAAAACACGAGTCAACATTTTAAAAAGGCAGGAGCAGGAACTCACCTCAAGCACCCACACACAACGATTTTGAAAAAAGGTCCGAACAGTAAGAACTGCCAACAAGTTAGTTTTGTATCTGCTTAATTGATCACAGATGTCAAAAAGTGATGAGAGTCGAACTGCCCCGAACCCCCCGCCCCCGCCGCCCCCCCAGCTTCCCCTCGGCGGCAAAATGACCTCACACAGAGATGCCAAGAGAGCCGGCAAAGCACCGCACGTACCTTGGCCCCTGTCCATGGGCACGGGGCCACCCTGCGGCAAGCCCATCTGGGGCTGCATGCCAACTGCAAAGGAGCACAGAAGGTGGAATGAAATGAGGGGGCCTTCTAGACCCCGGGCGGCGGGGCGGGACAGCAGGCGAGGGGTCCACTCACCTGCTGGACCCATAGGTCCTTGTCCTGGCATGGGCCCCGGAACACCCCCAACCATCTGGGAGGGCTGCATCATCTGCGGAGCTCCGTTCACGTGCATGGCAACCTACGAGTGGCGGCACGAAGGGGACGGAAAGCGGGGAGGGGAAAGAGAGAAGTAAGGAGGCGGAGAGAGAAGGTGGGACAGGAAGGCAGGGGCCACAAGACAAGAGAAACTCAGTGCTGGGTGACGTTGGAAAGGTGAGATCACAAAGGTCCCACTGCTGACCCGAGTGTGGGAGGGGGCGTCAGCCAGCGCCGGGGGTGGCACGGACTCACCATGGGTTGTGGCTGCGGCACGTTCTGCTGGGGGAGGGGCTGTCCGGGGCCAGCGACGGCTTGGCTGCTGGGAACCAGTGGCTGCACCGGAGTTTGGCGGTGGAGCATTTTCTGCAAGACAGGGCATTGTAATGGTATTACAATGAGAATGGACTATCCCTGGCAACAGAACACAGAAGGCAGGGGACATGTGACAGTGTGACGACTACACCTCCATCCAGTGCCACTTGGGCTTGCAGTGGCAGTGCCGTAGCTGCAGTTATTGTAATCATCCACACCCGAGCAGTGGATGGCAAAGGAGCGTCGAGACTCCTCAATTTCTGTCAATTTGTAACTCACCCTGTATTTCTCTTAATTTGTTTTTCCCTTCTAATTTGTTTTACCTAGTTAAAATTTCTTTAAAACACAAAACGTTTATTTATTCCCTTTTCATTAAAAAATGCTGCTCTGCAGTTTTTGCATCCTGTCCTTTCATGTTACAGAATGCTCCCCGCACACACACACACACACACACACACACACACACACACACAGGTAGTGCTCAGAGCAGGCCTCACCAGGGCGATTTCAGGGTCGACGATCCTCATGACCACCTGAGCCTGGAGCAGGGCGTAGGCCAGCTGGGGGTTCTGCAGCAGCATGTTCCTGGCCTCCTGGGGGCTGTTCTGCACACAAAGCTGCAAAGAACCGCACATTCATCCCTTCATTCATCCACTGCAGTTTGGGAAACCTCGCACCCACACACACACACACACCAGTGCCGAGTCCTTTAAAGACACAATGCTTAATTTTTTTCTCTCCTCCCAGGATCCTGTGATAGTGATGGTCAGAGAGCTCGGATCGCAGATCGGATTCACTCACTTTCATCTGTTTCATGAGCTCGAACATCTGCTCCGGGGGCAGACTGGCCACAGCACGACTGATGGACTCTGGCGCCTCCTCTGGCTGGCAGCTGTCTCCATACGGAGACTCGATGACGGGCGCGCCCGTGCCCAAGCCTGCCGCAAAAGACAACAGTCACACGCCAGACCTGCTTCTCGATATCTCAGGTAACAAGTGGTTACACAGGGCTTACGCTGTACTACGGACAGCTGGGAGCTGGGAGGACTTCTGAAAGATCACTGGCTGCCACTGATATCGCAGCATGGATCTTACTTTTATTTATCGACAGCAGCAAACATTTCAGAACGCAGAGTCTGAGAGTCCCGGATGCAACTGACGTTTAACGACCATGCTCAGGGCCCAAGGGTGAAATCACTCTGCTGACTACAAAATTTGAACCAGCAACCTGGGATTTAAAATAAATGACTTAAGACACGGGTGCCCAGATTTCTAACTCGCGATCTACTTTTATACTCCCAAAAAGTCCTACTGCCTCCCTACCTTTCCTTTTTTCGGAACAGCGATGCTCATTTGGCAGATCAGACAGACACATTTAAAGTCTTCCTCCCACTCTGTATGGAAGTGGCAAGTTCTCAGCCGCTTGCTCAGTCCCATACTCATTTTGAATTTTTTACAACTTATTTTAATGCGTGTCTGGTGCATGTAGAGCAGGATCTGCCAGCATCCAACTCCCTGGAGCTACTGGCAATTAAGGAACCAACGGTGGCTTCGCCCAGCGACCTTTCGTTCACGGATATAGACACCTAACCCGCAAAGCCACACACTGCCCCTCACACCTCTTAAGATACCATATTAACATTCAGAACACAGCACCTTATGAGGACAGACCACCACACACGTCTGCACAAGCTCCGCAACTCACTCTTGAGCTCCTCCTTGTTCTTCTCGCTGGCGGCGTTGTCCACACGCAGGGCTCTGCCGCTAAACTCCCGGCCGTTCAGGTTCCGCATGGCGCTAAGCGCCGTCTCCTGGTCCTGGTACTCGCAGAAGCCATAGCCCTTCGGTTTGCCCGTTTCACGATCGTACACCAGCCTGCAGGGGATAAGATGTGAGGGAGAGCTAACCTGGTGCAGAGTGATGGCAACCCTATAGGTGGGTCATGCTGTTTCTGTAGAGGGCTGGACCATCCTCCGCCGATGAGTTTTTCATCATTTTAAAAACCTCCATATCTAAATCGGCCTGATCTCCATACCTGAAGCTGACGACGAGTCCGACCTCAGAGAAGATATCCTTTAGCTGCTCCTCTGTGGCTTCGTACGGGATGTTTCCCACTAAAAAAGACACACAGATGATCAACACGTCAGACAGCAGGATTTCAGTCTTTTACAGAGACTTTTCAAGCTAGCATTAGAAACTGCTACCTACACATACACCAATAAAGCACCAACAGAGCAAAGCACCAAGAGAGCTCCATCTTCTGGTAACAGAACCCTGTTTTTAAAAGTGTGATGTTCTCGGGGAACTACACTCATGTTGACTTCCCTGTACGGATTTGCTCATTCTCTTTTTCCGCTTGTCCTCGGAAATATTCAGACTGTCACTCAAGAAATCTTATAGCAAATCTATATTATTCCATTATAAACCTAAAATTAGCGACATCAAAAATGCGAGCGCTTGTTTGTAAACCCTACAGAGTGCATTTAATAAAACTGTCACATACAAGTAAATGTGTGCAGACTTGTCTCGATTAAAAATGGCCTACATGTACAACAACTACCCGTATGCTGCAACTGCAAATTTAAGATCCAATATTTTCACAACATTAAACAGATTTTAACCAAGTCTGGTGAACGCTTGTTCTCGTTAGCTGACTATGTCATCAGCTGTTAGATTTCTGTTTCTAAAATACACGCGTAACTAAGATACAGTGTTGCCAAGGAATAGACTATAATTCAATAACAAATATTGTTTTTTTCACATGACTTATTAATGGCACTTAACTTTCACCTTAGCACTGTTTTGCCTAAATTACAATCTTTTTAACATGTCGGAACACAATTGTTTAAGATGTATTTCTTGCAAACAGGAAGTGCCACAGAACGAGTTTGTGAAGGAATCATAACGAATCTTTTACGTAAAGTGAATCAAACGAACTGTGTCCCCAAAAAAAAAAGTAATTTCGCCCATCCTTACTGTTTTTAGCGGCCATTGTACCGGAGGGTTTGCTCACTAGCCCGGGACCGGTCCTTCTCTGAGTTTAGTCCCATTCATCGAATAAAAGAAACCCAAAAATGTGAATCTGCAGGATACAACATGTTAACCGACATTCAGCCATACCGAAAACGGAGCGCAGAGACCGATCGACCGCAGGGTCTCTGCCTGCAGCCGAGACAACAGATGCCGCCGAATTCGCCATGTTCGTCTCTCCACAGTGCGCGAGCGCTTCCTCTGCCGTTATGATTGCGACCGGGGCTCGCGAGGTGCTCATGGGAGTTGTAGTAAAATACTGATATTCTCCATCCATCTTCCTATCGGATATACTGGATAATGATGATGATGATTATCCACTTATTTCCTATATTTCCTTTTCCCGTATAGGGTCACAGTGACCCTAGAGCACTGGGCACTAAAAGCAAAGGACACGCTCACACGCAGCACACTAAGGGCAATTTGGAGACACAGACTCACCTACAAGCACATTTTTTGAACTGTGAAAGGAAACCTGTGCAAAATCGTGCAAACTACATACACCAATTTACAGTGTAAATCATGCAAACTACATACACCAATTTACAGTGTAAATCATGCAAACTACATACACCAATTTACAGTGTAAATCAATCCCACGGCCCTGGAAGTGTGAGGCCACACTTCTGATCACTACAGTAGCTGTTTTTTTTAATAATTATTATTGAAAAGGCCATTCCCTGGAGGAAACTGAGAGTATCTACACTGATACGCCAAAACATTTTGAAGACCCACCCATGATACAAATACTGTTGACTATCTCTCAAGGTCTGGGATATATTAGACAATAAGCCAGTACTTGGAAGTCCAGAAGCTGTTTTGAAGGTGCTCCGACCCTATTGCCTGACCATAATTATTTGGCCCTTGACAAATTCATTCAGATCTTTACCCCTGTTCATTTCACCTGCATTCAATATGTCAACTATGAGCACTTAATGATGTAACAACAGGGCTCCATGAGTTTTTACATCTATTCTCCTAGTTTAGTCTATGTACCAAGTAACCCGAAATCTATATACTATCATGCCGTGTGACCTAGAACACATATTAAATGGCATGGGAATACACTGGCCTATTAATATGTTAAAGTTCAATATAAGCGAAAGAACATCATATTTTACAGAAATTCGTCAAGGTTTTTGATACACACAAAAGTCATGTTATACATAATTATTCTGAGCAACTCTGGACCATCCTGGTATATCTTTAGGAGACGATGATGGTTCCAGCAGGATGGTGGGAGGCAACTGTTGCAGCAGCTAAGAAGCTGGAGAAGAGAAAAAGGGAAAGACTGTAAAACAAAAGAAGGTCAGGAGATACATGCTCAGCAGAGATGACTTTGCTGCAAGAGACGACATGAACAAGAGACACATGGAATTTGGAAGTGAAACCAATTTAGCAATATGTTTAGTCAAACAAAAAAGAGGAACATCTGTCTTTGGGCAATGTTAACATCTAAATGCAACAGTGACGGTTTTGGCTCAGAATGACTTTATTCATTAACCAGCATCTTTGATATGCAAACAAGATTAGTCATATAGCTCTTGATTTTGTACTTATTGTTCACATATTACATAGATTCCTGGATGAATTTCATACCATTCATCATTTAATTTTGAGCAAATGCTTCTCAAAAAAGTAGTGACCCTCAGCCTTTCCTGGAAGCAGGTTAATCCCTGAGGTGGTGTGAGACAGGCAGACATGCACACCCAAGTGTGAGCCATCCAGAAAGTTCACTCACTAGTTCACTCTTTCTAGTGATGTGACAATAAAAAGTGATTTGATTTGAATGTCATTTCTGTGGATTATGGAAGCGATCTTATGCATGCAAACCATGATGGACAGCACACAACTGCCATAGAGAAAGAGAAAGAGAGAGAGAGAGAGAGAGAGAGAGAGCGAAGGCTGCAGTACACACCCATCCCTGCCTGGCAGAAAACACCACCTGTGGAGCTACTGTTATTATTATTATTATTATTATTATTATTATTATTATTATTGTTGTTGTTGCTGTTTTGTCATTTTCTTCCTCTATATTATTTTATTGATCTGTTCAGTACAAAACAGATACCAAGATAAATGTTTTCTCAATGAATAGCATAGACAGTTTATGATATTTGGACAAATCTATTTTCATCTGATTTTTTATTTGACTTTTCTCCCCCGATATGTCAAGTACTTCAAGCAAAATTAGCACAAAAGTATTTAGTCATCACCAACAGACCACTGTAATGTGTCACAAAGAATGTGTGTGTGTGTGCGTGTGTGTGTGTATATATATACACACACACACTGAACTAAGAATCGTAAAATGTAGCTTAGTGCTTTTATTTAAAACGGTTTATAATAAACTTCAAAACAAGTCGTACTTTACGTACGACTTCATAGGTACCTGTTAAAATCCACATACATACTCTGGTCAGGTGCCTGCAACTTGAAAGCATAAGTTTGCTCATCCCACCGAGCGTGGACATGCCTATGACGTGGACGATTAGGGCGACATGATGGGAATCATTAAAACTACCTTGTATCGTGAAAATCTACCAAGTAAGTTTTGACTGGGACTAAATTAAAAAATAAAAATTATTATTATTGGTAGTAGTAGTAGTAGTAGTATGCATGCTATGCGTTTGTTAAATGTAATTTATTGACGCAAATGCAGTTTTATAAGCCTCTTCCAATTGCTCGATTGCTGGAACGCTAGGGGGCGCAAGAACAGTCATTTTAAATTCGTGAGACGATTCTTGAATAATACAATACGCGATGCTGCTATTATCGAAAGTTCTGACGGCATGATAATATGGTAGTTGAAATGGGGTTTGATATTTAGTTACCTGAGAATAAAACGCTAAGCCTAGACATTTTACACGAAGATTTATATGAATATTTTAAAGCGCAAAGCATGTGTCGTAAGAAGGCTGTGCCGTGTTTGGTGTAAGCGCTTTATGTTCGTGCAGTGCATATCAGTCAGAAATTTTCTGTATTTTCTTCATTTGCACGAGAAAACTTCTTATATTAAAAGAACCGTACAAAGAACAATAAGTTCAATGACAAAACAAACTGGTTCCACTGGGGCTCGAACCCAGGACCTTCTGCGTGTAAAGCAGACGTGATAACCACTACACTATGGAACCACGACGATGCTGTGCTAGTATAACTCATAAATTCTTCACTTCAATATATGTGTTAGAGGTTATATTGACAATGCTTATAATTTATGTGGATTTAGAATAATGAATTCTGAATGATCTGAATGCACATGTCGTGTGTGCTGAAACTGAATTGAGTTTAAGTTTTAGTTTGTTAATCTTCCGTTCGCGCAAACATGCACATCGTTACATAGATTACATGCGATGCAAACATTCACTGCTCATAATCAAATGTCTTGTTAATTGTATAATGGCAGTATTGTTTAGCTAACCAGTTTTACCAAGTGCCTCGTGCTGCTAAATAACTATTAAGTGAGCTGGACGACTGATTATTGTGATCGCGTCTGGACTTGTTTATTATTGTGTTGGGAACAAAGGAATCGAAATCTTATTTAAGGTAAGTTTGTTGTATCGCCAGCTGTTACACAATAACCTTCACGTAATGCAAGTGTTATTTGGAATTAATTACTAGCTATACAGACTCTTTGGAGAAGGGAACGTGACCTAAACCCATAAATTAAATATAAAAAATCTACTGTCTCAAAGAATCAACAATCCTGAAGATTACACGCATGATAGCAATTTATTTTCGTGTAAAACCGACTGCCAGGAAAATTAACATAATGCGAGATTGACAGAGTTGCCTGTGTTACTACGTTAACTAATTCCATCACACCATATTGTAGTGAAACGCTAGTGAAACTTGCCGTCCCGTTAGAACAGGTGTTACAGGAAATTCAGTTCCCCCATGGTCCTCCTGTCGCGCGCTGATTTGAAATCATGACGTCACCCGCTTCTGTCGTTTTAATGTCTTTCTACGAACGTGTTGAGCTAAACAAGCCATATATGCAAAGCATCTCATGTGTTTTCAATCCTTCTGTGTTTTGAAAGATAATTAGAATGATTTAAATCGCTGGTGAAAGATATGTGCTGAGAAAATACAGAAAACAGGACTTAACCTATGTACACATGACGGTGTGATATTGTTGATTTCTTATTAGAACTTAATTGTAGCAACTTACTCCTTACATTTATCAACTACTGCTGGCAACGATGTCTTTGTAAACAAAGAGACGTAATCTAGTTCTATTAAAACATTGTGATGCACGGTTTCCTATGCTGAAAAAGAGATACAGAAATTACATGGCACCAAATTGGTGATGCAAAATTCCTTCCATGTAAATGGATAGAGGAATCAATTTATCAGCCATTAGAATACGTTTGTGCATACATTTGAAATGGCAACATTATTACCTTAGGCCTAAAATATAGGGCTCTCCCTGGTAACATAGACACACAGCAACCCAGTGTGGTTTTTTTCCCCAGTGGCTGAAGTGCCAAACCTGCCATCAACCCCCAAGTT
>JAABNX020000002.1:20604175-20630273 GCA_015163995.2 Mormyrus lacerda | reverse complement strand
AATATGCGTGCGAAGTATTAAAATGACCTACACTCACACACAGATAACACTAATAAATATGCGTCCGAAGTATTAAAGACTGCTCACCCAAACCAGGATATAAAATATACCTTATTTACAATAACATATCGCATTTCTTATTTTTATCAAATAATACCAAGTTGGGTATATATACACATAGTTTTGTGAATGGTTATTCAATTACACATTACTCTGTAAACGTTTTAGGCAGTCAAAGAAAATGATCTTCATGTTGGTGGAAAACTATGATGTTTGTCAAACATATGTTAAACAATATCTAAACCTCTCCTATAGTAAACCCAGTGATATGTAGCAAAACCACGCAAGACACCCATGAATTTTTTGGTTTAACCACTAGCGCACATTGTTCAGCTAAAGTCATTAGTCATTCAAAGTTGTTCAAGCCATTTAACTAATTAAGTTAATTAATTAATTGAGCAGGTGGTAAATTGTAACAGATACATGGAATGGCTGAGGTGCCCCTGAGAGGTTTGGGAACTGAAGCAGAGATCATCTAACCATCCAGTAAGATATCTGTAGCTTTTTGAAGAATGAAGGAAATTATTCTTAGTTTTTATTGTTTTACTGTTACTTTGGACATATTCTAATGTTGTGGTTTTTCTTTCTAGGCAAATTTACACATAGCACCCAGATAAATAGCTTTAAACATTTTCTTTGACTGTCTAAGATTTTTTAAAAGCTCTATATTTAAGTTCTATTAACAGTTTTTTTTTTTTACTGCAGGACAACTAAAATATATCCGCAGTGAAGGTGAAACGCAGTCAGCACAGAGAGGGGGAAATGCGAAGAGGAGAGAATAGACAGATCCAACCTGGATCAAGGAGTGAGGTTAAGATTCAGAGAAATTCAGGCGTATTGATGTTCATTCAGGATGCAAGGGGAAGCATTTGAGACCTTAAGGTCCGAGAAATGCCGTGGATGAAAAGCTAAGGGCCTTTGTTCCTTTTTTTGCCCAAATCAATAAATTAATGAATATATTAGACACCGACACTCCTTTGTGGAGGATTGATAAAGGGTACTATCGATTGTTTGGGTCAAGGAGTATCCAGTGGTCAAAGCAAGACACAAAGCGACCGAAATTCGCCTGTTCTTTTTTTTTCTGTGCCGTTGATAAAAATGTTGAAGGAGACAGACTTGCAACTATACCCTTCAACTGTAAATTCACATAGGAGCAAAGGAGTCTGTGGTATGGACATGTACTAATGTCTACGAATACACTGCTTTACCTGGCTGTCAGTAGCAGTCCATAATTACCAGCAAAACACCCCCCGCCATGATGTACGGACGCGGAGCATGTCAGCCTGTGTGCCGAGGGACCCTGTCAGTCTACAGACGTGTGACGTGGGGGTGCTGGGGCAGCAGGAGATGCATCCATGCAGAAGCTTCATTACCAAAACCGTCAGGTCAAAGGGCAGCGGCTGAGCCCCATCCCACTCGTCCCTAAGGTCACGGCCGTATCCAGGGCTGCTTAATATAGTCTGGCCCGTCCAAATACCCCCCCCCCCCATGCTCATTAATTCATCCCCACCCCCACAACCATGACCTTCTGTCTCTGCTCAGCACTGCTGCAGTGGATGGAGCAGGGAGCCCATTCAGAGCGACCACACAGGGGTTTATGACTCGCAGGATCAGCGCAGGATGAGGAAACCTAGAGCAGACCGGTTACCCTCAACTGGAAGGACCTTAAGTTGGAATAGGATCATCAGTTAATGGGCCCAGTTCACCCCAAACCCAAAAGGCTTTAGTGCTACGGTATCTATACAATCTAAGTTGTTATGTTGGAAGTTGCCTAGTTTTGGAGATGCCGGGCATAAAATGCCAGGCTGATAATGTGACTGAATGGCATTCTTTCTGTTGTGATTAAAGCGGCAGAAAAATATATGTGAAAAATTCAACAGCAGCGTGTCTTGCCAGAAATCATGACCCGGTTACTCAAGATAATCCAGATTCCCACGGCCGATTTCTCCAAAACTCAAAGCAGAACAACCTAGATGTACAGACAGCACTAAAGCCCCTCAAAGCACATCGTCGGGTTTGGGGTGAACTGCCCCTTTAACAGTCAACTCTGAGAGTCCATTTGATGGTTGACCCAGACGTTAATGTAGTTTGGGCCTATCATTGGAAGGTTGCTGGTTCAAGTCCTGTCCTCAGCAGAATAGTCAAATCTCCCTTGGGCCCTTAACTGGATAAACTGCTGACCCTGCATTTGAACCCCAAGCTTTGCTCTCAGCTGTGTATATGTGTATGTGTGTGGGTGTATATATATATACACACACACAGGGTGTCCATAAAGTCTCTTTACAATTTCAGAAATGAAGTTTTTAATCACATTGCAAACAAAGGTATGGAACATCACTAATCTAAAGCAAAGAATCACTGATGCCATTGGCACCATTGATATGCTACAGCGAACATGGCAAGAAATCGAGTACCTTCTTGATGTGCTTCGGGCAACTAATGGTGCCCATATACAGTAGAGGTGTATTAAATGAGGCAAAAAAAACATAAATATATACGTCTCATTTTGTAATAATTTCCACATATCTGTCTTTTGCCTTCATAATAAATTTTTGAAATTGTAAAACGACTTTATGGACACCCTGTGTGTGTGTGTGTGTGTGTGTCTCAAAGGAGAGGTGGGATATGTGAAATGAAGCATCCCGATGTACCTGTACTTGTGCAAATAAAGCACTATCATCATTCCGCTTCACCATGGGCAGCTCACCTTGCACGACCAGCCTGCCCAAGGCGGTACGCCTCATCCTCGTGCCCGGCCGGTTGGCGGAGCACACATAGACCCCCGAGTGCTGCAGCGACACGTCGGAGATCATCAGGTTGCCTGTTCCCAGCACCTGGATGCCCTCCACTCCAATGGACCGGCCGTCTGTGGGGCAGACATGCAGGGGAGGGGGAGGGGCCATCAGGCTGAGCAGGAATCACTGAGCAGCACCTTGTGTTTACGGCTGTGCTTCATCGGTCTCATCTTACTCAACATGTGTGTCATGTGAGCTGAAGCAGAACTAGCAGCAGTGTTGTTTGTCTGTGATAGTGTGAACAGCATCATGCGAAGGTCTCAGGCAGTCCAAGAAAATTGTACTCAAATGATTTTCATGTTGGTGTAAAACTACAATATTATCTCTCTGTGGCCATTTCAAAACCTCGTATATTCACCCCAAGATTTGCAGCAACCATCCATTTTTCCAGGCATTTGTTGACTCAAACACTAGCCTACCATGTCTGGCTAATCAATACAGAATCATTTTAATTAATTAATTAATTGAGCTGGCGGTGAAATTTAATGAATACATGGAGTGATTTGGGTGCCCCTGAGGAGAGGTTTTGGAACCAAAGGTTCTTTTAGCCATCCAAGATATCAGTAAGTCTTTGGGGAACACGAGAAATTTTTGTTATTTTTAACATTGTCACTGTTCATCTCCATATATTCTATTGTCAAATTGTTTATTTCACTGACAACCTAAGACTTTTGCACAGCGTTCTGTCGTTGTTGCCATGAGAAGTGACCCGAATGGTGAGCAGTGAGTCTTACCGAGTCGACTCCAGGACACGATGGGCCGCGGATTCCCAGTGGCGATGCACTCCAGGATGGCTGTTTGGTGTACCGTCAAGGTCAGGTTCTGGGGGCCCGACAGGATCACCGGTTCCTTATACAGCCGAGGAGCAGCGACTGCAGGAGGGCAGGGAGGAAGAGGGAGTGAGAGATGAAGAGTGAGCGAGGAATCTCCAGCACCGCCAAAGCGTGATGCTTTAACACTCTCACTCTGCCCTGATGTCATGACACACGAGGCACAAACATTAAAAGTGAACAAAGGAACCCGAGCATCCACATGATAGCAAACCGGGGTCGTAAAATTCTGGGAATTTTCCGTTAATTCCCATTTATTCCCGGTAATTCCCATGGAATTAAGTACTAATGTCCTGAAAGTAGCCAAAACATGTTCCATCCAGATAAAACAAATCATTACAATTAAACAGTATTATAAACAGCAACGAAAAGTATTAGATGTCAGTTCTTAATTTATTTCGGTTGGTTTTCAAAGAAATAGTTTATAGCGTTTATAGAGTCTTCGAGTTGAAGTTTTAAATTTTATTTTCTCATCTTATTTCAGTTTATGAAAATGTTTTGTTATAGTTTCGGTTTTCGCTAACGATAAAAACCCAGGCGTGCGCAGCGCACTGCGCGGGCAAGATGGGACGCCCACCGGTGACTTGAAGCTGGGCCTCCAGGCTGTAGCGGGTGTTGGCGATGTTGGAGGCCACGCAGCGGTACACCCCGCTGTCCTCGCGCCTCACACCCGTGATCTGCAGGATGCCGGTGGGGAGCAGGGTGTACCTGGGGGGGAGGGGGGACACGTGTCAGCACTGTGAAGGGGACACAGGAGCATCGCGGGGCACGGGAAGGGACAACAGTGGGGACCCTATGTGTATGTGTGATGTCCACATATAGCTTACCTTCTGGGGACCAAATGTCCCCACACCATGATGAAAACCCATTTTCTTGACCTTATGGGAAAACTCGACTGTCTAAAAATCTGTGACTGCAATCAAAAAACTGAAAAATGCAAAAATGCTTGTATTTTGTTTGGTTACTTATTGTTATGGTTAGGGCTGGGTAGGTTTTAAGGTCATCTTAGTTAGGATTAGCATTTTTCCCATAGAAATGAATGAGCAGTCCCCACAATGATATGACTACAGGTCTATGTATATGTGTGTGTGTGTGTGTGTGTGTGTTACCTGCTATTCTCAGTGCTGATGGCGGTCCTGTTCCTCTCCCAGGTGATATTGGCCTCTGGGATCCCGTTCACCTGGCAGTGGAATCGTGCCACTCCGCCCTGCTCCACCATCATTGACTCTGGGTGCAGGAGGAACTTGGGAAGAGCTGCCATAGAAGAGACCACACTGAGAAACTCCCCCCTGGTGTGGGTTCAGCGCCATTTTACCCCAGTCAGACCTCTGTTCCCCATCTCCCACTCAGGTAACGATACCGTTCCCGCCCCTCCAAGATTTCAGAGAGCCTATCAGCACAGCCAACAGCGACACAATTTTTTCCCCTCTGAATCAATACGTGTGCTGTTGATGGTGTGCGGGTTGTCTTCGAATTAAAGTGTGTCGCCATGGTAACCGCTTGCCTAGAGGAAGAAGCACCATCTAACCTTAGTGACAGCCACATTTCTGTGGAAACCCCCTGAAACCCCCCACTGGTTTTATTTGGTTAAAGGGGGGTCAAGGGGGAATGGGTGAGGGAAAAGGTCACTTGTTTCTGCAAATGGAACTGAGAATGTTATTGAATGTTCTATCCCCACGTTTTGAGCCAGTAAGGTGAAGATGGGGCAAAAGAAAATGACACCAAAAGAACCCGAGATGTTTCTACTTTCTTGTCCTGGTCCTTCGCCCTTTCACATTTCAAATATTCATGAACATGCAAATTGAAACTTTCTTAAATCTTTCTGCATGTATTGCATAGTTAAATTAAGTCTTAAGCTTCAGGAAGGTTTCTTGCAAAGAAGCCCTCATATGAGATGTTTTAATGTCTGTGCATAATTTTACATAATTTTACTAGCCAGTGGCAAGTTAAAACCACAAGTATTTGGTCGGTGTTAGCAAAAGTGCTCAGTTAATCTTAAGATTCAAGCACCGCATATTCCTATAGATAGTGAAAATGAAAACAGAGGAGTGTAAAATGACAGGATAAACCCACATGAAGGGTGTAATCATGCCATTTAGAGGAGTGTTTGAATGTTTGTCCAGTGCCCGCTGCACTCACACGCCAGCTGAACCCGAGCTTTGCGGCTGACCAGCATCCCGTAGCGGTTCTGTGCCGCACAGTCGTATTCGCCGGCGTCGGTGTCGTCGCTCTCCCGTCGCTTCTGGAAGTTCTTAATCAGAAGCGTCCCATTGGCCAGCACAATGGCCCTCTCCCCCGTAGGCACGGGTACCCCGTTGCGCCGCCATGTGACCGAGATAGGCCCTTCCCCCTCCACCTGGCAGTGGAGCATCAGTGGCCGGTCCCGCACCGCGATGACGTCGCTAGGCTCCGTGAGGAACGCCAGCTCTGAGGCTTCAGCTACTCCTGCGACAGAACAGTTTCATGATCAGCATTGGATCCAATGAGATTGCGTTACACAAAATCGTATTGATGACATATACATACAATGATGTAGCTACCAAAAAAGATGATTGGCCATTGGTACAACAACCATCATGGCTGAAAATCAGCATTACGAAGGAAGCAATTTGTGGCTGTCTACATGTCATACCAGGACATCTCTAGGTTTG
Source organism: Mormyrus lacerda (assembly GCA_015163995.2). Classification (NCBI taxonomy): domain Eukaryota; kingdom Metazoa; phylum Chordata; class Actinopteri; order Osteoglossiformes; family Mormyridae; genus Mormyrus; species Mormyrus lacerda. The sequence goes on along the minus strand of JAABNX020000002.1, from coordinate 20,623,937 downwards.
CATGAAGCTCTTTGTCAAGGTTTTAATTGACTGAAGTTCACAACGGTTGGTTTTAAAACAAACGGTTTGACTGTCTTGATGTAGCATCTCTGGGCCAAGGTCCATCAACACACCAGTGGTGGAGCTGAGGACACCATCAGAGCTGCACTTTTTGTGGCTAACCAGAGGAGCATTTTGGGTCATTATGTGGTAAATTTGCTAGGACATTTCTCAAAGGTTGCCCCCAACCAATGTTGTCAATAGAACCTCTTCCAGAACATCACACCATCTCCGAGACTGTCATCACCTCTTGTCATGTGTTCATTACAGAACACCACACCATTATAACGAAGACCAGTTACAAAGATATGTGGCAGGGAGCTGTCTGCTCAGGAGGTATCATTCGAAAAGATTTTCCCACGAAGCCGTCGGCTCCATAATGGGAAGCCAGCGATGAAAGCCATAATGAGATTAACTCAAAATAAAAATGTGCGGCATTCTCGCGGAAAGTCGGTAACATCGTCACTTGTTCCTTTGACCATGAAAGCGATATGTGCTGCCCTTCAGTCCTTTGAAAGCGCATGTATACAGTGCATTATCTGTCATTATAAACGTTAAGCTTTGAAGTCAAATTCTGCCTTTGAAGCGGTTATACACCCCGTAGAGAGGAAACTTCTGAAACAGAATAAATTACGCTTTAATACTTGTTATGTTTCATTTCTGAAATATGAGTTTGTCAGCCTGAAAATTATTTATCGCCACGGTCATTACGGCCAACACAATGCTAATGACAATGGAATAAAGGAAAATTAATAGCGTACACAAAGGCGGCCTTCTCTCCCCGTGTCTCTGGGTTTACATCTCCGTTACGGCCTGGGTTCTGGCTCTACCTGCCGCTCATTTGCTTGATAGAGCCTTAATTACAGCTGGAGATCAGTCATGTTCACTTGGGACGAAGAGGCGCAGGGGCGGCTGCTCACAGGCCCGGCGGCTCTGCACCGCCACTTAAAAGCCCATGAAGGGCTGGCTGAATGGGACCGGGAAGAGATGTGTGACTCTCTAACTCATCCCCACAAAGCCGGCCCCTGAAAAGTGAGACTCGCCTTTCCCTGCAAAATGGGCTCACCGCTGCGTTCACTGGTAACAGCTCCGCTCTTGGGGGAACAGAGACTCAGCCCATACTGGGGTGGGGGGCAGGCAGGAGACAACAGCACAGAAGGGGGCCTCAAAACAGATGCGTGCAGTTGGGAGGGGAGGACAGAGGGCTGTTTGCATAAATTTTTCAGGGGTGAACTCGCACTTGACTCCGTTCCCCTGCCTGACTGATAGCTCTGTTAGTGTTGCCCTCGTCCTCCGCGAGATCTACAGCGCCCCCCCCCGCTTCATCTCCCAACCTCTTTCCACGGGGGGGGGGGGGGGCAGATGCCATGGAGCCATTGAGCCAGAGAGGCCTGCACAATGACTAGGCTGGGGAAGAGGAGACCGAGGACCGGGGGGGTCAAGTTAAGATGACTTCTATTGAGATGAGTTTGGGGGGTTGCAGTCTACTGATGGCACGCCACCCCCCCCCAACCCACCCGCCAGTTGAATCAATCCCTTCATTCTACAACAGCGTACCTGGATGGGTCATCAGTGACTGTGCACCCACCCTTTCTCCAAGCAGCCTTAACAAGGCACAGTGAGGGATGTTAACAGAGGGTGGGGGGTGGACGTTATCGGTAGGCAGGGTATTACCAGACTGGGAAGTAAAGGTATTCGGAATATTTTGGTCAAAATGGAGTGTTTCATGGGCAGGGAAAAGCATTGCGCGTTACAGTTTCGTAGTCTCTATCTTATACAAAGGGATCCATGGATGTCATGCCTGGGATTGACCCTGCCTTCCAACATCAGACTCTCATGTGTTTGGGATGAGATGCGACCAGCTTACTCCGGTTCTCTTGGTCGTGTGACACCGGACTCCAGACAGGGCAGAGCTCATAGAGATCGTCCCACGGCCTGCCGGCATTTCCCCTGAGTTTTTGCAGGTGGTTCTTCCAAGTGGAACTGGAGTCTTTGCATTTTCTTTAAAAATGGGTGGTTTGACATCCTTTTGGCTGCGGGTGATGTCTTTCAAATACATCCCTCATTAGTGAACAACAGTTTTGGGTGACACAGCATTTGAACAGTCTTTTTCATTCAAGTTGATTTCTGCATAATCATGCTTTTAATTCACCAGGTCCCCCACATCCTGGGCATTTCAGCAGGGACTCAAAGCAGCCTGCTTGCAGTTAAGCCAGTGTGCAGCCCAACTCAGACTTTTAGGAGCTAAATATTTACAGTGAGGTGACTGAGGGGAAAAAACTTGCGGGAAGCACAAGCTCCCTGGTGGCACTCTGGTTGGGGGAGCAGCCCCCCTCCCTCCTTTGCACGGGGTTTGAGTTCAGTTCCCTTTGTCTCATTTTGAGAGGGTTCGTCTGCCGGGTCTCTGCTCCGGGCTCTGTGGCCCCGCCTATGCTCCGCTTGAGGCGAAATCGAGCGGGTCTCACTCTCCTCTGAGCGTGTCGCGTCGCTTGGCGATTCCGGCTGACAGCGTGCACCTTGGCGGATGAGCGTCCTGCCCTTCATCCCTCCTGAAGCCAGTGCCGGCAGCATTTAGGAGGGAAACACAGCTGTAAATCGTGTCTCCTTATTTGCCTCTTACCTTTCTTTTTAAATCTGTTAACAGAAATGCTATTGTGAAACATGCAAAGATTATGTGCCAGTTGTGAGGAAATATAGCTGTTGCCACATAGCATCTTGTCAAGAACGGTTGCTACAGAGGTACCCAACAGAGTGTGAGGTGTTTGGCTTTGACGTCGGATAGGGATTGCTTGCACTGGCTGATGCAGAAGGCAAGGTATTCCTGGGTGTTTTCGAGTCTGAAATTTCCAAGAGTGATGCATCCCATAACTAGGAGAAAAAAGTCCTCAAAGAGGATTGAGTGTTAATCTCTGGCCTTGTTTTTAGCCATGCACATTGCTGATGGCTACAAACAGACACTCATGCCGACTGATGGAAGGTTAAATCAGCATGTGCCTAATTTTCCATCCTGACTATATTCATGTCTTTTGTTCTGCTCCTCTCTGCACCATCGCCTGAACCGTCTCCTGCTTACTGTCTTGTAATATTTGTTACTGACAGGTGTATTGCTTTAATTTCACAAAAAAACTGTGCTTGTGTTATTTCCTGTTTGTAAACATAGGAAATTGGTTCGGCTGCAGGCAGACGATAGTCAGATTTTGTTACTCGGATTGTGTGCAAATGGCAATTGACACTTGTCGGGGCTAAATATTAAATGGTTATTTTAATTATTATGATTTTGTATTCGGAGTGTTATGGACCTGTGCTTCATTGTGTGAAAGATATCATAATTATTATTAAATGTAAAATAATAGGGCAGCATAATTTTCCCTACATTTAAAAGCATTATTAAAGGGGGGAAGAGACAGCTGTGGGGACTTAGAGGTAGATGAAAAGTAACAGATAATGGCTGCTTAAGATATATGGGTTTCTGAATTGTCCAAAGTTCACACGCGCATCTCTCACGCATGTAGTGGCCCTAATCCACCCCTCTGTCTACAGCAGAGCATCACGGACAGAGGATTCGGCGGCCGCTGACCCGGCCAGGCTACCGCTACGGAATGCCGCGCTAACAGCCATCATATGCAGGTAATGTGCCGCGAAAGGCCGGCTCACTCATTAATACTGTCACTGACGATCACTCAGAGGCTGATCTGTAACAAAGCAGCCAAAGTTGATTTTAAGGTTTAGGTAAATTAAAGCTGATTATTCTCGGATTGAAGTGTCAGCGTCGCCGGCCTCTTTGGTTTCACGCTCTCTCGTGGCGCAGGTGGATCCCACTCTGGCGAGCGCGGCTGATGGCGACACAGTGAGCTTCGCCAGCGGCCCTCCGTGTGCGGCGCCTAAGAGCATGGTGGGCAATCCGCCGCAGACTCTGTCCCCGGATCTCCGCGGAGACGTGCCCTCTGGCCAGCAGGAGCGGCCGGCAGCGGCGGCAGACGGCAAGACCTCGAAAGGAGGCCCTGCCAACCCTTGCCCGGGAGTTGCCCCCGAGCCACAGAACGGCAGCGAGACTCTGAATGCCGAGCTGCACAAGAAAGGCGACGTCGCCAACGCCGGCACGGCCGAGGCTGCGGGGCCATTTCCCGCTCAGCAGCGATCTTGCGGCAAGAAAGCCAGTCAGGAAGTGCCCCTAAATGCCGAGCACAGCAAGGCGAACCTAAACAAGGGGACGAAGAGCCAGGCCCATCCCGTGATAAGTCTTCCCCCAGGGTTTCATTGCTCATCTCTTTTCAAATCTGGTCAGCCTGTGGCCTTCCTTCCCACCTCAAACTTGGGCTCATCCTTGTGCAAGATCACACTACCACCTGGGCTGGGTCCGATTGCGGCGCTGAGGGATGCCACAGCCAGCCAGTTCCCGGTGGAGTCACCGCCACAGAGCACCAGCTCCAATGTGACGGCCCAGCTTACGGGTACTTACGGGTACCACTTCTCTATGGGCCTGGCTCCCGGTCCAACCCCTGCACCTACTCCTGAGAATAAGCCCCCACCAGCGGCAGTGAAGCTGAAGAGCAGTTCCACGTCGGGCAGGAGTTCCAAAGTTGGCGCAGACCGTGGTTCTTCGCTCGGGCTCGTGGCATCACCCACCATAGGCCTGCCATTGAAACAACCGGCGTTGAGTTGGGCCCCACTGGTCCCTCCCGTCTGCAGCAGCCCCACCCTGGCCAGCGTCACCCTGCATAGCAGGCTACCAGACCACACTGAGAAAAACCAGCAACGGACTGCGGATGCAGCGGCGGCGGCCTACGTTAGGCTCGAGCCACCGTCTTCTGTTACCGAGCCCAAGGCTGTATGTCCTGCTGAGGTCAGGGATGTGCCCCTTGACTTGTCCTCAAAGTCAAAGCGACAGAATGTTGATAGAGAGCCACAGAGGCCCCCGAGGAGCTCAGAGCGCCAGCATGCGGGAGCAAGCGTAACTGAGCCAGTCTCTCAGAAGAAGGCCCCAGCAGCCATCTTTGGGTCTGCCCCAGCCTATGCCATATATCCAGAAGCCCTCAGAAATGGAGTCCCCACAAAGCAGCCTGCCAAGCTGTTGAACCACCAGGTTTTGGAGCCTTCAGCATCCTGGGCCAAGCTTGCCCCACAGGGTCCAATAGCCAGCATTGCAGGAACCTATGTGGGTGTGGCCAGTCCCATACTAGCCTCCACCCTGCGCAGCAAAGATGGCAAGTGTGCTGCTTTTGTGGAAGACATCCAGAGTATTGCCAAGCAGGAGTCAATCTCCATAATTGACCAGGGGGAACAGCTGGCCTCCAGGGGAAAGAAAGGGACGTCTGTGAGCAAGGAAACGCAGCACTCGAGTGGTTCAAAGCTCTCCAACAGTGTAAGCTCACCTGGATCTCAGGTCTGTGTGTCCAAGGATCCATTCTCTGCAGCTTTGTCTGGCTCCACCAGCTCACACAACTCCAGTAAGCCTGCGGGTGGGAAAGCAGTTATGCCGAAGGCTTCTGCTGTCGACGTTACCTCACGACCACAGCCAGGTCTGCTTCCCCACCAAAGAGCCTCGAAGCAGCAGAAGATCCTTCAAGGGAGTACCAAGGCACAGCTGGTGACCAGCTGTCATGGCACTCTGATTCATGGCCCTCGACAAAACCCGTCCAAAGCAGATGAGAAGAAGTGGGAACCAGCCAAGTGTCCACTGTCAAACCTGGAGTCAATAGTGAAGCAGAAAGCACTGGAGACTACAGGGTTGGCCCAGGATGATGGTGGCACTCTGGACATGTTAGGCCTAAGAAAACCTGAGGTGGAAAAGCTGCACATGGGTCACCAAGACACCCCCTTTCGACAGGGCAGCGCTGGGGGTTTCCCGCCATTCAGGTCTGTGAAGTGGAGGGATGGGACGATGGAGAAGGATTCCTCACAGAGGGATTTCAGTGCTGCCCGCAGGAGCGATGAAGGATGTGATGCAGAGCGAAGGGGTGGCATTGTGGACAGACAAGTTGAGCAAGAAGGGAACTCAGAGGGCAATGGCTTCCTGGATGCCAGCAGACCACCTACTCGTGCTGCCAGTACCATGGCTGATGGCCAAAAGAGGGTGCACGGCTTGGCCCAGGAGGTTGACGGAGGAGCGGGGGCGGGGGTGAGGCATTCAGGTGAGAGCCTGTCCCCTTGCGTAAAGCTGGAGGGCATCGCACTGTCCATCCTGAAGGGCCAACGCAGTGTGATGACTGAGCTGGGTAGGAAGGCGCCAACATCCAAGGGAAAAGCCAGAGCGATCAAAGAGAAACGACTGAGCAAGAACAACGTGGTATCACCGGAACCAACCAGACAGGCAGAGAAGGGGAGCCCGTCAGGAAGACAGGGACGCCAGGCCAAGAGGGTAAGCAAGTTTTTGTTCAATAGCTAGTGGATATTATTGAAATATAGTGAAGAGGGTTGCAAAATTCTGCTAATTTTCTCTTTATCCCCATATATTCCCAGTAATTTCTATAGAAAGTTTCCAACTTGGAATATTTCCAAAATTCCCTTGCTTAACTTCCCATGCAATGGAAAGTTTCTGGAAATCTACCACCCCTTTGCAAGCCTAATGGGGAAGGTTCTTCCATTTAGACAGTTTGTTCCTCAGGAGGAATATCATGGTTCTCAATTTTGTTGAAGAGCATTGATTTATACAAACAAGGTTTTAAGAAAATCTGTTGCACATGGTACATCGACTGAAGTGCATGACATGCGAAGCATTTGGAGCTGATGAGCGGCACCTAGCCTGTAGACAGAGTGACCCAGTTCGTGTGCTGAGCTCGGTCTCCCCTCGTGTCGCAGCCGAGGAAGTCGTGGGCACCTACACTGGAGCCACGCCAGGCCCAGCCGGCGCCACCTCCACCACCACCGCCGGCACCATCCCAGCAGGACCGGGAGCAGCAGGAAGAGATGCGTGAGGGGAGGGAGGGCCTCCCCCACACCGAGGAGGGTAAGATGAACCCCCTGTATCCCCGATGGCTGACAGCCCCAGTTTCAGCGAGGATGTCCTAGAAACGTTAGCCGTTACGCTCCCTGTAGCCACATAAAGTGTGGGATCCACGAGGATTGGGGGGCACCGGGATCCAGGGATTGTGCCTGTTTGCTTGCTTGTACCTATGGTAGGTGATGCTGGTGAGCATGTTGTGTAGTGCTCTTGGTAGCTAAAGCCTGGGGTCACTTGCCAGGTTTATGTGCCAGAAGAATCGTCTACTAAAATCTTCCGAATGCATCAACAAGGCCTTAGTCATGGCTAATTTTTGTTCCATCCAGGTAACTTAAGTGGCCAGAATGCAGATATGCCTAGCTCTACCAGTCCTGCCAGGGACATGGGGGACAGTGACTCCCCCAGGCTGAGGAGGGGGCGGCGGCGGGGTGACCAAGCCCAACAGGCTGACTGGAGACCTCCCGGCCCATCCCTTCCCATTGCCCCTCTGGCTGTGCGCCGGCCCAGGGGGAGGCCTCGCTCCAATCCCCTGCCAAGCCCGGCTGACCTGGGGGGCGCAAGTCTGTCCCCCTGTGCCGAGAGCGATGCTCCCGCCAACAAGAAGAGGAGGCGTCGCAGGAATCGGAAGTACCAGAATGGGGAGTACATTGTGGAGAAAGAGCAGGTCGGGGAGGCAGAGGCGGAGGAAAAGTCTGTGAACCCCACGAAGGGCGCCAAGGCTGGGGCAGGTATGGCCCAGATCACATCTCCATAGCTGGGGCTCCTCATCACTGCATAGTATCGCTAGGGGGTCACACCACGTCATACTGCTTCTACGGGAGGCAATAAGTTTTAATAGGAACCAGTTTCATTATTATAAAATGTAGCTTCAAGTTCAGTGTAACATTTTTAAGCAGAGAATGTGTGAATATCTCTGCGTATGCCATTGTGTACTACTTTGGACAATGCTACAAATCACTTGTAAGCTCTGCAGTGTTCTGCTGTACTGTCTTAAACCCCGTCAGTGTAGATGAATGTTTGTAATCCTAGAGACCTCTTTGCTCTTTTGGGAATGTTGGTGGCCCCCATTGGCCTTGTGTCTGGGTCCCTTAACGACCGTCTGGGAATCCTGTGTTTGTGCAGACCTGAGGCCTGCCTCTTACCCACGGCTCGGCGCTGCCTCCGCTGCATCCTGCTGCACCCCCAGCCAGGAGCCCAACCCCCAGCGGGCCCTGCTCACCCGCTCCGGGTCAGTGCGCCACACAGAGGGCTGCTCCGCCCCCGAGTCTGTGGACAAGCCTTCAGGAAAACGGAAATTCAAGAGCAAACATTTGTGTGATGCAGAAGATGATGAGAAGAAGGTACAGGGGTGGCTTTAAGGAAATAATATTATTAATTGACCTTATTTGGTGATTTTTCAATCGTAACTTATTTAAAAGGTTTTACGAGGACTTGCCCTGAGTTGACATGATCTGGGGTGCCGTGTATAACAGTCTTACAGCAGCCTTACATCGCCCTCTGGTGGCAGTAATAGTTAATGAAAAAGGCAGTTTTTTGTTTTTTGTTTTTCTTTCTCTTCTTTTTGTTTCCCAGGGTCGCCCGCTACAGCAGATCTATGGGCGCCACACCGAGCCGCTGTCTCCACGGTGACTTTTGCTGCTAATACAAATTCCACTTTCTCTGCCCTGTCACAAACCTTTCAGCTTAAGGGCAAACGAAGTGGCTCGGGAAAGCGGCCCCCAGCCGGCCCTGATGTCGACAGCCTCTCAGCAAAGAGAGCGTCAGGCCCCTGCACCACCCCCAAGGGGCCGTCCTCTCCCATGGCCAGCAGGAAAGGCGTGGCCCGGAAGAGCGGCAGCGCCCTAGAGACAACCAGTGCCCGGCCCGTGCCCCCCGAAGTCCGTCGGCTGATCGTCAACAAGAACGCGGGGGAGACCTTACTGCAGCGCGCAGCCCGACTTGGCTACCAAGTACGTGGCTCCTGCCATTGCCATCTTGCGTTGGGGGGATCCACTGCAAAGCCACCGGGCCCATTTGGATGTGGTGTTTAGTTTTAACACATTCCCCAGGATTGATTGTTCCAGTGTGAAGTGAATTATCTGCACTATTTTCACATATTCAGCATTATTGGCCTGCATATGGACGAGCAGATGTTGAGTTAGATCCCCCCCCCCACCCCCTGTAGGAGGTGGTCCTATACTGCCTGGAGAAGGATGTGCGGGAGGTGAATCGCCGTGACAACGCCGGGTACACCGCCCTCCATGAAGCGTGTGCCCACGGCTGGGCCGCCATCGTGCAGCTGCTGCTGGAGCATGGTGCCGATGTTAACTGCAGTGCCCAGGATGGTACACGGTGTGTGGCAAATGGAGTGGGTGGGGGGCATTATCCTGGGTGGTGCTGCAAGCCTGCGTCACTGGGAAGGGATTCCGCTGGGTGCCAAGCAATCCGGTTGGGTGATGGTTGTCTTCTGGCTCCCCAGGCCGATTCATGACGCGGTTGCCAGTGACAACCTGCTGGTGGTGTGGATGCTGCTGAACCATGGTGCGGACCCCACCCTGGCCACCTACGCCGGACAGACGGCCGTGAAGCTAGCCCAGAGTCCCAGCATGCGGGCGTTCCTCGAAGGTACCAGTCTGCTCCACAGGGAGGGATGCTCTGGATGCTGAGTGAAAATAGCGCCTCCACATGGTGTTCTGTGTCACATCTATTATTTATTCCTAAATATGTTTTATCCGTAAGGATCCCTACATTCAGTCACATAATTGGGTTTCAGAATAATGTGAAATTAAATTCTGGCCGGTACATGGCTTCCTAAGATGGAAGCAGAAGCTGTGAAACTGACCAGCTAATGCTATGTGTTGGGTGCTTGGAGGAAGGGGTAGTAATATTGTGTAGAGGCCTGAAAAACAAGTACCAGAATTAAAGTTGGCCTCCAGGGCACTTTGAGTGACTGACTAAAGGGTCGGGGGAGGAGCAGAAGTGACCCCTCCCCCTTGGTGAGTGATTTGACAGAGGGGAGGGGTATGGTTTTCGGAGGGGATGGGAGGCCAGCTGCTGATTCTGGGCCCATTCTGTTTAGAGTACTTTACAGACCTGGAGGCCAGGAATGAGGAGGACACCAGCCTGCCTTGGGACTTCTACAGCAGCAATGTGTTCGGTAGGAGCCGCCGCCGCTGCCGCTCCCGCCACCGCCGCCACACCGAATGTCCTCCTCTGTTTATGCTGCCCATTTTGTCCCGAGCTGTTAATCCTATCACAGGGCTCCCCTGGCGGCCCGATGCCGGCACCCACACTGGCACTCTGACTGGCGCGTGCTGTCAGGCGCCTGGGCCTTTCTGCTCCGCCGAGCGTCTCTAACACGCTCGGAGGACAGTCCTGGCTGCAGCGGGCCGCGCCCAGCCAACAGCTATGGAGCTCCTGCTCTGTCAGGCGCGTCAGATGGCGAACGCCACTCGAACCCAGGGCCCCGCTGTAAGGCGCACCCATGTGCGACACCGAGAAGGCTGTTTCTGTTTGCTGAGCAATCGCGGATGCGGCCTTCATGGGCAAAACACGTGTGCGGTCAATCTGTGTCCCCGGACTCCTGGGGCTGTGCCATTGCCAGTGTCGGGGCCATGCTAACCTCGAGCGAATCGCCAACTCTGTTTCTTCTCCTGCAGAGACCGACCAGGAGGCATGCTGGGAATTCCTGCTGTCTTTGCCCGAGGAAGCGAAGGAGGAGGGAACAGAAATGGCCACTGAGAAGGACCACTTCCTGTTTGAGTTCTCGGCAGAACCCCTCCTGCCCTGTTATCACGTGCAGGTGTCCCTGTCACAGGGGTGAGTGAGTGGGCAGCTCACATGGCCGGGCTGGGGGCACTGGAGTGGGGATGCTGGGCTGGGGGTGCTGGGTGGGCCGCTTAAGAAGCTGGACCCTGCTTGCGCCGAGTGCCTTCCCAACACCGCCCCAGAACTGAAGCTGTTGTGGTAACTTTAAGCTGAGCTTCTGTTAATACGTAGGCATTTAAAATTTAAGGTTTTTGTTAAATAAATGCAACACACCATTAGTCTAGAGGTTTCAAGCACTTTTTTTTTTTATTACAATTTTTAACAAATATACATTATAAAAATGCACATTGTTGCTGCACAAACAAAAACAATGGATACAGGTTATTATATGATTATTAGTGCAGTGTTGCCTAGTGTAAAAATTAAATTAGCCTTTTCCCCTTTGCTTCTGTAAGTAATGCAGCTCAAGCTGTTTCAAATAAATCTATACATAGTATGAATTTTATCAGATTTATAATGCGGAGACGGAACGGAGCATTCAGTCATACTGAGAAGCTTCTGGGATTCCTGGACAGATGGGCTATTGTGTGCGATTGAGTCTGATGTAGGGAACAAAATGACTGCGTTTGTAACTCGCTGGACGTGGGGGAGGGAGAGGACCAGCGTGAAGGTCAGCCACTATCTCTCTGTCTTGTCTTTTGTTGCAGATTCTGCACCTGGTTCCTCCTGTCCGACGTCCTGAAGCGGCTGAAGATGTCGGCGCGCATTTTCCGAGCCCGCTACCCGCAGTTCGAGGTGGCAAGCGTCCCACACGCAGAGCTGCGCCGCCAGGTGGCTGTGAGCCAGGTGACGCCGGTACCCCGGGGACTCTTGAGAGGCGAGGACGAGGAGGAGGACACGGAGGGGCCGGTTGAGCTGGTGCGGTGCGTTCCAGACTTGCAGGGACTGCTGGGCTCCACAGTCCAGATTCTAGAGGAGGAGAGGTCAGACACGCCTGGAGCCTGCCGACGGTAGCCTATGCCGTCTTCCTGCCCCCCTAATCCTGACGTCCTCACAGCCCCTGTTCCCAGACCTTCCAAAGATGGCCGGTCGGGTGGAAGACGGAGAGCCAGGAGTTGTCTTTGAGGATATTTTGTAGTTGGATGAAACGGGGATTGGGGCTGCATTCCATGGAGAAGTGATCAGAACCAGGTCTGATTGGAACCAGCTCAAAACAGAACCAGCATTACCTGAAGGGGACAGTGTGGTACAAAAAGTGGGGATGCCGCACCTTTGAATCACAAGCAGAGAGGATATGTAGGGGATACACCTCACAATGCCTGCCTCTTTTGCACTGAGCATATTTATCGGTGCCCAACTACCAAGGCAGCGCCCCCTAGCTGACAGGAGGGGTCAAACACAACTCGAGGGTAGAAACTTTCAGGTTTCAATCCAGAAGTATTTTTCAGTATTCAATAAATGTTTAAAGACCTTTTATATTGATATGTACATATATTGTAATATGTACCACTTGCCATCAGGGTGAACACATTTTCAGTTGTTGAATGTGTTATTCATCTGGGGGGAGGGATGTTTCTCTTTTTGCCCAGTTATTTTTGTGTTCATCTCTGAGAGCAGCGCTGGTAATCCTTGGCTTTCATCTTGGTGGACTCTCGGATGCAGCTAAGAGGCTTAATCGCTGTTAGCCATAGCGGGAGGCCCGCTGGAACATATGGTCCCTCGAACCTGTCAGCTACCTGCTCTGGGAGGAGCCTGTGTACCCGGTGCACACCACGCCATGCCCACTGCTCCTCCGTTCAGCGTTTCTACACCAAAGTCATGCTCCCCTGTCCCTCCATCTACATCTTTCCCATTTTCCGGGTGTGTTTGCAACAACCACTGAGACATGTCCGCTCTCCTCCTTATACACTACATCTGTTCATGACGTCCTACTGAAAATCAAAATCAGCAAATGAACTTTTTTTTTTTTTTTAACCCAGAGTGCCCTCCATCCTTCAGTTGTATGTGGTCGGAGACCCTTACATTTAATCCTGTGGCAATTTTTTTTCATTCTGGAACTGCGTGACTTAGAAAAAATGTCTCCCCTGCACATGCCATGACTGCAACCCCGTCTCGCTCTAGAGGGCTTGTGGGAAAGATCAGTGGCCTCTCACTGATTGGCCCTTGATGTTGTAAAGGACTCCACCCTGGTGGGAGGAGCATGTTTTATTTCCACTGTTTTTGATTGGTGTACTTGCTTAATTTAATAGACTTTGTTATTAATATATTTGACCTCTTTGTGTATCTGGAAAAAATGATTTAAAGAGATGCTTTATATGGTTGGTTGGTGCTTTATTTGAAATGTACAACTCGTCCCTTATTCAGAGCTGTTTTGTCACCCCTTGCGTACAATATCTTCGACGAGCAAAAGTACAGTTTTATTGTACTGGTGCTAAGCTAGATTTTGTGTTGACAATCAATGAAGTTTTTTTTTCTTTTTGTTGGACATTTTAGATGAAGTTTTGTTGGACGTATAGACAAATAACTTATATTTATAAGAGACCTAGAAATGTAAAAGACAGTTAACTCATCCTCTCTACCTGTGGCGTAGTTCTGATGGGTAGGATGGCGACTCAACTTGAAACTTGGGTTTTTGTGAAGATGCAGATGTTCTGGCTTGAATAAGCTGTGTTGTAATAGGAGACGACCGTTAAATGATTTTTTTAATGAAATCAACCAGAATAAAGCATGAATGGTGCTTCTTCTGTGTACTTTGTGTGTCTAAAATGGGGGGGGGTGGGGTACCTCGTTGGACATCTATGCCTGATTAGCCACCAAAAAATGACATCTAGGACTGATGTCCCCTGGCAGTGGGGACACCCAATGCTGTGACTTTTTTTCTGTGTGGTCCTTCTCGGCCGCTGATACAGACTTACTGACTCTTTTATTAGATGGGCCTACTGGGACTAACCCTAACCAATATCAGGTAGGTGAGTTGCATGTTCAGAGGAGCCTCTCTCTACACTACGGTGGATCTTTCAGCACCATCCTGTTAGCTTTTATGAGGCTGTTCATTCTACTCTCTCTCATTAAGAAGGTGTTTTCAGCCACAGGCGCGAACTGGCATCTGAGTACACATCAGCTGAGGTAGTCTCCAGTTTGTCTCAGCTGGTCTTCAGATAATGGACCCTGTCCCAGAGTCTTACAGAGAGCTTTTGAAGAGTGAGGAAATGCTCATCTGGCCGGTACCCCAAAGTCCACATTCCTCCTGAAGCAGCAAGATTTTAAGGTAGTAATAGAACCTGACGTCAGACATTAACAAGAAATGAATCAAAACAATGTGCTTTATGACTACACTGAAAAAGCAACTACTGATATTACAGATGATTGAATGAATACTCTTACTTTTAGGCAAGACCAGTTCTAGCTCACGTGCTACTATAGGCGATTATTCATTGTTTAATGTTTGTGTGTAATGACGCAACATTATCGGTCATATTTTTATATAATGATATTAAGAAATAATAACTACTACTAATAATAACAACAATAATATTCATCATCGTCATATGAAAGAGGTGCTTTGAAGTTCTGTGTCGGTACTGCAGAGGGCGCGAGTACTTCTAGAGGCGCGAGCTAGCCAGTTTCACTTCGTCTGGGACGTCGCGCACCGCTCCGACTGAGACCAGCTGTTTGCCGGTCTGCGCCCTCCTAGGCTGACTGATACTGCATTAATGAGGGCTGAGATTATGTTCCGGGTGTTGCACTGCCTTATTCTGCGCCCTTGTGGGTTTACGGGGAATGTATTTGTCCAAGCTTTTCATTGGGATTTTATTTATTTGTAATAATAAATAATATTGTCCTCTTAGTTATCATAAGCATGTTACAATATTGTAGTAAAATTTAATTTTAAATGTAAAACCACTCAGCAACAGGATCCGTAAGAAGGCAGTCTCTTCGCGGCATGAGATGTTTGATGCTTTTGATGAAACGTCATACAGCTCTGTGGAGACCGCCGGTACCTCAGATGGTCGACGCTGGACTCGTTTGCATCTTTTTCTTACGCCATCTAACTTCAATTGGACGCCGCACATCCTCTAGATGGAGCCAACAATTCAGATACTAAAACCTGTCGGGGGTTATGGGCTAAGATGGTTTAGATCGCTGCGAAAAGTAAACGCATCTTGCCTTGAATTAAAAACGCCTACTCGCTCGATCAGACCCCGTTCCATGTGCGCATCACGCCGACCCCGCGTGCTGCACAGTGTTTGCACTGCTTGTCAAATGTATGTTAAGCAGTTTAGTGCGTTTGGGTAACCCAGTTCAATCCTATCTTAAAAAAGGAGAGTGATGGGCATGATACCTATTTATAGAAAGCTATTTTTAGACCGCTCTGTAGATAAACAAAAAATCAAAACATACACGTTCATGTTTTTCTCGGTTTTATTTTACCTGTTGCATCAACTGCTTCGAGGTTACTTATTAATTGAGGTTATTTTTATGGACGGTGGAAACGCTGATGATTTAGAACTTCTTGCATCGGCATACACGTCACCCACCTAAATCAATACAGCCCAAGCTTCTTGTTTACAAGTGGTTGGTGATCGCAGGCACAAAACCTATCACGGTGGTGTTAATCTGAACTGCTCCGTAATATATCTTACGGTTATGAAGTTATAGGGGCAGTGCATATACATTGTTCTTTTTGGTCAATTTGTAGGACAAATGTGGCTTTTGTTTTATTCTCTTGGTATAACAAAAGCACATAGGAAAAAGATATATATATATATATATAGGCCTTTTTTGCTCTGCCGAATCGGTCCTTTCCCAGAATCCTCGGCCCGTGCAGGATGGTGTGTATCAGATTCTCATTAGCACCGTAATAGGTTATGTGTTTTCATAATTTGACGTAAACAGGTGTCCACTATTCCTGAATTTGTATGAAGTTACTCAAGGGGGTTGATATTGTTTGCTCATAAACAGCTATCCAGCCCTCCACCCCTGTTGCACATGAGTTAACAACGTGACTGTACCCCCAAGAACTACGTGACCAAGGTGGAGTTTCACCACTAGTGGGAATGGGAGGACGCGGAGCACACCAGATGGGGAGGAGCAGCACGCTGCATGCGAGTGTCCTGGGAGGACCTTCACATTTTGATTCCTTTTTTTAGCTCCAGTGTAATGACAGAACAGCACTTCAGCATGGGGGGCGGCCCCTTCCCGGTGCACGTGGACCAGGACCGAGATGCCTGCACTTTGCCTCTTACATGCCCTCTTCCTTTATCTTGTTCATGGTCGACTTTGCCAGGCACTTGCTTCTGTACACAGAAATGGCTGTTTTAACCTCATTACTCCAAACGCTTGATGCTTTGAGAGTCTTCAGCTTTCTTCTTATAATGATGTGTATGGAGTGTTTTTTTTATAAAGAATTCTTATTAGATGATTCTCATTTTGAGCCATTAGAAGCTTTGAACTTTGGTACTCATATAAGCTCAGTGCTCAGAAAGTCTTGGTTGCAAAAGGTTGCAAAGTTACTGGTTTCATAACAGAAGTCCATTGACGGGCAGTGTTTAACATATCTGCACATACCTTCTGCAAAGACATTTTATTAAATGTCCTAATTTTTTTGACAGTGTCATTCAGTTGTAGTTTTTAGCCCAAAGGGATACTAAACACAAATGTTTGGCGTTTTATGTTACTGCAAAGATATTACTAATTAAAAAGCACCCAATCCGACTGCTTGTCAATGAACTTTTTAACTCTGAACAGCTCATTTAGAACTATAATTTGGATTTCAATTTATTAATACTTGAAATTAATGTTTTACTTAAAGCTACTATATTTTTGTAACGCGATATATTTTTGTAAACAAATGAATAATGTAGTGTTTTTCATTATAAAATCAATAAATTTGCAATATTTTTCTGAATTAAGCAAGCAGCCCAAGTTCAACTGGTTTAATTCTGGTTTTGGCAGAGTCACCTTTGGGACCCCGAGCAAGGCCTTAAACCCCCATTTGCTCCATGGACTGGGTGACTCTACTTTAAAAAATGTACATCTCTTTGGTTAAAGGTGTGGAGACACGGTCCTTGTGTCTCAAAAACAGGTTCAAATGAAACCCCATGATGAATGGAAATTTGACAGGAACAGTCGTCTGACTTGCATCCTCAATGGCTGTTCCAGTCTGCAGCACCGGTTCCACTGAGTCATACAATGTTCCTTCGCGATTTGATTTTAAAGGAAGATAGAATGATGACTGAATTTCCAAGCCTTTTCCTGGACCTATATGCTGTTTTGTTTAAAACAAGGAAGTAGGAAGTGGACCAAGTTAATGCTCCTTCCTAAGACCGCTGTCTGCCAAATCCACAGACTTTGCCCATTTCAGACAGCCTGTACGAACTGGGAGAACCACAGATCAGTCTGATGGGTTGTAAATTCCGCAGTATCACCACAGTACTGTCGCACCTTAACGTTGTTTAACGTTGTTCCAGCTTCATGTCTGCCTCGAGAAGAGCCAAGTGAAGTTCTGTTAAATCTTTACTATATTTCGGTCTGAGCCAGTTAAGCTAGAAGCACGTTGATAGCAGTGTCCAGCTTACAAAAGCCTTTTTCCCTGTGACTGTCCATTTCGACTATTCAGGTCAGATAGTCAACGTGTTGCCATTATCTGCTTCATCTGTAATAAATAACCCATTACTGTGAATGACAGACCAGAAGAAACAGGGAACAAAGAAACAGAAGCCAAATGTGGCTCAGAGTGTGGCTCAGCAGGATTAGTCTCGCGATTGAACGGTTGCTGGTTTGAGCCTCACCAGAATAGTCACATCTCTGTTGGGCCTTTGAATGAGGCCTTTAATGCCTCCTCAGAATACTCCAAGCTTTGTTCCCAACTGCGTGTACATATACACTGATTGGTTATGACATTAAAAGCACCTGACTAATATTGCGCAGGCCCCCTCATGCTGCCAAAACTTCTCAGATTTTTCGAGGCATGGATTCCACAAGACCTCTGAAGCTATCTTGTGATATCTGGCATCAAGACATTAGTAGTAGTTGGGAGCAAATTGCGAGGTGGCCCCTCTGTGGATCTGATTTGCTTGGTCAGCACATCCCTCAGACGCTCGGTCGGATTGAGATCTGGGGAATTTGGAGCCCAAGTCGACACCTCAAACTCCTTTTCAGGTGCCTCAAACCATTCCTGAACAAATTTTGCTGTGTCGAACACGAGGAGAGCATGTGACACCGGCACCATGTGCATGAGGGACTGGTTTTGAGTGAGAAGATGCCCTGGGGTTCATCACTAATAATTAAAGGTGAAAGATGACACTGCCATCCGGGATTACTATTGCCATAAAAAGAGGGTACTTGGTCTACAACCATGTTTAGGTAAGTGGTGTGTATTAGAGTGACATCCACATGAATGTTAGAACCCAAAGTTATGCAGCAGGACACCGCCAGAGCATCCCACTGCCTCTGCCGGCTTGTCTTCTTCCCATAGTGCCTCCTTCTTCCATTGCTTCATGGTACAGAAATCCCTAGAGTTGATGCCAGAGTTGAGAATAAATGAATCGATGTCGATTACACTATTCGGAGTAGATCATCAGTCATGAGTAGAACGTGGTTTGGAAATGAGAATGTATGGCTCTGCTCTCCCCGAGGATCTGATGGCTTCTAAACTCCTTTTATTTTGGCTGCAGGTTCTAGTAAGAGATGCCGATTGTTGAGAAAGTTTTGGCAGCTAAGTGGTCAAAGAAGCCTATCAAGCTCTAGGTGCCCACACAAGCTCTGCTTGCACACCCACAAACGACTGATGTCCACTCCCCTTATCACGAGCCCCAGATTGCATTGTCTCGTACTCAGGAGTATGTTTGCAGTCGTATACTGCTGACAAACGTCGAAATGCAAATGTACCACCTGCCCCCACAATTTACTCAGGCCTCAGGGGTTTATGTGATGAAGCTCCTCCCATGTGTGAATAGCACACAGTTGTACGCTGGATAATCTGTGTAGGAGAAACCACCGGAAAGTCCTGGTTTATAGTTCCCCAAGTTCACCATCATACTGAAGTGGCTACAGTTCTGGTGGTGAGGTGACAAATGATTCAGGCCGGCTGGTACTTTTGTGGTTCTGTAGTACGACTCAGACATTATTTCTCTTTTTTTTCTGTCGTCACATTATCGTTTAATAAAATACACGCCACTGAATGTGAAATCTGGTCTACATTGATGTGCATGTATCTTGCATAGATACATTGTTGGAATGTGCCGTTTAACTGTGTTTCACTGTGTTCAAAACCACCACACTGTAAAAGAAGTGGATCGAATATTATTATTATTATTAATTTTATTATTATCATTATTATCATCATCATTATTATTATCACTCAGATGGTTTGTCAGTTTTTTGCATTTTACCCACTTGAGCATTATTGATTACTGTTTCTTATCACCACCTTAACTGTCTGCCTTAGTTGTTCAATAATCATCAGCTGCTGACAGAAATGTGCATCTGGATCATCTGACACCATTGTGGCACCATATAGCTGCTGATCTTGGTCTTACTTCACAGTTCTTCAAGCTGGTGTTTTGCTTATTATGGCTTTTCCTTTATGAGGTGATGTTGATTTCTCCTCCGCAGCCCATCGCTCAGAGTCCCCGGTGTTCTTCGGAACCCGGGACCTGCCGTCGCCGGTCATTTGGCCAGTGGAGGAGCCCAGTTTTGGAAATACTGAGTGCGTATTGAAATTCTCCACTTATAATCTGCTGTTTTGGGGGGTCTGAGTTTCCACTTTCAGAGGCTCCAGTATCACCTGCCTGCTGCGATACATCAGGGTGACGGGCTGGTGCATCACACTGTACAAATGGCTCATGCTGACTGTGATGTGCACATTGGCCAGCAGCAGGGGAAAGTAAAATAGGAAGTGACACCATATCTTAACCCACAGCTCCCACCTCACTTTATTGTTTTTAATGAAACCTATGTGGCATTAAGAAAACAAATGAAAGAGGTGACTCAAAGAGGGAATGTTTGGGAATGAGTCAGGAATGTGATACTGTT
>JAABNX020000002.1:20568013-20604075 GCA_015163995.2 Mormyrus lacerda | reverse complement strand
GGGGGGGAATGTGATACTTTGCTGGGCCCCGGATCTTAACTTCCGTTGTACTGACGTGGTACTTATGATGCAATCAGTGTTCGAAAGAGGGACCAACCTGCCAAACATTTAACAATGACATCACAGAATCATTCCCATGGCAACTGTTTATCTTGTGGCTTCGGGGTCCTTCTCTGCAGGGCTACCTGTAGTAGTTAAAGCCAGTAAATATGGGCACTGTGTCATGTAATAGCGGATAAACTCCAGGGGCATGTAGAACAAGGACCTGTATCATGAACTGGGTATAATGAAGTCGTGGGCAGTGGTGGGTTAATGGTTAGGGAAGCACAATTAATTGAAAGATTGCGGGTTTGAATCCCTGACCAGCAAGGCAGCACTGAGGTACCCTGAGCAAGGTACCACCCCCAAGCACTGCTCCCTGGGTGCTGAATTAGCTGCCCCCTGTTATGTCACATTGTCACACATGGGTTAAATGCAGAGGACACATTTTGCTGTGGTGTGTCAACAATGATAGTTAATCACTTAACTCTAAGTCAGATTTAAAACATAAGTTCCAGCCTGACTAAACGATCAACCCAAAATGCTGAACCAATATCTTGTTACAGCAGAGATCACCTCTGTTCTTAAATATTAAGATTTAGCACACATAGAGAAAGGCTTCCCAATGCAAAAATCATCAATGTGCATCTCAGCCTGTGGACATCAAAGGCCTGTGATTAAAAAAAAGCCCTGGTTTGCTTGCTGAATTATATTAAAGCTGGAGTACTGAATATTGCATATACAGCTAACTTTACCGCAGTGACATTCTAATGGAAAAGTAATTTTAAGAGTTGGAAAGCCCTTGTTATTCTAGGTAATGTATCGATTTATTATCTCTGATTGGTCTAAACACTGTTTGAGATTCAAGAGCCTGAAACATAAGCTGGTCAGGAGCAGGTGTACCCTGTAGCATAAGTTACCACGGTGAATTGAAAAGGCAGAGTTACTGCTACCTAGCCTCAAAGTCATCCAGCTGAGCAAGGAATCCAGCATCATGATACAGGCCTCAGGATAATGAATGTGTGTATTCTTTTAATGATTTAATGTACCTATGACAGAGCAGGCCAGTGGTCCAAATTATAGAAACTGTCTTACTCAGTCACCTCACTCTGCAAGTCCAGTCAAACGAGTCCCAACCCAACTGTTTAATGCTCTTTCTCTATCAGTCTATATAAAAGAGGACTCTGCATGTTGGGTAATCTGCTTCAGAGGCGGTGACATCACCAGAAACAAACAGCCACACACCGTTTAAGCTACAAACAAAGTGAACTGGAACAAGGAACACAAAACAAAATATGGTCAGCGGTAGTGAGATGTCGTAACAGAAGCACCACAGTGGAAAGTCAGAATGTGTACATCAGCAATGCGTTGGTGCGGGGGGGGGGCGATACAGAGCCTGGCGGGCTCAGGTGGAGAGGACCAGCTGCTTGGAAAATGAAGAACACTTTGTTCTCACAGCTGTGCCGAAATCAGTGTCCCGACAGCCAGAAAAGGAGAATCATGGGTAAGTGATGGCAAATGTGCGGAGCCAGCGGTTTTTAGCGTACACCTCAGAACACGAGTTCTGCTTATGAAGGACAAAACTTAAATGTGGGTCAGTCACCGTACAACATGTGAAGTAAAGCTTATGAAACAGCAGGATGGCCTTGTAATTATGACTTTAAAGTCCCTGTGTTATGCCAAAAAACGGCGCTGTAAGTAAGACCAGCAGACGATCTGAGGGGCAAATGCCATCCCCAATGCTATCAAAATTTCAAAAATGCACCCCCCTTGTTAAACTTTCCCTGCCCCCTCCACTCCCCAACAGAGAGTGCTGCATGCGGTGGGAGCATCCTTGAGGTTAGTGCTAGATAAATCTACGAACCTGTTGTTTATTTTTTGTCTCTGCTGTCCCATCTGCATTCATTTTAAAACCGCCTGCTCCTGCAAGATTTGTGCTGGTGAGACCCAGCGCAAGATGGGATGAGAGGCAACACATTAATGCAAGCAGCTGTGCTTATATCCTGATTGTGCGAAGAGGAAAAAGGCATGAAAAAGAAGAGGAGGACTACCTGACCTTCTTTAATAGTTCAAAAACAAACAAACAAGTGAGAAATGAACTTGTATTCAGTGTCTATTCAATATTAAATTAATTACATAAGCGTACATGCCATAGCTGACTTCATCAAAAATTAGCCTACTTATTTACACTGTAATATTAACCTGTTTTTATTAATATATTATTTACCCCCGGGTCACATACAGTAACTTATAAAACAAATTAAAAACAAATTACTGAATATATTCAATCATTAGCACATTTAAAAATATTTTGATTAACCTAAAATTTTAACAAAATACAATTTATCTAATGAAAAAATGATTAACATATCCCATTATCTTAAACTTCATAAATAACTAGGCCTAATTATTTCATACTCAAGATTGTAAAACTACTTTTATATTGTCTTTAGTTACATGTACTAACAAGTGTGTATTTCAAATGTAAATCATGTTTAAAAACCACAAGGGTTAAAGACAAAGTTTGCTTCCCTGTATCAGTTAAAGCAGTCAGCACGTGTCCTTTATCTCTCATCACAGGCAGTGCGCCTACATCATAATAAAACCATTCAAACCATGTAAATTACATAATGGTTTCATTGAAAAATACCAAATTTTGTGTTTTTCAATGTGTCCAAATTCAATTAAATTTTAACAATTTATTTAGAGCAGTAATTAAATTGTGGAGTGAAAGAAACTTTTAAAATTGTACTATTCTGTGACAAATATTTATTGAAGAAAGATTGGTGAGGGATAGTGTCCATAGCTCTTCAGTCTGGCCTCGCCGATGTGGTTTGTTGTGCACAGAACAACAAATCGTTTAATTCATTATTTAGAATCTGGGAAATTTGAAAGAATTTATGGGACCAAATCAAATTGTTATAGGTTTTTTTTTTATTCCTCACAAATTAGATATTTCACAGTTATGGTTAAGATGTCCTGCAACAGTGTCTCCTAAAAGGTATCCATTTTTACATCCCTTGGAAGGTATCCATTTTTCTCATAGTTGCGTACGATCAGGGGAGTGACTCCATTGGGCAATCCCTCCTGTTAAAGATTAACAAATCCCCAGCTGAGTAAGACCCATGATGTAAATGCTTATGACCCAGATCCCCTGGCATCGAATGCGGGTTCTCTTCAGACACGTATTGTACAACTTGTATGAGCTGGGATTCAATTTGGCTGCATGGCTGAGAGGCATAGTGCTTCTCCTCAGGAAAACCCGTCTCCTACTTGTTACTTTACTGACTAAGGCAGTGTTTCCCAATCTGATCATCAATGACCCCCAGGCAGTAGACATTTTTGCTTCATCCCAGCTACTGGCAGGGAGCAAATACGTGGACTGTGTGGCAGGGAACTGAGAGGGAGTAAAAATGTGGACTAGCTGAGGGTTTCTGTGGATGCGTTGGGAAACACTGGAATAAGGAGGTGAGACTGTAGATTTAAAACTGTTGTGACGGTATGTTAAATTAAAATCAAACTGAAAACAGTACTTTGTTAAATTATCTTTGACTTGTATTACATTAAAAACAATACAACAGCACATTATTTAATGAGTTCCTCATGAATTTTATTGTTTTTCTCAAAATAAACACGTATTCCAATTTTGGTTCTTGCAACACATTTCAAAAAAAGTTGGGACAGTAAAGCATTTACCACTTTGAAATGTTGCCATTTCTTTTCACAACACTTACAAGATGTCTTAGGGACTGAAGGCACCAAGTGATGAAGTGTTTCAGTTGTAATTCTTTCCCATCCTTCCTGTCCCAAGTCTTAAGGTGGGCAACAATACAGGGTCTTCGTTGTCGCATTTTGCGCTTCAAAATGCACCACACATTCTCAACTGGAGACAGGTCGGGGCTGCAGGCAGGCCAGTCAAGTGCCCGCACCCTCTTCCTCCACCGCCAGCACTTTGTAAAGTGTGCAGAATGTGGTTTTGCATTGTCTTGTTGAAATATGCATGGGTGTCCCTGGAAAAGATGTCTTCTTGAAGGCATTTGTGCTCCAAAATCTCTATGTACATTTCAGCATTAATGGTGCCATCACAGAAGTGCAAGTTACCGTTGCCAAGGGCACTGACACAACCCCATACTGTGACAGACCCTGGCTTTTGGACTTCTTGCTGGTAACAGTCTGGATGATCCTTTTCTTCTTTGGTCCTCAGCACACGGTGTCCATCTCTCCCAAAAAATACCTGAAATACTTATTCATCTGACCAGAGTACATGCTTCCACTGTGTGATGGTCCAACCCAGATGCCTCCCGGCCCAGAGAGGTTGGCGGCACTTCTGGACAATTAGCATAGGGCTTCCTTTTAGCACAGTATAGTTTTAACTGGCATTTGTGGATGTAACTGCGTATTGTGGTACTTGACAAAGGTTTGCCAAAGTAGTCCTGAGCCCATGTGATTATATTGCTTATAGATGAATGACGATTCTTGATGCAGTGCCGCCTGAGGCATCGGAGATCACAGCTGTTCAGCTTAGGCTTGCGCCCTTGTCCTTTACGCATTGAAATTCCTCCAGATTCCAGGAATCTTTTAATTATGTTATGCACTGTTGAAGGGGAAATAGCCAAATCACTTCTGATCTTTCTTTGAGGAACATTGTTTTTAAACATTTCAATCATTTTCTCATGTATTTGTTGGCAAACTGGCGATCCTCAGCCCATCTTTGCTCCTAAAGGACTAGACCTTGCTTGGATGTTGCTTTTGTACCGAATCATAATTACAATCACCTGTTGACATCACCTGTTTCAAACCATCATTATTTAACCAATTTACCTCATTACCCATTACTAGTCCTAAATTGCTCCCGTCCAAACCTTTTTTGGAATATGTTGCAGGTCTGAATGACAGGAAATGTATATTTACAAATGAAATGAAGTTGACCAGGCAAAACGTGAAATATTTTGTGTTCATATTGTCTGCAATGAAATACACGTCAAATTAAATTTAGAAATCACGGCTTTCTTTTTTTATTTGCGTTTTCCATACCGTCCCAACTTTTTCTGATCTGGGGTTGTATATGCTCAACATTATACTCCTTGCACCACCCCCACTCCCACCATTGGAGTAGAAAAACCATACATATGAAATGGAAGCACCGGAAGTAAAACCAAGGACAAGAGACAGTCTTTTTGGATCTCAGAAAAATACTGCAACACGCAGCAAAAATGCAATGCACTGCACAACTGGGAGGCAGGAGATGTCCTGCTGTAAAAATCTAAAAGAAAGGATTTGAACACAGATACAGAAAGGCCTTCTTTTCCAGATGAGGCACCCCCTCCCCCCAGCTGTAACATCTGTCTGTGTGCACGTCATTCACTTCCACGTCCCGCCAAAATGTGATCATGGCAGCATGGTTCTCTCAGGGGACACTAGACGAGATTAAGACACCAAAGGGTCAGAAAGTTGGAGGGGGGGGGGGGAGAGGACAGCCAGTCAGATGAGCAGAGACGTGACTTGCCAAGTCTGGGGGGTGGCTCCCTCATGGACAGATGCCCCAAGCCCTCAGCTGCCCCAAGCCCCCCCCAATGATTTAATACCCAGTTACATAACCCGCTCACGATTGAGATGACAAAATCACTTTTGTTACATCTGCGTAGCCCTTTGTATCACCTTTCACAAGTCCCTGAACAGAGACACATCAGCAGTTTATGTGCTGAGTAATAAGGACAAATAGAACTGGGAACCAGCATACAAGCGCCCCCAAAGGAATTAGACATGAGACTAACAGGGATTGGTGATTCACCAGGAAACTCGTTCAGCTCAAGGTCCTCCTTAGAAGGAAGTAACTTTCTTCCTGCCTTTCAGAGTATTTCCTTAAGGTCATATGACACTTCATATTGATTTTATATTTGTTGGTACCTCAAACGTCAGGTTAAGACCAGAGGCACTAGGGTGGCACCCCCCTGCCCTGAAATCGGAACACCCACCCTACCCTCCAAGGTGCCAACCCATGTTTAATCATTCTGAATGATGTCTCACACATGTATTTCATACCCCTATAATACGGCGCCCTCCACAATTATTGGCACCCCTTGTAAAGATTTGTTAAACGGGTTGGAAA
Organism: Mormyrus lacerda; assembly: GCA_015163995.2. Classification (NCBI taxonomy): domain Eukaryota; kingdom Metazoa; phylum Chordata; class Actinopteri; order Osteoglossiformes; family Mormyridae; genus Mormyrus; species Mormyrus lacerda. Next base: position 20,597,927 of record JAABNX020000002.1, on the reverse strand, counting down.
AAAATCCACCTTTTGGTGAAGCAGCTTCCTCTCACACTGAAGAAATTTTTAAAAATCCAACCTTTCATTGAAATAAATTTCTTCAAAGAAAAACAAATCAAGAAATAATTATTTTCAATTAAAACACATGTGCCACGACATGTGAATAGGAACCTTCCAGCTGCAATCCATGACTTCCTGATTAACTGGGGTACAAACATGAGGAGACACAGAGGCCAAATTCCCTCAGTCATCCAGCAACATGGGAAAGATTAGAGAACACACAGACTAAATGAGGGAGAAGTGTGTTGACCTTCACAAGTCAGGGAATGGGTATTAAAAAATAGCTACTCGCCTTAAAATGCCCATTTCCACTGTTAGCGTAATAATTAAAAAGTGGACTTTAACTGGAACTGTGAGAAACCTGCCTGGAAGAGGACCCAGGTTTATTTAGCCCCCACAGTGAGGAGGATCATAAGAGAGACAAAAAATCCCCAAGGATGACTGTTGGTGAATTACAAGAGCAAGTGAAATCTTGGGGGTACCAAGATTTCTGAAAAAACCATCAGGCGCCCTGATGCTAACAGATTATTTGATAAGTACAGTATGACGGAAAGAAGCCTTTTCTGTCAGTTACTTGAAATGTAAGTGCCAGGAGTGCAAAACATTACTATAACTTTGACTGGAATCAAATTCAATGGTCTGATAAAACAAAAATGGAGCTTTTTGGCAATAAACATTCAAGGTGGGTTTGGTGTAAACAGAAGGATGGTAATAATAAAATGAACCTCAACCCAACTGTAAAATATGGTGGAGGTTCTGTGATGTTGTGGGGCTGTTTTTCCTCCAAAGGCCCTGGAAACCTCATTAGGGTACATGGCACTATGGACTCCATGAAATACCAGGACATTTTATATCAAAATTTGGCTGTCTCTGCCAGGAAACTAAAACTGGGCCTTCACTGGATTTTCCAGCAAGATGGTGATCCTAAGCACATGTCCAAATCAACACAAAAATGGTTAGCTGGCCAATCAAGCTTCTGCCATGGTCATCTCAGTCGCCTGACCTGAACCCCACTGAAAACCTGTTGGCTGAGCTGAAGAGGAGAGTGCAGAAGAGAGGGCCTAGAACCCTGAGTGATCTGGAGAGATTCTGTACAGAGGAATGGACTCTGATGCCCTGCTCTGTGTTCTCCAACCTTATAAAATAAAAAAGCGCTATCACAGGAAAACCCATAACAAGAAGGCTTTCACGGGTGAATTCCCAATAAGGAGGCTTTCACAGGTAAGCGCCCAGCAAGGAGGCTTTCAGAGGTAAACTCTGAATAATGAGGTTTTCGCAGGCAAATCCCTAGATTTTCACAGGCAACCCCCTAATATGGAGGCTTTTACAGGTAAACTCACAACAAGGAGGCCTTCGCAGGCAAACCCCTAACAATGAGGCTTTGACAGAAAAACCCTAACAACGAGGCTTTCGCAGACAACCACTTGATATGGAGGCTTTCACAGACAAACCTGCAACAAGAAGGTTTTCACATGTACATTCTTAACAAGGAGGCCTTCACAGGCAAACCCCTATCAACAGATCTATCACAGAAAATCTCTAATATGGGGACTTTCACTGGCAAACCCCCAATAAGGAGGATTTCACAGGCAAACCCTCAACAAGGAGGCTTTCACTGACAAATCGTCAACAAGGAGGCTTTCACTGACAAATCGTCAACAAGGAGTAAACCCAGCTCATGGAAGCTTATTTTGATTTACTTCATATTAGCTATTATCCTTCTCTTTCTGTTATAGGTATAAAAAGCATGCAATACATTTTTGTGCACTGTCCTGTAACCCAGATTAACAGCAATGTTTGTATTGTTTCCGGGTTAGTCCACAGATAGCCATATCCCTATAGTCCTACTGTTCTGGTATTGCAGACTTTTAATATTGCTTTCTCAGATTTACCATGACCTTAGCTTTGCAAAATGACAGACTCACATCAAGTCTTTGGAAAAAAGGCAAAATAAACACGATGGAAAGCAGAGTTCATTAGGCTTTAATGTAGCTGAAATGGAAAAGGCAGAAAACAGCTATTTTGAAATCTGAGTCGTCATTAAGGTAATGAAAACTGTAGAATATATCGCAAAAATTAAATGAAAAACTGTTTGATTTGTTTTGAATTGAAGAATACAGGAAACAAAGAGAATATATTTTACTACAATTTCCGGATAAACACACGAACAACAAAACTTCATAATCAAAATTATTGTGTAATTTAGGAAAATATGGTGTTTTTTATTTTGTACCTTTAGAAGAGTCAAGATTCAAAGCATTTATTGTCATATGTACAGTAGAAAAGTGCATTTCTCTGTGCAATGAAATTCTTACTTTGCTGTCCACACAAAATGCCAAGGAGAAAACAAGAGAAAGGTAGCATTTGAGAGCAGAGCAAGTAAACACATCTGCGATAGACTGGCATCCCATCCAGCCAGTTTGTCCTTGTGATCTGCTTGTTAAGTCTGTAACACACGATGTATAACTGTTTCCAAGGCCAAACAAACCATAATGGTGGAACGGGTAATATTATTCACCATAACTTTTCCTCAGCCAAGCGTTGCTAAGGGTGAAAAGGGAGGCTACATTTTTTTTTATTTAAATTTCTTTTAATTGTACGAGAATGATGAGTGTAGCTGTTCTCAGAGGTGGAATTATTGTTATATGATTATGTGTACGGTACATAATTTTCGGTTCAATATGCACAATGAAGCAAATTAACTAATATCTTAACAATGGAACCTAAATTCATAAGTTACTGTTTAGCATATTAAACATTATGCTAGTTATGGCTGTGAGTTTGTTACAGCTAATCCCGTTTACAGCCAGTCAAAATTAGCAGTTCAGAAACATTTTGGTTCCCCAGTAAATTACACCAATACTGTCCACCAGCTTTGTTATGCTGAACTCGAGTATGTCGCTGAAAACACATCCAATGGGCTAACTCATTTGAGAAGACATCGTCTGAGTTTGTGAATGACTAGAGCAAGTGCCTCGTCATTCAGACATGTCGACAGACACATCGCCTTTGGTTTACAACTTTTCCTAATGGTATTTGTGGTTTTAATAATAAATAATTTTGGGTGACAGTATGTGGCTCGGGGGGTTAAAGGTTTGTTTGTCAAAGTCTCAAAAGAGCACGTAGAGGGAGACATAAGGAGAATTTCCCCACAGGGATCAATAGAGGATTGATTATTATTATTGTTATTATTGTTGTTATTATTATTATTATTATTATTATTATTAATCTAAGAAAAAATTCTCTTTTCCCTTCTGAACCAAAATTTCACGGAACCATGAACCCAAAACCAAGATTTGTACTGAATTGTGAATTTTGTCTAAACTAAACATGAAAGAATTGTGAAAATGACTGTTTGGTTTACACAGTCACTTCCTCTTCTCTTTCTGGTGTAAGGAAAAATGTGTAGTTTTTTTCCACATCGATTTATTACAGTGAGACACAGAACACTGCGGTGTATTGCCATGGAATTCAAACATCAATTCAAGTGGATAGGATTGCAGACCCCCAACCTCCATCCCCCCCCGCCCCATGTGACTGTCACCAAGTTAACCAGTTAGAAAATTGATGAACAGATAGATAAATTGCCTATAGAGTGTGTGTGTATGTGTATGCGCCCTGCGATGAACTGGCATACTGACGGCATGCGTCCCAGCTCGGTGCCTTGTGCTGCACTCTGGCCATGTATAGTTGTGTGACAGGTCTGTAGTTCAACATCCAGTGGTGACCAAATTCATATCAGAGCTGAGGTTCCCATAGGATTCTCTCCCAGGATCAATCTGCGCGGTGACCAATAGAAGCACAAGCCAGAAGAGACAGGCGTGTTCTTCACCATTTCGGATTCTAGGCTAAGAAAGTCCCGACTAAACAGTGGTGAAGATTCCTGGTCTGATTTTGTGTCTCCCAGTGGCTTCCGCTCCCTGAACACCTGGCCAAAAATCGCTGTCTCTCTTCTTGTTCCTCCATGCGCACCAGCATTTTTCAACCCTCTAATTGCTGTTTTGTTTTTGGAGAAGGAGAAAGAAATTCACTCTGGAATCCTATTGGCTGCCCTCCCGTCACTGTTGCTAAGGGGAATTGTGAATGAAGTATCTGAAGGGAGGAATAATGTCAGAGCACTTTACAGAGGATAGGAACATATCACTGGATTGAAATATTAAAGCGGCTTCACTCTCCACATTTTCTAGGAGGTAACTAATTATACATGCTATCAATAGAAATTATTAGGCAAATTTTCTGTCAGAGAGCTGATATTTCTGACAACACTGCTTTAAGGTTTACGGTTGTATTGCATTGGATGGAGTATCTTGTACATTTGAGGGACAACTCACACATTGTAATCCCAATAAAAAATTTATTGCAGCCAAGAGAAGGAAATGTCTTGGGACACATCCCAGATCTTGACTTTGTTGCTATCACTCAGGAATTCCCTTACATGAAGCAAACCTGCCTTCTGGCCCGGCGTGTTTTTTTTTTTTTTTTACCCTGGAACAAACTACTCAACCATTAACCCAGGGGACAAAAGTCATTTTACACAAAAACCCCAGCATATCAGCAAGTGTAGGGATTTTGAGCAGATCACTTTTTTAATAGATGATTTTGTCCAAAGCAACAAACAAGTCAGGGAAATATGTTATAAATATACAGCTGTCAAGGAGCTGACTAGGCGTAAGTGCAGATGGGCTGAGTTTCCCATGAATGTCCAGGTATAGGTGTAAGCAGTACTGGGCAGCATTATGCAGATCTTGAGTTTCATAAAAACATCTTTGGTACCAATGGAAAACATAAAGGGGAGGGGGCTTATCTTTTGCTTTGATTGTATGAAGCTAGCCTTATAGAGTTTTGTGTGTAAATGAGGGAGGACTTTTTAACCAGGCTTTTGGAGACTTACGGTAGAACAACAAAGGGTAGTTTCATGTTTAATTCCATAAAGCAATGGACTAGATGCTTCTCTGAGAGAAAGGAGGTCATTTCCAGATGATGTTCTTTGGTGCAGTAGATGTTCGGCACAGTGTTCTCAACCTTCTCCTCCTGGCTTGTGTGTGATACCTGCCTCTTTTCAGTCTAATGGTGTGTTCCATTTGAACTGTGAAGTTGGAATTTTCACCTTCTTAGAAATTCAAACTGAAACGCCTCCTGAAGTCAGGGTTCTGACTCAAACTTGGGGGAACCTTTTAAACCTCGACTTCAGAATTCTCGAGCTCAGCTGCAGCAGAAGTGAAAGCTGTGGTCACATACCGTTTATACTACTTTTTTTTTTGCATTTATGCCGACATCCCACCTCTCCCAGTAGCCCTCTGGCAGCTGCAAATGGTGTGCAATGTTACGCAAATCTGTCATTCCACTATTCAGCGGTGATAAAATTAGCTAGCAAGAACTTTTACTCCTGCAACCTTGCCCCCTCCCACTCTTCTAGATGCCCCTCATCTGCCTCCCTGAAATCAATATTCCTAAGCTGGGACATTTGCTTATGTCTTATTTGTCTCATTAAATTGGTCATATATGCAGTTCTATCCAAACTCTGACCATGTTGCTATGATGTTTGCATGTGCAAAATATAACATGTCATCAAACTGGTATTGCTAACAAGGGTCAACAATGATCCTGATAGACCCGGTACTGCTAATGGCTAATCTGGCGAGTCGCACTGGAACGCAGTTAACTTGGACACGATGTCATTCAAAGCTCCGACTTCCAAGGTAAATGGAATGCAGCACAAGAAACTGTTCAATCACAGCCAGGCGAACGATTGGGTCCCTTGACCATCCTACGCTGTACCAATCTGAATACTCAGCCTTTGTTTGCTTGATTATAGTTCAGGAGCTGGGATTTTCGTGTTGCAAAGTAATACAACCAGCAATGTAGCAAAATGCTAGACATTTTATTTATGATTTTACCCCCCCCCCCCCATTTATGGGGATATAACAAGCCAACCACAGGGCAAATACATATACAATCAGCTGCAGTGGTGACAGGCCAAGACACTGACTGTGGATGCAGTATGGTTGCATTTAGTATAAACAGGACAAGAGAGGACCCACAGGGCACATATACTGTATCGCTGAGGTTTGTTTATTTAATATTAAACAGAATTGAAACTTGAAATTGACATTTAACACAAAAAAAAAAAAAAAACATCACACACAATAAATAACTTAGAACACTTGATTTAAAGTGGTACACCACCACCACCAACCCAGGTCATTCCCAAACACACACATAGCAACCCTATAAGCAAAGTTCACCAACTAAGTCTGAGGTATAGAACTGGTTGTACATGCTCAGAACTAGATATAAAAATGTGGTTTGAGTGTAAATACCAGGGACACCAAACCCAAATGGTTAAAATACATTCTTAAAAGCATGTTGCATTATTTAAAGAATCCATTATGTGGAGCTACACATAGGAGAACTTCTTGGCCAGTATCAGAAAAAGGCCACTAGCCTACACTGATCAAGTGTGATAGGAGGAAGTACTCTAGAAAAAAAGATTGTGGGAGATGGGAGCTGGTGACATGCTCTGTGGGAGCAAGCCTTCAGTTCGTGGTCCTTCTTAAACATGAGGCAGGATACAGTTCTACCAAAGTCCCTCAAGACATGTCCTTTCAAGGCAAACCTTGCAAGTTCACAGTCTAGATGGAGCAGTGTCTCAGTAAACATCGGCAAGTCCTTATCTGATATAGTTGCCGCCACCAATCTCCCTCTTGTACCGGTTGGTGAGGTGGTCTGCCTGCACTGTGAGCTTGGACAGGACCCCAAAAAGCCCCCGCAGGTGAAAGTGGAACTGGCCCTCCAGGTCTGCCCCATCATCCACAAAGCTGCCCCCACAAACCTCCTCCTGTTGCCATTTAGCAGTCCTGTCCACAAAACCTCCAGCACAAAGATCCCTCCTCAGGAGACCCCATTCCATGTCATTCCGGATCGACTTCACTAGCAGGTAGCGCTCATACATGTCCCTCTGCTTGCTGGGAAAAACGGTTTCTTCATTATTGTTGGATGAGGGCTGGGTCAGCGGATCATCCACAGGGACATCACGCAGCACGCTGGGCACCATGATCGTCTCGTTCATGTTGTTGGCTGCGGCGATGAAGCGATTCATCACGTTCATCAGGGAGTGCTTATTGCAAGACAGCTCGCCATTCATCTGCATCATGGTGAAGCACCCCAAGTCTAGCTGCCAGAAGGGTGATTGTTGATACGACTGAGGACAGCAGGTGATAAGTCACCAAGCAAGCAATGCTGAGGAATACGGACCTGCAAAGAGCAGAAGAGCAGCCGTTTAACAGAAATCGGGGATCTACAGATTAACATCCACGTGCTGAAACTAGAACAAGATATACGCGATACATCCTCTAATCTGACAGTACGAGCTAAAACACAGGCAACTACCAGATACTAACCAGCGGATCATTTTAATCGCCCTGTTAATTTTTTTTTACGAAAATGCAGATGCCGTGCGATGTTAATTCACGAACGTGTTAATCTGCTGACATTTAAAACCCTCTAACAAACACCACAAAACCACCCTTTTGGTGTCGGGGGATTTCACGTCCCCATAAATACTTGCAGCGATACAAGCTCAAACTTAACATTTGTTTAAAATTTTAAAATGCAACTCTCATTAAATTAACGCGTTGTAAACGACAAAAGAAAAAATACAAACCTGATGAATTCACAGGATGAGACACACCGTTGTCAATAAACATATAAAAATTCCCCCAAAACACCACACTGTGCACTGCTCTACCTCAGATTACGCTGCATAAACCGTTGACTTTCATGTAACTCACCAGCTCACACTTCGTCTTATATATATACACACCAGGAGCGTCAACTCGAGGGAGAAAGGGGATGCTCCACCTAATCCGAAACGGACCAATTACATGAGAGAACGGGGGTCGCTCTTTCGCTGCAGTGGCACAAACGGCAGCCAATGAGAGAATGCCATTGTTGGTTGCTGTCGAATGGCGTGGAAGGTCTACAGGTTTGCCAGTATTGGTCCCGCCTACCTATAGCATTTCGCTTCGGCTTTCGGTGCTCGAAATAGTTTCGGCAACTATTAATGGTTTCTAGGTGTAGAGATTATTCAGTGAGTTCCGAGCAACGGTTACCTTCGGTCAAAAGAGATGCCTTTCAAAAATCAGACAAATTTCAATGTAGCTTCATTCAACGCAAAACATTGCCTCGTTGTTGTGTCCGACTCTAAATTATAAATCAAGTTTCATACATCTTATTTGTCGGTAAAATGCATGAGGCTTATAGCCTTGTAAACATTTTTCCAGATGCTCAACATTTCAAAAGAGCTACATGGTAAGTTCCTTTATTGGAATACAGACATAATTATGATCTGACTGGGAACACGTAGTCACAGACACGGGATACCCGACTGGCACGCCGCTTGGTACAGGGTACAGCGACACTGTTTGGCAGCACGGACATTTTATCAGGCTGTGAATGACCGGTCATCAGCTCCCCCTGGCGAAAGTGCCAAGTATTCATCGAGGCTAATGTGGCACCGTGCAGGAAACACAAGCAGCCAAGGTTTGCGTTATGATCAATTTTAAATTTATTCTTTCAAGCATTTTACAAGGTGAAATAATCGTTCGGAAAGTTAACAGGCAGTCTTTAATACTGATGTAATTTCTTTGTACAAATACAGGTAGATCCAAAAAACACAAAGAATGAATTAGGTATGTCTTATTTTATTAAGGCTAGTTACTTAAATCACTGTAAATACTTTAACTGCACCAAGTATCGTATAAGCCAATACAGTTTACTGGAGCATAGCTTTCCGGTTTGCTTGAGAGAAAACTACCGTCTTATAGAAGCAAATACGCTCCATTCAGGTTCACCTTCCACCACAAGGTGGCGATCAATTGGATCATTCCTACCCTCTCCATTCATGAAGAATTAATTGACTGAATATGCACGTATGCCTCTGAGTCACAGTAACCTGTCTTCGGAGGTTTCACCGTTTTGTTGAGGAATCATTAAATTCCAGGTGTTGTCCCATCCGTTTGCTTTACAATGTGATTCATTTGCAGCCAATAAGACACATGGAAATAGCAACACAGAGAAATGCAAAATTTTAATGAAGACCATAATTCCATTAAAGTAATTTACTGAATGTTATTTATTACTTTCTAATGCCGAGATGCAATGACTGTAAATCTAAAGTCCAGCAGAGAGCTGAAAATACCATAACAAAAAGGACAGGATATGTATCAGGCAGAAAAAAAACAGCGAGTCCTAACAGTACATTTTCATGATGCAGATTCCAAACCATATATCACATCTTATCTGAAAATAAGTTACAGGCATAAGTCACAACTTAATCCCGTCAAGGAACATTAGAAGCTTGAAACACAGACAGTTCACAAAAACACTTGATCCCTTAAGTAATTCTCATTTTATCCTCCCTTCAGAAGCTACAGTGAAACGAAAGACTTAAAAAGCAGTAAGAGACATTTCTAAAACGAAAAGGGCTAACACACACACACAAAAATACAAGGTTAAAAACTATGAAAGTTGAGAGTTCCCTTCAAGGCAGCAATCGTTGCTTCATCCGTTTGTGTCCTGCAAAACAAAATCAGGAAGCCCCAAAATAAATATCAGAAGAAAAAGAAAAAAAACAGGGACTGAAACATAACCCCACCCCCCCACCACACCCACAGGGTCATCACTGGTTTTAATGAATAATCAATAAAGTAATTATCACCTTCAGAGTTTCTGAATGTAATTAAGCTTTCCTTTATCATGTTTAACAGCACAAACCACACCCTGGTCTTTCTGAGAAAAACGTCATTAGAAAGTTAAGGTGTTGACCAAATGCGATTCCTCCCTAAAAATCGGCAGGATGTTTCTGCAGAGTAAGACTGGTCGGGCAGATATCTGAACATGAGGCTGTACGTAAAACCCTGTCTGCACTAAGACAGGAGGTACAGATGTCCCGGGGGAGGGGAGAGATCAGGGGGGAGAGAACATTTACTATATCTGAGCCTTGTTCTGGCTCTGTATTTGTCCCAACGCCCATTTCAGTCACATGTGTTGACACTAGAACTGCATTGTCTGGTTCCTCCCCACTGTTAAAGCTGCCCCCCCACCCCCCTCCCACGGTCCCGTCTGCCGTCTCACTCAGAACGAGTCCAGCATCCACTGCAAAAACAAGGGGCACTCGCATGAGCAGAGTGACGGACCTCACGTGAGACAGCAGCTCCCGTATCGAGGCTAGACCATCTCATACTGGTTGTTGGTGATGTACCGGGACAAGCAACAGGCCAGGAATATCCCAATGAGCTGAGGAGGAAAAAAAAAAAAAAAAAGACGACAGGTTTTGAGGATTCCGGAAGCGTCCGGCTAATGACACGCGTGACGCTCAGCAGAAAAACCAGATAGATGAGAAACATACTGCAAGCAGATACAGACCTGGAAGAAAGCTATTCCGAAGGATATGCCCGCAATGATTCCCAGGTTGGACTCCATCACACTTGTCACCAGCGCGAAGCATCCCTGGAGGCAGGCAGGACGCACATTCAGCCATTTAAACGCCAGGCACACACAGGCGTTCTTTTCGTCTCCCCATTGGGCTCACCATGACGTAGACCTCGTCGGCGGCCTTCTCCAGGTCTTTGCGGACATCCGGGGTGCAGTTGGTGGTGTCCTTGCAGCAGCTGGCGGGAATGCCATCCTCTTTGAAATAGCTGGTGTTCCCCCAGTCCGTGTAGTTTCTTACGCCACAGCATTTCAGCTGTGCAGGTAAAAAAAACACATACGACATTTTGCCATTCTGTCCTATACAGAGCAGTGTGATCGTGTTCAACACAAATGTCTACGCAATAATTAGCTGGTGGACCTGGGTGGGCTCCAGTCAGAGGAGGCAGCTGGGGAATTCTCGCATACGCCATCATTATTATTGTTATTAGCAGCAGCAGTCAAAATGCATGTTTACACACAGAGAACTGGGAGGGTGACGCTCTGCGAGGCTTCTCCTCCCGCCAAGCACGGAGCTGCCCCAGCAGAATCAACAGCTGCAGCTTGGATGACAGCATTATTAACCCTTCGGTCACCACTGAGGTTGGGAGGAGGGGGGGGCGGTTCTGGTACCCCAGGAGTTTTATTTCTTGACACATTTCCCTAATTTATCATGTGATTCATGTAACCGTTTTAGATAAATATGAAACACACACTTAATCCTTGATTACAGCTTATATTTAAGATTATAGCTAAAATGAATCACTCCAGGCAATGGACTGCAATGTGTTTTTAAACAAGTAATAGTTGCCAGAATATTCTGGGCTCTTTCCTTTAATCTACAAATAAACCATAATTAAATATTTATCTCAGGATGTGTACATGTTACTTTTGAATGAAGCCCTGAAACGTACAGTGAAGAAAAACAGCCTTTTCAATTGCTTTACTATACATTTCATTATTGTATTACTATCATGTCTAATACTGTGACGTGAGCAACTACTGCTGGAGATTAAAACACTCTATCTATAAATACTGATTCTGGAATCCTTCTTCAAACATTTTTAAGTGTCCATCCATCTCCATCTCCATCATCAGCAGCATCAGCATCAGCATGAGCATGAGAATGAGAATATCCAGTATTTCTGGAGGGCATTCTGGCTGCCTTGACGCACATGATTGGGAAGGTACTTACACTCCTCTGGATGGTGTCGACCGCCTGGCTTGTGTGATCCTTACCGTCGTAGTTTTTAACAGCTTCGTCGTACTTGCTGCTAAATTTGGCTTTTATCTGAAAAGCAGCAGAGGATGAAATGAAAGACCGGCGCCCCCCTTCCCCCTCCGGCCGTCCCACAATACACCGCTTACAGTATTTTAAGGGATGCTATGATAGGACACACTGCATTATCTTCTGTCTGGTTTGTGTGAAGTTTCCTGCAAAACACGGGAGAAGAGGCGCTCTGAGGGAAAGGAAATCCATACCTCATGCCTGAAGAGGAAGCCAGAGATTCCTGCCACAAGTTCAGCCAAAAACACCAGCGTCAAAAACATGGCGTACTGGGGGGGGGGGGGGGGGCATAAGACAACCATCAGATGCATTCATTTAACACAGACCCCTCGGGCAGCATACAACCCCCCCCCCCCATACTCACCAGCTTCAGCATCCAGGTGCTTCCACGGCAAGTGGCAAAGCAGCCGAACAGGCCGAAGATGACAATGACGGCTCCAGTTCCAATGAGGACATAAGGGGCGTTAGTGCCCTCATCCGTCGCCAGGGAGATGTACGCCTCTAGACTCACCTTTCCCCAAACACCCACCGCCAGCAGAATGACTCCTGTGAACTAAAAGGGGAATTTCAGATAGAGGGAACTCCATTTTTAACACCCACCCTCACTGCCACGCAGCCATCCCCCCACACACATATCATGTGTTCAAGAAGAGCCAGTTACGTGCTTCAACAATGTGTTTTTCCAGTGAACAATCCCGCAGATAAAGTGCCTTGTGAAACGCTACTGGGAAGCACCTAGGAGAGGCAGTTACAGACCTGCTCTAATACACAGCATGGACCCCGGTCCCTTTCAAAGCCCCATTAGAGGCAACTGCTAAAATAATTTTAACAGGCCTGGCCTGTTGATTCTGCCCCCGGGGTCATTAAAAGGCATGAATCAGTAGTCCATCTGGCAAGAGATGCCAAGCCATCCACTTTACAGCAATAAATTGCAGGGTTGTAGCGTACAGACATGGACTTTGTTCATATAAGTGCGTTAAGACTATTAATGAGCGAAAGTCCAAATTATATTATGCCTACAAATATTTAAAAAAAAATCCCCACACTGAAAACTGTATTTGTATGATTTAGTTTATTTACACCGCAATAAAAATCAAGGTACTGTCTTTGAAAATTACAGCAGGCCTACAGCAATCGTATTCACGCCTCCGGTAAATCGCATCTGTTGTGTTGGAAATGTTCTTTGAGTTAAAATTACTAGAACCGGCGACACCTGTTAATTCACAGAATGTAAAATTAAAAACAGCCGTCGTACACGCGATGCATAAATTACTTATCACTCTATTGTTTAAAATTATCATGAAGAGTAAGTTGTTTCCAGATCACTTCCCTAAACAATGGAAAAGCGTACGGTTGGGCTGCGCAGTGACTAAAGGCAAACGTTTTGTATCGCAGTGCAGATACCGGCATGAAAATAAACACATTGACGAAGAAATAAAGTATAGAAACCAGACGCAAAAAAAACAGAACAAACAACAGATGTCCAGAAAACAACCCCACCCCCCTTTAGCTAAGCTGGCCACACATAAGACCCGTGTTTATGCGAGTTTGAAAACAGTCGCGGAAATACTTTGTATCGCTATATCGGACTGATATTTAACTTATTCGAATTTAAGAAAGCCCACACAGCGAAACACCAAGCTAGATTTTCATGCTTCAAAAAAATAAAACTTGTATATAGTAATGATTTCAGTAACGTGCTGCCAGCAACGCCTGCCCATTGTCCTCTCCGTATCCTGCGCTTAGGCGCAACTCACCCAGAATATAAGGCTGTAAGAAATAAGGAAAGTCTTCAGGCACGTTATCACGGGCTTGGTCTGCAGCCGCCTAGAGGGAGAAGACATTTTGTCCCGGTTTTGCCACAGTTTCCTTTAAATCGCTGTATCGGTTTAAAGTGCGTTGCTCTTGAAACACTTCAAACTTTTTCCTGCCAGCGTCTATTGCAGAAAAAAAACTTTCACTGGGCGATGAGAAGGGAAATGTCGTCACTGATTAGGAACCACTTTCCGGTGGGGGGATATAGCTTGTCCCTCCGATCGGGGAACAGATCGTTTTTGATTCCCTAACTTCACTCTGGCACAGAACAATCCCCGGGGGAGGCTGTTACTATAGGAATAGCGTGTCAATTTGTGATGTGGCCGCCGTCGTGTATGATTGATGGCGCCTTTCTCTCCTGCGGGGCACGAATGTTTTGCAAATTGACGGGTGGGACTACATCCAAGCTTTTAGTTTACAAACCCCTGGGATCATATTTGACAGTTTGACGACATCCATTCTAACTTGAGACTTCCTCTGAATGTTAATTTGTTATATAAGGTTGTTTAACATGCACATTAATATGCACAAAATTGAGGTAGACACACATGGTTCTGGAGGATTTTAAGAACCTGAATGGCCCCACCTACAAAGTTGGACATTATCACTCTTAGAATCCAGAATAGTAATGCCTAGTCTCAGGATTGCCTCTGCTGAAATGTTCCACAGGGATCAGTTTTAGAGTTAGTATTATAACATATATGTGTGGCATGATTATAATAATAAAGAAGAGACAGCTCTTTAGAAGAAGGAACAGAAGTTCTGTGTTTATTCACAATGTGCTGGCAGAGTTGTTAACAGTGGCACAGGCACAGGGCAAACAGAAATCGACACAACACTCATCGTGGGCACTAATAAAGACACACGACACGGTAAACATTATGGGGGTGCCACACTTATTATTTACAACATAAAATACATGACTGCGCACATTGAACAACACATTTATACATGCTATCGGCACCACACAAGCCATGCTGGTAGGTGTAATAATCAGTCACTCAAAACCAGCCCTGGGGTGTTACACTGCCCCCACCTGAGGAATCAGACATTCCTAGCTGCCCCAAAGTTAATCGCAAAATCCGGCAAATCCTCGTCCTTAGCTGCTCCAGGGGCGTCCAGATGGGCAGGGGGCAATATGGGTGCTAGGCAATCCCTGTGCAGGATCACAGCCACAGGTGGAAGACTGTCAGGCACTCGAAGATCTCTCTGAGGTCTTCTCCACTGACTGTCCAGCTTGGACAACCGTCTCTTCTTGCGAATGGGACAGCTAGTTACACCCAAACTGGGTCACATGTTAAAGTCCTAAAGGCTGCGTACATCGCAGGTGTGTTTCTGTTAGGCAGTCGCTGCGCTTTGGTGCCGTTGAGCGAGCTTGTGGACATCCCTCAGATGCTCCTGGAGGCACCACAGGGGCATCATACCTGGCTCCCTCAGTACCTCCGGCTCAGGGTCTTGCTGAAACAAGTCCACTGAGACAGGCTTCCATGACAGTCAGGAGCTCACGGCAGGTCATGCAATAGTTACTATAGTTACAATAGTTAAACTCCGGGCGGCTCAGAATCTGGCTGACGTATCCACCACCCTCTTGCCCTGAGGCCAGTTTCTCACCACCACGCCGTCACCACTCACCATGTGACCTAGGAACTCTCTCTGTCGCCAAAGGAGGGAGCAATTCCGGGGTCGAGGTGCAGACCAGCTCTGCGAATGTCAGCAAAAACGGTACCCAAATTGTTAAGCAAGTCAGCTGTGTGAATGAACAGATTGTCCAGGTAGATGACAAATTAGCTGCGGGGGACATGGGCCAGCATTCGCTCCATCAATCTCCAAAGGTAGCTGGGGCATTGCAGAGCCCGAACGGCATAGATCCAAAGTGCCATAGACCTTGACTAATGTTGAATGCAGTCTTAGGTCAGGCACCTGGGGCTAATTCAACCTGCTAATAGCCACTTCAGAGGTCTAAGGAGCTAAACCACATTGATCTAGATTGTCTTTGATCTGGGACAGCAGGTAAGAGTCCTTCCTACTCTGTGGTCCATTCCACCAATGTGATACAGACACCTCTTCCTCCTCATCGTTGTACACATGTTGGTGAATGGACACGAGTCACACTTGGGTTGCCTTTCATCCTGGCGAGGCCGTTTGGTCAGTGCCAGGGAGGGTGGCCAGGCGAATGAAGGTGAGGGTTGATCCGGTGTCCACCAATGCCCAGCAATGACTGAAGATGGTGCTGAGGAGGACAGTTGCTATGTTGCAAGCTCATACACTCTGCAGCATTATGATGTTTTTTGTTCATGTTTTTGTTGTCCACCTCACTTACAGCAACTATTATCTGTAAGTTTACATATGATCACCAGGAGAAGCGGCAAACAAGCTGGCGTTCTGGCGAGACTAAGATGCGTATAAACCCAGGTTCCATTCTCGAGCATACATCTGGCTATGGTTCAATTCCTGTAGAACAAGCCCTGCATGCTCCGGGCATGGATCTCATTCCAGTGAGACACAGGACTGCTCTGTTCACTGCCTCACAGAAACATGGCTGTCAGAAGAGGTACCAGTCCCTGCCTTCAAGACACTGGTGTTTTTCGTGCACTGGGAGGATGGGACACGAGACCTCGTGGGGACATGCAGAGGTAGAGTATGTTTTATGATCAAAAACTCCTGGTGTGTACCAAGAGTGTACACATTGTTAAGCCCTTCTGCTATCCCTAAATGGAGTAGCTGATGATCATGTGTAGGCCTCACTGGCTACTGAGGGAATTCTCAAAAGTTTTGAGAATGACACAAATATAAATTTTAACAAAGTCTACTGCCTCAATTTTTATGACGGCAATTTGCATATACTCCAGAATGTTATGAAGAGTGATCAGATGAATTGCAATTATAATTATTCATATCCCATTTTTGCCAAAATGAACCTAATCCCAACAATCCCATATCCACTGCATTTCAGCACTGTCACAAAAGGTCTTGTTGACATCATTTCAGTAATTCTCTCCATAACACAGGCGAGAGTGTTGATGAAGACAAGGCTGGAGATCACTCTGTCATGCTGATTGAGTTAGAATAGCAGACTGGATGCTTTAAAAGGAGGGTGGTGCTTGAAATCATTGTTCTTCCTCTGTTAACCATGGTTGCCTGCATGGAAACACATGCAGTCATAATTGCTTTGCACAAAAAGGACTTCACAGGCAACAATATTGCTGCTAGTAAAATTGCACCTAAATCAACTATTTATCGGATCATCAAGGACTTCAAGGAGGGAGGTTCAATTGTTATGAAGACGACTTCAGGGCACCTAAGAAAGTCCAGCAGGCACCAGGATCATGCGTCTCCTAAAGCTGATTCAGCTGCAGGATCAGGGCACCACCAGTGCAGAGCTCACTCAGCAATGGCAGCAGGCAGGTGTGAGTGCATCTGCAGGCACAGTGAGGTGAAGACTTTTGGAGGATGACCTGGTGTCAAAAAGGGCAGCAAAGAAGCCACTTCTCTCCAAGAAAAACCTCAGGGACAGATTGATATTCTACTAAAGGTACAGGGATTGGATTGCTGAGGACTGGGGTAAAGTCATTTTCTCTGATGAATCCCCTTTCCAATTGTTTGGGGCATCCAGAAAAAAGATTGTCCGGAGAAGAAAAGGTGAGCGCTACCATCAGTCCTGTGTCATGCCAGCAGTAAAGCAACCTGAGACCATTCATGTGTGGGTTTGCTTCTCAGCCACAACTTTGCTGAAGAACCCAGCCATGAATAAAGAATGGTACCAAAACATCTTCTGACAGCAACTTCTCGCAACCATCGAAGAACAGTTTGGTGATGAACAATGCCTTTTTCAGCATGACGGAGCACCGTGCCATAAGGCACAGGGATAAGTGAGTGGCTCGGGGAATAAAGCTTCGTCCTGCATGGCACTGGGGAATGGTGTGTAACCCCTGTGTGCGTAGAGGCAGAGATCTGTCTGTCGCAAATGCTTCCAGAGTCTCACAGTCCCGTCTTCGCAGACTCAGCAGCGTCTCCCCCATGGGTTCTTCTGATAGCTTCCTATATTCTAATGAACACAAACATACCTTTCAATCAAACCTAACGAGACTCATACCCTCCTTGTGAAACTTCTTCCCTTAAGTGAAAAGAAAAAGTCTTATTCAGAGGAAATATTGTTGGTGAAAAATAATATTTTGGACTTGGAAATTTCTTAAATCAAAAGGAAATTTAGGGAATTGCTTGGGACAACTGGAGGTTTTTTATATTTTAAAATCTTTTAACTGCATGCTTTTGCTTTCTTTTACCTTTTTTTGAAAGTCCACAGCAAAATCTTTGTATGGCGAGCGTATGTTAAGAATATTTTGTAAAATAAATTGAACAGGATTGTTTCTAGCACATATTGCAGATGGAAATAAATCTACTTAAGAGGTTTCCTGACAGTTGTATACTGAAACATTGTAAACATGAATCGTGCCAAACAGGTAAAGGGAAAACTCACAATATCGATGTATATTGTACAGAAGTAGGAATAACAGCCTCAGCTCATCTAAGATATAGTCCTTGGTTGTAGTTTCACAGAAGTGCTGTGCACTTAGTATGCACTGCAATAATTAAAATAATTTCTGTTTCTGTTGCATTGAATGTGTAGTTAATATTTACTATCTAAACAGCCATTATCCAAATCACAGCCAAAGGATAGCCACACTCCCATTTTTTTCGTCTAATTCCCCTTGGTCTCTTTTTCCATTTAGTGCTATATTTCAGTTCAAATAATTAAGGATGCATCGTGTAATAAACGTATTTTGACGATTCCTTGGCAGCCAGCGCAGAGCCAGTCATGGTAATGTGAAACCCTAGGGCAGCTTCCTCAAAATGTGCTGTGATTAATTGTGATAAAATAATAATCGGTTGACAGCACTTTTTTTTTTGCTACAATGTGCACATATCTGTACTTCCACGAGTACAGATATGACAGAAAATCCAGGATCCATAGCGTCCTGGGTGGCCGCCTGTGTTTCCCGTAGGTAAGGTGGCCACTGACATGAATTTAAACAGGAGGACACCTGTGTTCAAAAAGGAGGACAACTGTGTCTAAAAAGGAGAACTATATCATACACATACCACGGAAGCCAAGAACAGTATTTCAGTCACGATAATCATTTCTGCTTCCATAGTATACATGTGTGTACATGTGTTTCATGTTTGCGGTGTGATTGGGATTGGAGAGAGTAGTGCTAATTGCTAATGGGGGCAAGGAAAACGAATGACAAGGGGACTAAAAGGAGGAGACCTAACAGCAGAGGGCTGCGAAACCAAACTGTCCTGGGTGAAATTCGGTTGAACGGTGGCCCTGACCCAGATGACACAAACTGACATAAGGAAAACTTGTTCTTAAGTTATTTTTTTGCCAGTAAAGAATTTCCTTAATTTTTCATTTTACACAGTTGCATGTGCGGTTATAATATCGTTATAAATGAAATGAATTGTACACCCTGTTTTAGTGATTTGTTTCAATGCTTAACTTCGGTTTGCCTTTTGTTTCTTATTTTATCCTATTTTTTTTATAAATATGTATTCAACAAAAAGAACACAACCAAAACACGATATTATGCAGCTTTTTCTGTAAATTTCATTTAGGGCCTTGTTCCTTTAAAAGCCGAAACGCCGATGTCCCAAATGAAGACCGTAACAACTGTCCCTAGCGGCGGGCGAGTCAGATACACGAAGTGCGAAGCAGCACAGCGTCTCTCAGACCATCTAACGGCGAATACCAGTGGTAGGCGACTGTAACTCTACCTGTGCTTTATTGCAGTTTAACGTCACTGTGTGAACATTTTGTTTTTGCACATTTGGAATTTAACAAATTCTCAGCAATTACTCATCTCTAAAGAGTTCGATCGTCTTCCAACTATAGCGGTGTAATAATGTTTGGTGTTACTTTCACGTAAAAAAAATATGAAACAATTTCCACGCGTACGTTCAGTGTTTTCCTTTATGAAACAGAAAAATGTTTGCTTGCCGAATGATACTTTTCTTCCGTTTTCTCTCTTCACAGTAATTCGCATCGAGGAGCTGAAATGGCACATCTTAATTTTCTTTTATTCCTGAAAGTGTGCGCTTTGGCGGAGGTTGCTGCTCGAAACGATGGTATGTCTTTACTGTGTTAAAGAGATTCGTCCCTGTTCTCTAATCTGTGTGATCAATTCCTTTGCATTATGTTGTACTTCTGTTGATGTCCTATAAAAAAATGTGCTTGAACACATTCAGACTTAACTTTCGCTGACGTGCTTTACTTGCAGTTTTTTTAGTCACCCCTTTTCTGCTTGTGTATGATTTTCACGCAGAATTTGTGTCTTGTATTAGAAGCAGCTGTTGTAGCGTCTGCCAGCTTCTTGTACTAAGTGATGAAGCTACTTCAGGACCGTGGAGACAGTGTGAAAAATTTGCTATTCACTGCTCACTGTTTCCATTCAGGACATTGCGCATTGTCTACCCCACCCCCACAGCATCCATACTTACTATAACAATTCTTGGAAACTCACCAGAGGTCCAATCAGTATTTAGTTTTCTTGTAATCCCCGGTACGGTTTTATGACACAGAACGTGTGTAGTTAACGCCTCAATGGAGAGGTCTACCACGTGGTCCTTACATTCAATTAAATACTAAATACTTAATAGGTAGTAGGGAACAAAAGTACAAGTAAAATTGAATATTACAAAACGAAATCTGTTGAAAAGGGTAGAAGACGAGGGAAAGAATTGCAGAATAGTTCTAGGAGAAATCAGTGATTGGCAGTAAAGTTTTAATGATTATTATTAAGAAGGTTGTGACATTTATTAACTCTGTTTAGCATGATTTCTTTAAAATAATAAATCAGTTTTTCTTTTCACCATTGCCTTGACTGTAAAACAATGGTGTACTAAAAAGCCGTTTTTTAATCGCTGATGTACAACATCCAAATAACCTTACCTAAAAATATCAAAACATTATTCAAAAGTAAGAAATCAAAATTTAAAAAAATATAAAAAGTATCCGACTAAACCCGTTGCTTGGTTTTTCCCATGCTTAAACGCACCGCATGTTAATTTCACAAATTATAGGCCCACAAGTGCTGTGAATGGTAAACAAGAAAGATAATTAATTTTGTGCTGAAGGCTTTGTGTCTCAATGGAAAAATAATCTAAAACATGTAAATGGTTTGGTTTACGAGCTTGAAAATTAGATTAGTTTCACTTTTTCCTTTTACCGCATTAAAACAACTTTCATAAATTGCGCCACGCCAAACATAAATCGCCTATAAGACTCTCGTTAGAAGTGCAATGAAATAGCGTCTAGCCAATCACGGTGCGAACGTCATAGACGGGGGCGGGTCCGAGGCTTCGCATTCTGGAGCGCGGGTACAACCTTCACGTGGTGGTGGAAAAATGAACCTTTGTGGTGTGGCATGCATCGACGCCACGGTGGAAAAACAACATCAGAGCCCCAGTCCCAGTAATTCTGCATATGGTAGCAGAGCCACTGGGGGGAAATTCATCGTGCTTTAAAACGGGCAAGTATTTATGTCAGACAATATATACCTTTGCTTTTTATTAAAAATACTCACATTGATAAGAATATCCCGTCTTGTTATAACCTTTCTGAACTCTGCAGGTTTAGATACTGAAGTGCCAGTGACTAACATATGGCATTTATGTGCGTGGCAATGGTAAACAATTTATTTTATTGTTAATTATACACACAGTCCTGGCATCTGCCCTCCCTCTGGTGCAAGTGCCTGGGAAGAGCCAAAATTAAACAGCACAATGTCACCCAAGCATCTCAGCAAAAGCAGGGCTGTGAAGGTGGATTGTTTGAGGATTGTGCTGTCTTATTCATCTGTTTGCCATAACAGGTTTTTAAGGTGCCTAAATGTCTGACACCGTGCAGCAATTCAGGGGCAGGTGAGATTTTAAAACCCGTGATTACTGTCTGCTGTTGACTGCAGACTGGTTTAATCCTCCTGATTGGTTGCTCTATTGGCAGGGAGGTCCCACCTCCCCAGTGCAGTTTTCAGATCTTATTTCTCCCATCACTTAACATTTAGCCTCTGCTTAGGTGATGTGAGCATCTAGAGATGCTGAGGATCAGTGATGTGAAAGTAAAATGCAATCCCTCCTTTTAAAGCTGGTGGGAATATGCAGCCCTGCAGGCGATGCTCATTACCAATGGTTTGTGTGAAATGCTGCACAGATTTCTGTCTGTCGCCGACAAATCTTTTCTAATTTCTGATGCTTTATGAGTTTTCTGTCAGTGCAACGGCGATGTCCATCATATGGTTGAGCCATGATAACCACACTTGGTGGAACAATCTAAAGCTTTATGATTCGATTTAGCAGGGTGCTTAAATAGTGTACGTTCTCCATTATTGGATGCCATCTCCAGTCCCCCTGGGGACCATGAACAGGACAAGTGGATCAAACATATGAACGTAAATCTAAAATCTAAAAAGTAAGACTGATAGATTTTTTTTTAATGTCTGTCGGCTTATGATGAATTTGTCATTAAGCAAGCGTCCTCCCCCTAAACTTCTCATCCTGCATGCCAAAGGTGAAAAAGCGAAGACGTCTCCCTCCTTTTCTGTCAGATGGTAATCAGTGCACAATTCAAATCTGTGTAACACTGAAGGCGATTAGAAATGTTGTAAAGGCCTGATCCAAGGCCTGGCAGAGACCGACAGCCCTGCTTTTCCGCCCCATGCCTTTGACCTTAGCGATTTGGCTAATTGCTCGCCCACACAGCTGAGTGTCATGAGCAGGTATGGTCACACTGCTTCCCCTCAGAGTGAATTCTGCAGCATGCTGCTCTATAAAATATAATTCCATTCTGAGGGAACAAGGTTTAAAACTTTCATAAAATCTGCACCTTAAAGGACTGTGATTCTGTGCTGGAGAAGATGGTGGAAGATGGATGGATGGAGGCACTTAAAAGATGGATCTTAGTGTTTTTTTTTTCCAGGTTGAAGGAACAGTGTTTGCTCTGAACATCACTAGCAGATGTTGTTATTTCTGCAGGCGAGTTTTTATCAGTAGTATGTTGGCTCAGATCAGGGCTGTCGGCCCGTCCTGCAAATCAACAGTCTTACTAGGACACGCCCCTTTGGTAAAGCAGCCAGAAGCATGTCGCCATGACAAAGTATCATGTGACTTACTGGGAACATAAATGCGCTTGGTTGCCGTGGTGCCGAAGTGCACCTCGAGGCTGTTGTCAGCTAGCAATGGCACCCAGCTGGTCCATGAGCGCCACCAGCTGGCTATTTGGAGGCTGTGGGGTTGATTCTGGGGAAAAATACATTATGTATTCACCCTGTCAAAGGCCTTTGTTCTGTTCCTTCACTTGGTCTGATGATGCATAGGTTGTGTGGATTGGGACACCCCGATTCTAATTCTGTTTCCTGTTTGGAGCAGCTCGAAGCTCCATGTTTCCCGTGAGGTAGAGGTGTCTGCTTGGCTTGTGTTGCGTCTGCAATGTGTCGACTGAGCATTCCAGCGGCGCTGAATATGCTATCCCACGTCCCCTGTCTCTGGAACGGAAACCAGAGGAAGTATGAAAAAAACCCGCAATCTTTAACTCAAAACAGGGAAACGGACTGCTAGTTGTGTCGAAAAGCTAGAAAAGCAAAACAAAGACTGATGAGTCATGTTTACAAAGTTGCCAGGTTTGACATGCTAAAGGTCCTATCACCGCTAGCTTCCTTGTTTGTGTTAAGCTAATGACTAGTCTTTGGTTAGACATGTTCAAATCAGCTGTTACCAGAGTGAGATCGTCACCCTAGGATCAAGAGCAGAATTGAGTATATCTTTTCGGGGAAATTAGGAGCTAAAAATAGAGCAAACCACAGTTCCTGGTGGTGGGGTGGGTGCTGGTAACGCAGCTCTTCAGTTTGGAAGAAATAAATATTTTGCGGCTCTATACACTGATGACAAAGCAAAGGATGGGGAGGGGGAAGGGGGTTTGTACACATCTGCCAGGTCCCCTTTCAGTCTGCAGTGGAAAATTCCACGTAGCACAAGAAATGGAAAACTATGGGTGCAATCCAAGTACACTACCACCATTATCCTGAAGGGGGCACTGGCACAAATCCAGATAATTTAAGTGTGTCCGCGTGGTGAGTCTTTGCGAAATAGTATAGCAAAGGAGACCAATTCGAAATGCCATCACAGGGTCTTGTTTCCCTCCATTTTCCGGGACACTGGAATGTTCCGGCAGTGATACGTGACTCCATATTCCAGGTTCAGGGTTGATTTTAGCACAAGCAGACAGAAACTGTAGGTCCAGCTCTGTAGATCCAGGAAAAACACCCATGGCAGTAGGCTGTAAGGTCCCAGATATTTTCACCCTTTTTGGATCACTGTGACTTTATCAAAAGTGTGGCTGGCATCCTGATGATTCCTATTGGTAATGTGGAAATTCAGAACCATTGGACTCAAATTCAGGGAGTCTCTCTTCTTCCTCTAATGACAAACACAGGTGTGTTCCTAGCCGATTTATATTACAGCTTTGTCGGAGTCAGAGGTGGGATTTTTTTCCACAGGAAAAAGCAAGGGAACTTATTTTTGACCAATTTGCCTTGTGTTTCATTTTTAGAATGAACCATTTTAAGCATTTATGTATGTTTTTAAAATAGTCTCTTATAGATCATAATTTGAAAATGAAACACAAAAAATAAACCAAAAAACAATGATGGTATTCATGGATGAATCACTTGTTACACTCGCTTCCTGTTTTGCCTTGAGCAGTTCTGGAAAGTTCTAACAGCAGGCTGTTGTCACATCAAGGTTCTGGGATAACTGAGCAGTACCATCACAATGAGGTCACACTGGAAGAGGAGTACTATACCCCCCAGCTTGACTATAAAGGTACGAAAGGAGGGTTCGCTTTTGCTCTCTCTCTCCTTCACATACCGTTAACAGGAGAACCTGACCCAGGGAGTTGTATCGATATGAGGGTACATGGCCTGGACTGCTGTTACCAGGTGGCTGAGAGAGTTGTTTGTCCCTAAATGGCAGAGCCACGGTGGTGCCACCCCCTGAGCCTTAGGAACGGAGAGGTCACCTGCTTCTCCCCCCGTGGGGGCTACTACCGCAGCACTCTGGGCACCCGCTGTGAACTGACCTGCGACCGCGGCTTCCGGCTGCAGGGCCGTTCATCCGTGCAGTGCATGCCAAACCGCCGCTGGTCGGGGGCGGCGCACTGCCGCCGTAAGTGGACCCGCCTGAGCGAGTTGTGTGTGGTTTCCATGGTTACGGCAAATGTCCCAGCGAAAGCTAGCGGGTGACAACACTCAGCAGCATCCCATAATGATACCAGAGAGATTTAAAAACATTAACATAAAATTAAGAAATTCAGTTCATTTGGCTTCAGGCGGTTTTCTGTTTGTAGTGTTTCCAGAACCAGCACAGTATCTTCTCTTCCCAGGTAAGTGGGAGAGTCTAAGCTCCACCCACTGGTGCCACTCATTTAAATAAACTCTTCCTGTTGCCATGACAACCCCGCAGAGGTGCGTTGCCGTGTGCTGCCGCTGATCTTTCATGGCACCTACAGCTGCACCGACAGCGTGCTGGTGAACTCCAGGTGCAGCTACATCTGCAACCCCGGCTACCAGCTGGAGGGCGACCACACCCGTATTTGCCTGGAGGGGGGCCAGTGGAGCGGCAGGGAGCCCACCTGTGCAGGTGACGACCGCCTGGAGGCCTGGGCCGTGATCCTGAGCAGGCAGGGAGATGCTGAAAGATGCAGGTTGCACATGAACTCCTTTTGTTTACAGCACACTGAGTATGGTCATCTGAGCCTCAGTCACTGTGACCTAGAACACTTCAGGCTGCCCCCACCCCCATCTTGGGATGGGGCCTTGTTGCTATGGCCCAGATCTTTCCAAGGAGCATTTCACAATCTTCAAAGTTAACAGAGCTATTCTCAGAAAGGTGTACATGTAACTGATCCAAATGCAGCTCCCAACCCCCCAGCTGCCTAAAGAGAATGCGCCACTAGCCCTGTCTCTCCATAGATCGGGACCCACCAAGAATCCAGTGCCCTCTGTCACGGGTGCGAGTTGCTGAGCAAGGCAAGCTGACTGCAAAGGTGTCCTGGGATGCCCCCGTTGTCAAGGATACCGCTGACGTCTCTGCAGTAGAGTATGGGATCTGTTGCCTGTTTGCGGGGAAAGGATATTCCCTTTCATTTCTGTGGGGGTGGAGGGTCGCTAACATGGTCTTTGTTTCCACTACCGCAGAGTGATACTTGTGGGTCCAAACTCGGGTTCCCATTTTGAGGAGGGGGTGCATGTTATTCAGTACAAAGCTTACGACCAGGCCAGGAACAAAGCCTCCTGCAAATTCATCGTTCGAGTGGAGGGTAGGACAACAAGGTGGGGGGGGGGGGGGTGATTTCTATTTCTACTTTGACAAGAGGAGGAGAAGCTTCCTTGCCATTGTGTGGTTGGGGGGTGTAGCAGTATGGAAAAGCTTACACAGCAAATTCTTTAGTGTAATGCAGTGTGGGACAGTGGTGCTGTGACAGAGACAGGGGCAAAACAAGAGGCGTCACTGCGTCTGTTCTCCGCCCTCCCCCAGTGAGGAGATGTCCCACCCTCGTGGCCCCACTGCACGGACGCCTCACCTGCTCTGCCGATGGGGATAACTATGGGGTGGAGTGTGAGTACCACTGCAGGGCTGGCTACGAGAGGCAGGGCCCCGCCCTGCGCACGTGCCTGTCTGACCGCAGCTGGTCTGGGGAGGCGCCGGTGTGCGTGCGTGAGTACCCCCCCCCCCCATGCACTGGCATGCACAGGCTCCATGGCCGCAGCAGTGCATGCGTGTGTCCACACAAGATTCGCTGACACATGTGGCCGCCGCCACATAGAGTGAAATACACAGAGCTGAGTGAGGCCTGTGTTTGCAGAACTGCCCATCATCACAATGGACGCCAAGACTGCCGCTGCCCTGCTGGACCAGTTCTACCTGAAGAGGAACCTACTCGTCGTTTCCTCTCCCAGCAGTACTGACCAGTACTATGGCCTCCAGAAGCTGATGCTGGAGGTACGTCCACGACCCCAGGGTCACAATGAAGGAACCAGCTCGGTGATACCGAGCTTTGACCGGGTGTGTTCATTCTGGGTCCTGGAGGGTGGCACGTTGGTTCCAGCCCCCCCTCCTACACTAGACACTGCCCCCTCTAGGACCATGACAACACCTCCCAGCTTCTGACCATAAAGCTCAGGTTTTGGTGGTTGGTACCCCCACAGAAAGCAGAGTGTGGACTGGACATGAGGGAGGTGACCGTCATCGAACTGGTGGGACGGGCCCCACATGCCGTGGGCTACCTGAAGGGTCGGCCCCTCCAGCCTGAAGTGATCAGAGGTCTCCGGTAAGAGCGGCTGCACTGCTGGGCTCAAAACACACCTGGCTTTCCTGGGGTGACACTGACCTGTCATTTGGCCCTGGCAGGCAGAACTTGAGGATCTCCAGGACATACTTCTCCATGGTGCTCCTGGACAAGCGGGGCGTGGACCGTGAGCGTTTAGTTGACCCCACCTCCTCGGATGAGCTCTACTCCCTCATCGACATGTACCTGCTGAATGAAGAACAGCGCAACCAACTGGACGAGTACAGGGACCTGTGTGATTGAGCAAACTACAGGAAGGTGGCTTTATGTACTAGGCTGCCCTCTGCTGGCTGACTTTGGACCACATGTTCATGGAACTCCATAGGGGTCGGGACAGGCTTTTTGCTCAGTGACGCTCGTCTAGAATCTACTGAAACTTACACAATACTTCCTTTGTAGGTCTCCCCCCAGTGGGCAGAACTAACAGTGCAATAGGTGTGTCAGTTAGTCCACTGTGTCTCCGGATGTTAAAGTCCAGCGATTTGCATCAAGTAGAAATCAGTAATATTATTAACAGATATGTACACAAGCAGAGTGCCAGGGACAAGACGGCAGGACTCTTTAGATGCCCTAACTAATAAGTGGACAGGCACTGGCCCTGAAGTTAAATATACTTATTTATTAAGACAACAATTTGATATATCGCATACAGCTACCTTCCCATCCCTTGGTAATATTTTCTATGTATATTGAATAAAAATCACTGTTTTTTTAACATAAACAAAAATACATCTGTGACCTGACAGCCAAAGGGAGAATCATCTTTCGCTTGAAGGTAACAGTCCAAAGTGCTTTTGCTATCGAAAGATGAACATTACAGCTGCTCGTCCGTCACCCTCCGACGCTCGTGACAGAACCCCAGGGCTGTCCGGCGCAGACACACAGGAGCCCGTCTGAGCTCGTGCTCTGTAGACGCCGACCCCCCCCCCCCCACACTGCGAGCCGAAACTCCAGAAAAGGTGCATCTGTTTTTCTAAAGATTAAAATTAATAATAGCATTATTATTAATGCTAACAATTTTCTAAATGCGTGTCATTAAGTTCTTTGGCAGAATACACTTGTGATTGTGCATTAAATTAAAGCCCTTGATTAGGTCCTTCTATTCCACAGGTAGAGGATGAAGAAATCGCAGTCACTATGGCTACAGCCCCCTGTCCCTCTGAACTGTGGGATTCCCCGCTCCCCTCCCCTGAAATCACATGCTTTATTGCAGACGGAGGTGGTGGGGCGGGTTAAGCGAAATTTGGTTAAAAGCGTATGGACAGTTTCTGTTCCATTCTGGCATCTTCATTTGCTTTTGCCCATGGAGGAGCGCAGTGGGAGAGTGCCCTCTGCCCACGAGCCGGGGTACTGCATCATCTTCCTCCAAAGGCAGGCCTCATCCTCTGTGTAATCCATGGAGACTTCCTGCATGGCACCTGCAGCAAAAAGGAGGTCATATACAGTATGGCCCCTCCCCTTTCCTGACACGTCCCTTCTTATGGCACATCCATCAGCACCCCAGTATGATCATCATACCTAGGGTGCCTGATGTTCTTATCTGGCTCAAGACACTGCTGGGATTTGCTGCCAGTCATAACATTAATGTTTTGATTGTTAATTAAAGAGCCCAGTTTAATTTAGGTAACCTTATACACCGATTTCTCTATGATTCTGAGACCTGCAGAGGATCATGGGATTTGAGGAACAGGATTTCACACCCTGATGTAGATTGTTATTTTCAAACATCTTAGGTATGTGCTTAAAGTGTGGTGTGAGCCGTCAAACTTCGCGCGGGCTCACCTGGCCCTGAACTCAGGAGGACACCTCCCAGGAAGTCGTTACTGGACATGGCCTCCCGATCCCACACAGTCAGCTCCAGACCCATGCCTTGCAGCTGCTCTAAGCTTAGGCCCTTGTACACAAAGGTGTGATCATAGTGTGGGTTGAGGGTTTTCTTCACCACGGGCGTCTTCCTCTTTGTGGCCTTCGTCTTGTCCGGCAGCAGGTACCTGAATGCATGGAACAAAATTGTTTGGTGAAAGAAGCATATCGGTGAACAGCCCAGGCCACCGCAGAGGCTGTGCTCAACTGGATGTTCAAAATCACACGTTGTGTACCAACCCCATGCTGAAGACAAAAGCAACTGAGGTACATTATATTTCCGACAGTATTCGGACACGCCTCCAAATCATTGAATTCAGGTGTTCCAGTCACTTCCATAGCCACAGGTGTATAAAATCAAGCACCCAGGCATGCAGACTGCTTCTACAGACATTGGCGAAAGAATGGGTCACTCTCAGGAGCTCAGTGTGGTACCGTGATAGGATGCCACCTGCGAAATTAGTCCACTTGTGAAATTTCACTACTAAATATTCCACGGTCAACTGTTAGTGGTATTATAACAAAGTGGAAGCAATTGGGAACAACAACATCTCAGCCACAAAGCGGTAGGCCATGTAAAATCACAGAGTGGGGACAACGAATGCTGAGGCGCACAGTGTGCAGTCGCCAGCTGTCTGCAGAGTCCCATGGCTGAGCAGCTGCATCCAAGCCTAACATCACCAAATGCAATGCAAAGCGTCACTCTAGAGCAGTGGAGACGTGTTCTCCGGAGTGACAAATAACCCTTCCCCGTCTGGCAATCCGATGGACGACTCTTGGTTTGCTCGTTGCCAGGAGAACGGTACTTGTTTGACTGCTTTATGCCAAGTGTAAAGTTCGGTCGAGGGGGGATTATGATGTGGGGTTGTTTATCAGGGGCTGGGCTTAGCCCCTTAGTTCCAGTGAAGGGAACTCATAATGCTGCATCATTCAAAGCAATTTTAGACAATTTCATGCTCACAACTTTGTGGGAACAGTTTGGAGATGGGCCCTTCCTGTTCCAACGTGACTGCGCACCAGTGCCCAAAGCAAGGTCC